>JAAGEH010000327.1:149466-228828 GCA_011751065.1 Lasiurus cinereus | reverse complement strand
CTCTCTCTCTCTCTCTCTCTCTCTCTCTCTCTCTCTCTCTCTCTCTTCCTCTGACCTTCCCGCCCTCCCAATATTGCTAGGGCCCTCAGTAAAATACTGAATAAAAGTTGTGTGAACAAACATCCTTGCCTCATTCCTAGACTTGAGAAGCAATCAGTCCTTGAACCCTAAGTATGATGTTGGCTATATCTTTACTTTCATAAATTTTACACCAGAGGTTTTCAGAGTGTGGGCTTTAGACTACAGTGTTATCATCACCCTTGCACTTGTGAGAAATTCGAGTTATTGATCCCCATTCCACACTGAGCCAGAAACCCCAGGGACAGGACCCAGTAGCCCTATTTCAATAAGCCCTCCAGGAAAGGATGGTATGTTTTGAAGTTTGAAACATTATTGCACATCCTTTATTTCTCTTCTTTTCTCTCTTCTCTCCTTCCTTTCTTTTGCTCAACAACTTATAGAGTATCTGAGAGCTGACTCAGGATGGATCTACCTGTGTAGCAAAGATAGTGTCCTGTGTCTGTTTAGACTTCATGGTTTTCCTGAGATGCCCGATGGAAGTCTAAGGTGCAAGAGTTCCCCCTTATTCTTGCTGATCAATGGCCGAAGCACCCAGCTCCCAAGGGCAGTGCCACTCTGAGCAAGCGGGGTCAGCCACGCAGTGGGCAGACTCTCTGATATGAGGTTTTATCTCCAGGTGCTTTCATTAATCTAAAAAAAAAAAAAGTCTGCCCCTTTCAACGTGGCCATCCAATCTAAAACTTTCCCAAGACAAGATCACCAGAATGAATGTATTTTATACTTTCCTCCCCCAAACTGTTACTCCCTCAGGAAAAGCCCACTGTTCTTTGCTCAGCATTTTTTTTTTCTACATTGAACCAGCAGAACTTTGTATTAAGGACAAGCAAATGAGGTAAAAGGAAATGTACTGGGTTCTGACATATTCAAAACAAAAGAACAGCGAGTGTCTCTCACATCAAATTCCCAGAAGTATGTGCAGAGAGAAGAGGCTGAAAGACAAATCATGATCCACATTTGTTCTCCGGGGGCTGGGGTTCAGACACTTCCACTTTTCCATGGGGAGCCAGCTCTTGGAAGAGGAATCATTCTCAAAGGGGGGTCCCTGTTCTTTTCATCTCTGTGAGCAAAGCTTAGGTCAGCCCCCAATGGATCCAGACTGGCCTTCTCTCACACAGGGTGGGGCTGGGGGTTACAGTTGTGAGCACTTGAAATACAGAGCTTATTCATCTATTATTATTTATTAATTACTAGAGGCCGCTGTACGAAATTCATGCATGGCAGGAGGGTGGGGATGGTATGTGTCTCTCAGCCCAGCCTGTACCCTCTCCAATCTGGGACATCCCTCTCACAATCAAGGTCTGCTGGGTCCCAACTGCTTGCCTGCCTGCCTGCCTGCCTGATTGCTCCTAACCATTTCTGCCTGCCAGCCTGATCACTCCCTAACCAGCCTGATCGACACCTAACTGCTTCCCTGCCAGCCTGATTACCCCTAATTGCCCTCCCCTACTGGCTGGTCACCCCTAACTACCCTCCCCTGCCAGCCTGGTCACCCATAACTGCCTTTCCTTGCCAGCCTAATTGCCCTCCCTTGCAGACTGGTCACCCCTAACTGCTCTCCCTTGCAGTCCTGGTTACCCTCAACTACCATCTTCAGCAGGCCTAGTATCCCCCAACTGCCCTCCTCTGCAGGCCTGGTTCCCCGCCCCCCCGCCAGCTGCCTTCCCCTGCAGGCCTGGTCTGTCTAAACTGCCCCCTCTGCAGGCCTGGTCCCTCTAAACTGCCCCTCCCCCCCACAAGCTTGGTCCCCCTCAATCACCCTTCCCTGCTGGCTGGACCACTCACAACTGCCTTCCCCTGCTGGCCATCTTGTTGTGGTCATCTTGTCTCCACATGGGGCAGCCATCTCTAACTACATAGGGGCGGCCATCTTGTGTGTTGGAGTAACAGTTAATTTGCATATTAGCCTTTTATTCAATAGGATTGCATTATTTTTCATATCAGCAATTGTAACCCTGCTTTTGCCCCACCCTGTATTAGGATCATTCTTGCCTCCATAAAACTGTGGTTCAGAAACCTGTACCTGATGAAAAAGGAGCTCAATCCTATGGCTGTCAAAATCCTTCAAAATACTGCCTAGCCCATTTCTCCAGTTCCATCTCCTCCCCATTACGCAGCATATCGGCCTATATGTGACAGGCATGTGGAACACTTCATCATGTGGCACATGTGGAAGCTACACATTTCTAAAGAACACTGCTCTTCCAGGGATAGATCCAAATAGGTGCTAAATATCCCCCAAACCAACTACTCAATGGGCACATACAATACAACAGTTTCTAGAAGCTGGGAAAATACAGGTGAACAAAGAGCTGCCAGAATAAAATAACTATTAAAAGGCCTTACGTTATTCTAATATAGAAGCCCACAATTTATCACCACCAACATAGGAAAATGTTCTTTGTTATTGTGAATTCCTCTGCCTCTGTTCAAACTAAGCAACTACATAAATATTTCAGCAGCTTCTTTAATGGCATTGCTGACGTCCACAGGCATGGCCTTCCTTGGCAGTGCACTCGGTACCTACTGTAATTCTGGGCCCATTAGGACCATGTCCTTTCCAGCCCCCGAAGGAGAACAGCGTGCTCTTTGCTGGCATGATGTGCACTCCAATTGTGTGTGATAGGAGCTCAGACTAAAGAGGGCAAAGTGCCACCCAAGAGCAGCATCTGTCCTTCTCACAGTTTTCTGGAAAAAAAGAACACACTTCCCACCACTTTTCTGCACCTGATTTCCATGTTTGGGTAAAGCACACAGTTCAGTGTGGAGACAGTCTATGTGGTCCGCTGGCCGAGAACATCCTATCTAAAAAAAGAGTAATATGCAAATTGACCATCACTTCAACACACAAGATGACCACCCCATGTGGCCACCACAAGATGGCTGGCAGGGGAAGGCAGTTGTGGGCCATCATGCCACTAGGGGAGGGCAGTTGGGAGGGACCAGGCCTCAAGGGAGGGCAGTTGGGAGCAATCAGGCCTGCAGGGGAGAAGAGGGGAGTGGGGAATAGGCCTGTAGGGGAAGGCAGTTGGGGGCGACCAGGACTTCAGGGGAGAGTAGTTGGGGACACCAGGCCTGAAAGGGAGGGCAGTTGGGGGCAATCAGGCCTGCAGGGGAGGGCAGTTGGAGGTTGGGGGACCAGACCAGCATGGGAGGGCAGTTAGGACTGACAAAGTCAGTAGGGGAGGGCTATTAGGGGCAACCAGGTCTGCAGGGGAGAGCAGTTGGGTGGGTGACCAGACTAGCATGGGAGGGCAGTTAGGGGTACCTGTGCTGGCAGGGGTGCAGTTAGGTGTCAATCAGGCTGGCAGGGGAGTAGTTAGGGGGTGATCAGGCTGGCAGGCAGAAGTGGTTAGGGGCAATCAGGCAGGCAGGCAGGCAGGTGAGTGGTTGGGAGCCAGCAGTCCTGTATTGGAAGAAGGATATCCCAGATTAGAGAGGGTGCAAGCTGAGCTGAGGGACACCCGCCCCCCCATGCACTAATTTCATGCACCGGGCCTCTAGTAGCATAATAATTCTTTAAAAGCAGAGGTCCCTTATCTCTGAGTCTTCCTGCAGCAAAAATTTTAAAACTTTATTCATTTATTCAACTACTATTTATTGAATCCCTAACCGTGGGAGGTGCTGAGGAGAGAACAGACAGCAACACAAAGTTGCTGCGAGGAGTAGTTAGAGCATCATCCCAAATCGCCAACATTTGATCCCCAGTCAGGGTACATACAAGAAACAACCAATGAATGTGTCAATAAAGTGGAACAACAAATCTCTCTCTTCTCTCTCTCTCTCTCTCTCTCTCTCTCTCTCTCTCTCTCCCTTCTCCTCTCTAAAATCAATAAATAAATTTTTAAAAAATTGGATGAGTTGTGACACAGTTCACAACTTTTCTCATCCCTCCTCTCAAGGCCTCTTGTCTCTCACCTTCCCACTCTCCTCTTCCTGATCCTTGTCACATGACCCCCACCCATTGGGAGTTGTGGGGTCCCAAGACCTGGTGGTACCCCAGACTCATGTGCATCCACAATGGCAAGGGTGAGTTTCTCCTTCCACCTTGACCTTCAAATTTCCTGTTTGTCTGTATCTTTGATTTTATCCATCCATGATCAATTTTCTTCATGACAAACTCATACTAATTATTTAAAATCCAGCTAAATAAAATGCCTCTCTCTGTAACCTTTTCCCTTGCATTTCTCTTTCTTTTCCTCTCTCCTTTCTTCAGGAATCCTCCCTGAATTGAACATAAACTCAATTTAAAATCTCCAAGACAAACAGCAAATTGATGTATTTCAGGGATACTTTTGTATTTGGTAAAGCTACAAAAACCACAAAGAAATATTAAACACGCAATTTACAATAATTTTAACCTTGCAGGAGAAAGGCAGGCTGCTGGGGAGGGTCAGATGCTGTCCATTAGTTTTGTTAACAACACTCTCAGCTGGGGTTTGTGCCTGGGCTTTTAGCTTCAGTATCTCAGGTTCCTCCATATTTTATAAAGATTTCAAAATAATTCATAAAAATAAATGGTTCTTAGCCTCATTAACAATGTTCTCATCCCAATGAGTTAAGCATGCCACACTCAATCCTCACTGGGGTTCGTGGTCCCACACAGAGAGAAAAGTTGAGAGGTTTCCTCAGGGGAGTGACTCTCTGTGGACAGAGGTCAGCTCTGGAAGAGTGAGCCAATACAGAACCGATGGTCAAGCTCAGGATCTCACCAGGAACTCAGCTGCTTGTCTGGGGGATCCTCAGACCTGTCCATGCCCCTGCTCGTTGCCTCGGATTCTCCTCCTCCAGACAAAGCAGTAGAGCCTGGATATGCCGCGTTTAGGTCATAAGTGCAGGCCCAGGAAAGGCCTCTGGTCCATGGTACTGGTTAGAGGGAGTCCTGACTATTACCATGCCTCAGCTCCTCAGACACCTCCATGTCCACTCAAAACCTTTGCGAAGCCACAGCCTCCACTCACAGTGTCTCCCTTTGCTCTGGAGATGGAGATGGGCCCATCTGCCTCCAGCAGCAGCCAGTCCAAGCCAGTCCATCATCTCAATCAGTCAGCCCAGCCATGCAGCCTGCTTTCTAAACGCCTCAGGGACTCTCTCAGACAGCCTGACCCACGCTGATCTCCCATTGCATGTTTATTCAGTCTAACAGTTAGTGTGGACATTTCTCTTCTGATGTAATAGTCACCACAAGTGTTTTACTCACCACCCAGCAGTGGTTCACAGGGGTGAGGAGGAGTAAGGAGATGAAGCATCTGGATTCAACTTCATGTGGGAAAAACATTTAAAAAGGACCATCCCCAGCACCTGAATACTCTAGGGGTCAATTTGTCATCGGTAATGTGGAGAAGGTGACTGGTACTTGCCTGATAATATGGACACCCTTCAGGTCCACTGATTGTCAGTCTGAAGGTGAAATATTGCTAATACATAATCACAGCCATGTATTTTATGTTAACCAAGCGCTACTAAACTCCAAGCTGACAGCAGATGTGAATGAATGGGGATCTGTAATGTAACTGCATACCAATGTCACAGTGATGACAAGACAGTGCTTGGGTCTCACTGCCCGGAGTCTGCACTGCCATCTGGAGCCCTGCCATGCGCTCCTCTCTTTGTGGAGGAGGGTTAATGACCCTGACAGTGAAGAGCTTGCAGTCATAGGCACAAATGAAAGGTCTGAACTGCGTATGTCTTACTGGGAATTCTAGGCAAGACTGTCAAAGTTTTGAAAATGGTCAAGGCCCATCACCAAAGCCACAGGTGGCGTCTGAAGTCAGTGCACAGCTAAATCTGTGTGCTGTGCAGCCTGCACGTTGTTCCTGGTTGTGTCAGGGATGTTGGCATTATGTTTACAGTCCCTATATCTCTGGGAACCCACGTCAGTTCTCAGAAGGACAGAGGTCAGATTGCAGCTGCATAATCTATTGGTTTGGTGACCTTGGACAAGCCACTTAAACTATGGGAGCCTCAGTCTATTGACCTGTGGAAAGGGAATAGTATCTCATGGAATTGTTGTACGAATTGAAAGTGTCCAGGGCACAGAGTTGGACTTTATAAACTGTGATTCTCAACTGCGACCTCCAATATCAAAGGTCAGGAGAGTAGAGTGGGATGTCTTCCTCAGATGCTGTCCACTGCCATAGCCCATGATCATCTGCCTGGCCACCCCATAAAAGCACAACCTGAGTCAGAACGAGGTTGCACCCCCTTTTGCTAGAGGCTAATTTCAGTAGGTCATAAATGCAAGAAATTCATCAAAAGGTTAATGGAACTTGGGGCTTCAGCAGGGCTGAAAATCTGCATGTTATTACTTCTACCAGATAGCTGAAGGCAATTCCCCCAACCTGATGGTCCTTTATTATTTACCAAACCTTACCTTTGATATGAATATCTGCTTTGCTATAGGGCAGTGGTTGGCAAACTGCCGCTCGTGAGCCATACTCGGCTCACAAGTCACAGTTTCCCACTCTGTTGACTAATGAGTTTTCCAACCACTGACCTAGACTCTCGATTCCCACAATTACAGGCTGTGATTAAGACCCTGTCCCAGTGGTCAGCAAACTCATTAGTCAACAGAGCAGCAAGCCACTGCTATAAGGAAAAATGTGAGAATAAAAAGCCTTGGGCCCGGAGATTTATGGAACTTAGCTACTAGAACTAAGCGTCCTCTGGGTCCCCCAAAATGCCTTCCAAATTTATATTTCTTCTCTTAGCCTCTTTATTAATTTATGTTGCTGCCCCTTCTCCAGATTCCTGAACCCTAGTAGAAGCAGAAACACCCTGGCATTAATGGTGCCCAAACAAGGATGTCTGGAGAAGAGGATTTTGCCTGAGCAGAGAAAAGAAGTTAGTCACCAGTAAAGGTGGGATCACTGCCCCTAAAGCTCATACCAAGCTTTGGATTTCATGAACCAGAGTGGGAGGGAAAGTCTTTTGTTTTAAATCAGACTTTTATATAGGGAAGAATTCAATTTAAAGGCAAAAATATCATTGTAAATGAAAGGAAATAAACTCTCCTCCATCTTGTCCTATAGGGCTGGGCGCCCCTGCCTAAACCCCCTCCCTTTTCTGGGAGTGGCTACAGGTGTGCCAGCAATGTCCTAGCTTCCCCGACCACCACCCAAATGGACCAATGAAGCTCCAGGAACACAGCGAGGGTCATAATTTTGCTAAACCACAGAAAGCCCCTAATTCAAGTGACCAATCTCTGTAACCCTCGTCACTTTTCTAAGCCCTCTCAATTATCCTACCCCATATAACTCATTGTTCCGCCCCGGCTAGCTCTCCTGTCTCCCTGCTGTGTCAGAAAGAGGCTGGGAGCCAAACCCAGGTTTGAATAAAGACTCTTTGCTTTTGCATCGGGAAAGGCTCCTTAGTGGTTGATTATTGGGGACCCCGAACTCTGGGCATAACAGTAAATTTTTAGCTTCTATGCTCAAGGATAAAGAAATTAAAATGTCAAAAGGTACTTTCTTAAATCAGACTCAAGGAAAAAAGAGTGCTATTGTCATCTTTAACTATGTGGGTTCTTGTTCATATTGCAAAATGCCCAATTCTTATTGGGGATCAAAAGTCTGTAATATCTATAAAGTCAGCTGATCCTCTGCGTCTGGAGTGAAGAGACTTGACAGCTAGAGAGAGTAAAGCTGTCAGCTCTCTCGCTGAGAGACTCTCTAGTACCTGGTTTAAAAATTACCCTAGGACACCTTGGGATAGGCAGCTTTTAGCAAACATAACTTTATAAGCTAGTCAATGCCATGGAAAGTGGAATAAGAAAAGATTCAGAAAAAGAACTTTGATTTAGTCTTGTTGACCTGTTGTTTTCTATTAAGCATGCCTTTAATTTAATAAGAAAAGAAGCGCAGCCAGATCATTTACTAAATTTCCCCAGAGAAAACAGAATGTGGGGGAAGGGAGACATGTGGCGATCCCGTAAAATGGACGCCCTCTCCCGAGAGTACTGTTAGAAAAATCTCATTTCCGTCATGTTTTTCCCCAGTCCGTCATTTAAAAATTTTGCAAAATTCAGGAATGCATCTGGGGTTTCTGTGTTCTCAAAAAGAGAAAGCTGGCTCAAGACAAATGTGCACACTGTCAGATTTGGGATTTTAGATGGTTTTAGTCTAAGTTTAACTCTCTTTATGGATGATATAGAACAGTGGTTCTCAACCTACCTAATGCCGCGATCCTTTAATACAATTCCTCATGTTGTGGTGACCCCCAACCATAAAATTATTTTCGTTGCTACTTCATAACTGTAATTTTGCTACTGTTATGAACTGTAATGTAAATATCTGATATGCAGGATGTATTTTCATTGTTACAAATTGAACATAATTTAAGCATAGTGATTAATCACAAAAACAATATGTAATTATATATTGTGAAATATTTATTTCTAATTACAAATAAATGAAATTTTGTCTTGAATCGTGGTTGTAGCATGGGTAACAGTCTTCATATGACAACAATAAACTACATTGCTACATTTTGCTACACTGAGGAGCGGTGTGTTGGTTCCTAAGACCATGGGAAAGGTGTTTTCCAATAGTCTTAGGCGACCCCTGTGAAAATGTCGTTAGACCCCCAAAGGGGTCGCGACCCACAAGTTGAGAACCACTGATATAGAATAACCCAAGACTATTTTTTCCTCAAAAAGATGGCAGAAATGACCCAAGGAAAAAATACAGGCAGGTTCTAAGCAATAAGGTTGGTATTTCCATAATAAAGGGAAGTTTTTAAATAATAATGAACTGCATTCCAAAGTTAACATTAAGGCTGCTAAGAAGTCAGTGAATTATCTCTGTTACAGAATTACCAAAGTAAATGCGTTGGATAATAATAATTGGCTTTAAAATCCAAAAATTGTTGAAATATAAATAAATGTAATTAAAATGAAGTATTTGTAGTAAAGCTTTTCAGTAATAACATGTTAATAGTAGGGGTCCAGTAGCCCCAGGGGAAACTGGCTTTGTTCTTTGATGAAGGAAGGGGCTGGTCGCCCTTCCTCCAGCAGAGCGGTTCTCAACCTGTGGGTCGAGACCCCTTTGGGGGTCAAAAGACCCTTTCACAGGGGTCACCTAAGATCATCGGAAAATGCAGATATTTACATCACGATGCATAACAGTAGCAAAATTTCATGATTGGGGGTCACCACGACATGAGGAACTGTATGCAAGGGTCTCGGCCTTGGGAAGGTTGAGAACCACTGCTCCAGCAGAAAAATATGTGGTAGTTTTACATCAATCGGCTAGGCCAAACCTGTTTCAACAGCCATAAACATAGTTTTTCAAAATCTTTGGCAACTTAAAATTTTGGAAGTTTACTGAATTAAATAATAAAAAAGCTTGTTGAATATATAGGTATTTTGAAATGACAAAATACTAAAATGTTAATCTGAGTTTGCCTTGCATGAAAAATCTAGAGGACAGAATTGAATCTATTAATTAAATATGTCTTGTATTTTTTAAAAATTGTAAAGTTATTACTAATCTAAGAAATGCTAAAAATTTGACTTGCCAGTTAAAATTTAAGGCTTCTAAGAGTTTAAAGTTCAAATTAAGTTAAAAATTTCAAGATTTTAATCGAAAAGTAAGTTTGGGACACTCTAAGGGCCCTGGAGTGATTCAAAGATTCATTCTCTTTTCTTAAAATAAATATTTTTTAATTAAGCCCATTTAACATACTTGAAATCGTGTGGAAAGCTTTATCAAATAGAAATTATAAATATATTTTATTTATATACATATATTTTAAATATTATAGAGATTTCAACCTCTAAGGGAGGGAAAGGCAAAGTTACTAAATATTTCTTAACTAAAGGTGAATTTTTCAGCAGCAAAATTTTAATACAAAAGCAAACAAAAGCCCTCTGGCAGCCTACTCTTCAAATAGGCTGGCAGGATGGGACGTCATCTGTACCTCATAGATCAAATAAATAAATTTGCTTACTTTACTTTTTCACTAAATATGCCTACTTTAATTACTAAATAAGCTTTTTAAAATGTAATCAAAGTCTCATATAATTTCAGTTAAGTGAGAAGCCAATATTTTTGTAAGCAATTGGCTTTAACAAAGGGCAAGGTAAAAATTTGCATACCTTCAGTCCTCTGAAAGTTACTAAGACCTCCCATAATTCCTCTGTGTATGCAAATGAGCACTGGCAAAAATAAATACTGTTTAAATTATAAAAAGGAGAAATTAAAAAATTTTAAATCTCTTTCACTAATATTTACAGGGTAAACGAATTAAAGTATTAAATCTAATCATTAGTAGTCACCATAAATAGAGTCACTTAATATCTAGGCAGCAGTACCAGTCAGCATCTGAAAAACAACCATGTAGGGTTGCTTGGTGTAAAAAAAAAAAAAATGTTTAAAAGAGAAAATCTCTAAAGGTGGCCTAGGAATTACTCTGGGAGGAAATAAAAGGATATTTTTTTCAAATGTCTAGAAAATTGTAATTAAAAGCCAATGTATTAAGCCTCAAAGAGAAAAGTAAATAATTTGCATTTTGCCTCCTTAAACAATGCTTATGTGAAACTACTCAAAGACTAATAGCAGAAATTTAATTAGTGTCATTTACTGTCAAACACCCAAGGACAAATGAAGTTAGGAAATAAGGCTTATTTCTCAGTAATTTAAATTGGCAAATTAAAATAAATAAATATTCAGGGGAACTAGTTTTACTAGGCAGGAAACTATTTCTAAAACATTAATGTTTTACTGATGGTTTATCTCATAATAAAGCTGCTAATAATACAATGAATTCAGAGCAGTCATACTTCTGTGCTAAGAATTGAATTAAAGAGCTATCAAGACTGCATTACAGGATTTCCAAATGCCTCTGGATATTATTTAAAACAATAAAGGGGGGGGATAGTGGAGTAATCACCTATAAATAAACTACATCAAGCCTTAATTACTTAAAAATTTTTTTTACTTTGAAATTTTTTTCACTGTTGATGGCAAGACACACATGGTATCTGAATAAGTCAAAGGAAAATAGTTTGGAAAATTGAAGAGATCCCAAATCTAGTTTATAGAAAGGATTCCTAAGCATATCCTTTGGTCAAGGATATGCTTATATATTTTCAGAAACCTCATCCAACACCATGTGGATTCCTGAAACAATGGATCAGAGAGAGGAACTATCCAGACTACTCCAGCCACAGATGAGGTGGCCCCCAGCAACATGCTGATGACACAGAGGAGGAACAGTCCAGAGATGGGGGATGGAAAAGATACCAGGCTCTGATTTGGGGGACAAACTCCATGCTTGTATTCAGAGCCCAAGCCATGTCCAGGAGCTAATCAGTCAGCAGCTGTGTGTTGTTGCTGCAGGTTGCCTGGAACAAAGCCAAAGAAGGTCAGACCTTCATTGCCACTGATCAGCATTTGTCCACCATCCAGAACTAGAATATCATTGCTGTCATGTCACAGGGGACAGTGATTGGGAAGGGGACTCAAAGAACTGTTGACCCAGAAAGGAGCTTACTGCAGACTGATTCCTTTGATGCCTGGCAGCAATTTAAAGGGACATGAAGAAACTCAAACCTTTCCATTAAATTTAAAAATCTTAAAAGAATCTGAGCTCTGCAAATGACATACATTCTTGTTAAATTTATTAAATCAAAGAAGGTGGATATGCAGCAGGTCATAAATGCAAGAAGTTCATCAAAAGGTTGATAGAACTTAGGGCTTCAGCAGGCTGAAAATCTGCATGTTATTACCTGCTACCAGACAGCTGAAGGCAATTCCCCCAACCTGATGATCCTTTATTATTTACTGGACCTTACCTTTGATATGTATATCTGCTTTGCTATAGGGAAAAATGTGGAAATAAAAAGCCGTGGGCCCAGAGATTCAGGGAACTTAGTTACTAGAACTAAGCCTCCTCTGGCTCCCCCAAAATGTCTTCCAAATTCATATTTTTTTCTAGCCTCTTTATTAATTTACATTGCAGCCTCTTCTTCAAATTCCTGAGCCCTAGGAGATGCAGAAACACCTTGGCATTAAAGGAGAGTGGAGTGGGATGTCCTCCTCAGATGCTGTCCGCTGCCACAGCCCATGACCATCTGCCTGGCCATCCCATAAAAGCACAACCTGGGTCAGAATGAGTTTCACCCCCTTTTCCCTGGCCTGTCCCTCCCTCTTCAAGGCCCTCTCCTCTCCCACCGAAGCAGCTCTTCCTCCATCAGAATGCAGCAGGCTGTTTGCTCGTCCCCAGTGAAGTCCTGCAGTTTTCCTTTGGGCATTGCTCACTGAAGGGCTCTGTTCTCTTCTGGAAACAGCAGTTTCCACCCAAGGGAAATAGCCCATCACCAGGCTCTGATTGGGGGGACAAACTCCAGGCTTGTATTCAGATCCCCAGGCGCATGTGTGTTTGGTTTATATGCTCTGGCATGTTTCACCTCACCCTGTTCCTCAAGGGGACCCTTCACCCTAAACAGGCTGAAAACCAAGCCTAAGTGAGAACAGTGCAGGCGACACTGCAGGGCCATGGGAGAGATGCTGTCATGTGCAACAGGTGACCCCCATCTCCTCTGGGTCTTCGTTGCATAGTGGCCTCGCCCTGAGCAGTGGAGGGGCCTGAAAGAAGTCAGGCCCCAGGGGTATTTCCAAGGACAAGCGTAGACAGTGCTGGCCACCTCAGCAGCCGAAACACCCTTGGCGCAGCACACACTTTTATTTCCCTGAAACTGGTCATACTTCCCTGAGACTTCATCATGGCTTGGCTCCCTGTAAGTACTGCTCCAGGTCCTCTGAGGCCGGCTTGTCTGTCCTGCAGTACCTCATTTCTTTTGTAAAACTTTCCTGGCATCTCTAGGCAGACATGGGGATTCCAGGGTGACTAGGTCCTCAGTGGAGACGTGAAAAAAAGACAAGAAGCTAGAAAGTCTGAATCCATCTTAGTTCCTTTTAATTTAGAAATTACATCTGGCAACTGCAGTGCTGTGATGGTGAGGGAGCCATGCCCAGGAGCTAATCAGTTTATAGTCGATTAGAAAAACAGCATGTTGTCTTAAAAGCCTTCCAGGCCAAGATGCAAACTACAGCCTGATTGACAGGTGGAGTGTATCATAAGCTCCTGGGTTCAAAGCACTGGCAGATAACGAGCCAGTGCTGAGTCTCTGTGCTTCAGCTTCCTCATAGGGAAGATGTCATGAAAATTACATGAGTTAATGCATGTAAAGCACTTAGAACAATTTCTGGCATAAACAATGCTCAAGAAATACAGCCTCACCCTAACCAGTTTGGCTCAGTGGATAAAGCGTCAGCCTGTGGACTCAAGGGTCCCAAGTTCGATTCCAGTCAAGGGCAAGTACCTTGGTTACGGGCACATTCCCAGTAGGGGGTGTGCAGGAGGTGGCTGATGGATGTTTCTCTCTCATCGGTTTCTAACTCCCTATCCTTCTCTCTTTCTCTCTGTAAAAAATCAATAAAATATATTTTTTTTAAAAAAGAAAAACAGCCTCCTATTTACTAAGATTAACTGACACACTTTTTAAAAAATATATTTTAACTGACACACTTTTTAAAAAATATATTTTTATTGATTTTAGAAAGAGAAGAAGGAAGATGGAAAGAGAGAGAGAAACATAAAGGTGAGAAACATCGATTGGTTGCCTGCTGCACACACCTCAACCGAGGATCAAACCCGAAACCTGGGAATGTGTCCTGACCAGGAATCGAACCTGTGACCTTTTGGTGAATGGGATGATGCTCAACCAACTGAGCCATATCAGCCAGGGCAACTAACCCATGTTTTAAAGTAAATCTATATTTATGTGGTAATTATTCCTGAAAAGATAGGAATGTGCTGGAACAGTCATGCCAAGGGCCAGAGGACTCTGCCCAGGGCAGACAATGCCCAATGCGAGCATGCAGAGCACCTCCTCTGTCACCCTCAGGAGATGATCTCGCCTCTCACACCTCCTTTGCTCCCGGGATGTGTAAGAAGTGGGATCCGCATGTCCACTGGCTGATAAGGCAGAAGGCCCTGGTATGTTAAGGAGGAAACCCAAGTCTGCTGGACACATTGTAACCTAACACATCATTATTTGGCCTCCTCACATCCATCTCCTTTGAGTTTACTTAATGTTGGTCAATGACCTGCAAGTCCATGATCTCTGGGCATTTTACCAAATTTAGTTTTGGATCATAAAATCCTAAGGGCACATCTCAGCATTGTGTTCCCATCACATTGATTACCGAGCCCCATGGGACCCTGAGATGGCCTTTCAGTGTTGGTTAGTCAGGCCAAGGCCACAAGTGCTCCACAACGTGTGAAGTTGAAATGAACTCCTTAGAGAATCATCGTTTGTTTCCGTTCTATGTCCCCTTTCAATATGTAGACACTTGTGGGAATAAAGCCTCAGTGATAACAGATGACCCAGGGCTGGTGACGGATGGTCCGTGGGCAGCTGCGGAAGAGCGGCCCCTGGATGAGAGGTAGAGGGGGTCACAGGAGTGGCTCCCTCCTCCACGCTCTGGTCACCGTCGCAGGTAGACACTGTGCTGCTCTCTGAGAAGTATCTGAGGGCCGATCAAGTGGATTTGTGACGTGCAAAATGGAGCCCTCTCGAGCTGCGTGGCCACGGAACAGAAGCAGGAGGGAGGAAAAAGTAGAGGCATTTCAATCAATCGCAGGAGATAGATGCTGTTTCATTTTCAAATCCATTCAGTAAATGGCAGGGAAGGGACCCACAGAACTATAGCAATTTCACTTTGCATTTTTAATGTTGGCCAGGAAGTAGCAAGAGAGCAACAGCAAACATCTACCTTCTTTTTCTCCTGGGAGATGAGTCAGTAACAGAAGACTGAGCCTGCAGTGTCTGGGCACCACCGGAGCTTGCTCAGTGGGACACTGATGAGAAGTCTCAGATGATCAGACCTGGGATTTAAGAAAAGTGGAACCTTATCAATAATTATTCAGACCATTGCTGATGACTATAAAATAATAAGCTGTGATTCCCTTTTATTCTACACAGTTCAAACTGATCAGTGCCAGAAAGCCACTCCAGTGGGCGGCATGGGCCAATAGGGAAATGGAACAAGGAACCCCGGGGACTTTGTGGGGGATGGGCACATCCATAGGTTTGATTGTGGCCCTGATGGTTTTCTTTGTCCAAATCCATCTCATTATACACTTTCAATATTGCCTTTTATTTTATATCAATTGTTTCTAGATAACGCTGCTAAAGACAAATGACCTCAAATACCTTTTGTGTAAAAACATTCATAGCAGTTGTAGCCAAGAGCCCTGAGCAGGAAACTACCCACATGCCCATTAACAGGAACATAGATTTCTTTTAAAAGTTGAATCTTTATGTAATAAAACAAATCACAGCAAAAAGAAGGAACTCAGGATGGATATAGGCAACATTAGGGGTGAATCTCAAAAGCAAGGCAGCCCGACACAAACACACAATTCTATTTATGTCTGACCCTAAGAACCAGCAAAAACCACGTATCATGGTGGCCGTTAGAATGCAGCTGCTCCTGGATGGTGAGGGAGGCTGCTGGGTGACAGAAGGTTTGCCTGCTGTTCTGAGGATGATTGCACAGCTTTCCCAGAGCACACGGGGCTCTTGAACCTAATTAGCATCTCTTGTATTGCAATTATAGGTGGAGCTTCGGCTCACCTTCATGTTCAAGCAGCTCCAGAAGCCACAGAAAGCAAAAGCAAATGCTATTTGCCAGTGTCTGTCAGGTTCAATAGAAGTCAAAGGAAACACATCTGAGTAACTGTGGGCCACTAAGCCTGCCCGTGACTGCAGCCGGCAAGGCCCTGCTTCTTCTCTGCTTCTCCAGCCCGCTCAGCCTTAGGAAGGCACAGAAGCGGGTTGGCAGCCCTGCTTGCCTAGGCTCAGAGGGACTGTGGCGAAGCTCTATGCTCCCTCTCTCATGCTTCTTCCCTGTGGAGGCTTCGTGCCTGGAAATTCTGAGAGCGCACAGGACTGAGGCAGGCCCCAGCCATCACCGGCTAGCTGTGCTACCACCTGGTCCTGGGCTTTGGTCAGTTGGCTGACATTTTGAACACTGCAGTGTGTACTTGACAAAATTTGTGCAAGGATGTGGATTGTTATAATTGTAATGAAAAACAGATTGAAAGCTGCTAGCTTAGGCTGCACATTTACAGACATTGTCATAGACACATTTAATCATCACTCTCCTGAAGGGACAAGAACCGCGAGGGTGTGGCCAAGGGTGCGGCGTGTCAGGCATGGGGCTGTCTTCAGGGGGGCGAGGGAGAGGGGGACGGGAGGCTGATGAGAAACTGTGAGTTCTATGGCTACTAATTAATCAGGCAAAGTGACTTCCCCAACAGCATTCAGGAGGTTCACAGCGGGTGAGTATGCACATGAACCGTGGACAGGCAAATGGTACAGGTCTGCTTTCACCCATCCATGTTTGGGGTTGTCCATTGCGTGGATCTGGAAGAAGAAACAGACTTCCTTCCTTAGGGAGATAGATAGAAACCTTTGCCTTCCCAGCCTGTCTTGGAGTTAGAACACGGGGGTTAGAACCAGGGGGCCGTGATTTCTTACAAACGCCCACCATCCCTGTCACATGGGAAGCAGCGAACCAGAGGATAAAAGACAAGTTAATCAATCCCAGGACAGAAGGACACACAGACCCCAGACCCAGGGGCACCTGTACAGCACCTTCTGGCTTTGTGGGAAAGAAAGACTCGCTCTGATGTTTTCTGTCCCTAGTGGCTGCATTCCTGTCAGCTGACACATTCTGACCCCTCCACTGCCACACCAGCCTGATCTATGCTTAGCTTTGTTGTTAGAAAGCAAGGTTTCCACTCATTTTATTCCTTTTTTCTTAGCTTTCTCCCCTTGGGTCACCATCAAATCCTGGTTGCTGTTCGATGACATATTTTAATTTGCCATCTGATTATTGGAGGGATGCCAGGGAGCCTACCGAGGCGGACTCATCGCATGAACTCTTTGTAGGCCAGGTGTGTCTATAGCTGTAAACCTCACATATCAAGTCTGGTCACCCAATTTTAGAATCAGAATTGTTAGTGACATCTCTGGGTTAGTACAGAAAATTATGGTAGCTTAAATTCATAAATATTACAGTGCATATGGAAGAAATGGGAATAGTTTCCATTTTGGATGTGTGGCAGTTAACTGGTGAATAAAAACCTGGAACATACAGTTGTTCAGATGATACAAGAGAATGTAGAATATCCTAGAAAATCCTATCCACTGTTCATAGGTGCCAGGCATTCCAGTATAGGGGTTTCAAATCCATATCATAGCCTTTGAACCACAGCCTTTGAACCACAGCACATGGCTGGCATAACCACGGAAGCCAAGAGGATGGGACGAGGGCATCCATCCACGTCCATGACACGCAGAGGCCGTGCGAAGGGCCCTTGTTCACTACCTCTCTGGCTCCCACCACTGTGAGGGTGACAGTCATTCTGCACTCAGATGACAGGAATGTGGAGGCTGCCCTCCGGAGCACCACCCAGGCCAGACTCGGGACCATCAGGAGAGAAGCCCGTTCTGTCCGATTGCAAAGTTCACCCTTGGTCAAGTCCCTGAAGTGATTGATGTGTTTCCAGACATTTCCTGTCTGCCTACTGTGATGGGAAGAGAGTGGGGTGCAGCCTGCCGGTCCCGCTGTGCCTCTGTCCCCTTTTCACGAGACTGTGTAAGAGAGTAAGTGGCGTAAACACTCTGCCTAATGCCAGGAATCCAGTGGGAGAACCAGGGGGCCATGATTTCTTACAAACGCCCAGGAGCCCGGTGGATACTCACTAGATGTTCAGAGCCCCAACCTCCTGGGAGCAAAGCAGTAGGAAGAGGGACCCCCCTCCTGCACAGGCCTCCCCACTCCAGTGCCCAGTCCCGCTGGACCTCTGCGAGGGATCCCAGGCCAATCATGCAGCGGCCTGTGGCATGAGGTGTGCAGAACTCACGGCCCAGGAAGCCCGCTAACCCATCTGAGGTGTTGCATTTTTAATGCTCTCCTTGGGAGGAATATTGTGTTTCACTGAAATATTCAGGCTAGTTCTGCTCTGATGTGAGGAAGGGAGGCCAGCTTTAGGGAAGAACGTAGAAGCAGTTTTCAGCGCTGGGATGACATGATTTTGCATTTATCTTTGAAATTAACTGTAATGAGCCTAAGTCTAATGAGCCTACCTCTAAACCCCATTTAAGAAAGTGGTTTTGGCTGCATTTTAATCAATGGTGTCAGGGTGGCGAATACAACAAAGACCAGCATTCAATTACTGCTGATGCTGGAGAGTGAAGATCACGGAGCTAATGGCACACAGACTCCTAGCAGCAATTAGCGTCCCTGGGGGAGGACCTCTGCTGCAGCCAGTGGGTGTGAAGCGCTTGCTGGAAGCACACAGCAGTTTGGACTCGGGCTCACAGCGCTGGGCGCAGGCTCTGAGCCCCAAGGGGTGCTCACATGCTCACTGCACCTGACCTATATTTTATCTGATGAGGAACTGGGGTCCCGGAAAG
Source organism: Lasiurus cinereus (assembly GCA_011751065.1). NCBI lineage: Eukaryota > Metazoa > Chordata > Mammalia > Chiroptera > Vespertilionidae > Lasiurus > Lasiurus cinereus. The sequence continues at coordinate 210,257 of JAAGEH010000327.1, read as the reverse complement.
GTGTGCCAGTTATACCACAAACAGTTACTCCACAGCAGTTTCATGATTCACCGCCAACTTTTTGATGATTGGAGGTAGAAATACAGAAAGTCAGTGGATCAGGAAAAAAAACTAAATAAATAAGCCAAGTAAACCATTTTGCTTAGCATGATACTCTCAAGATCCATCCACATTGTCACAAATGGCATTATTCCATGCTTTCTTATAGCTAAGTAGCATTCCCTTGTATATATGTACCACATCTTCTTTATCCATCATCCATCACAGGGCATTTCAGTTGTTTCCATGTCTTGGCCACTGTGAATAATGGTGCAGTGAGCACAGGGATGCATATATCTTTATGAATAAATGTTTTCAGATGTGTTGGGTTCTGGGTCATATCAGAGCTGTACTCTTAATTTTTTGAGGCCCCTACGTACTGTTTTCCACAGTGGCTATTCCAGCTTACATTCTCACCAGCAATGTACAGGGCTTCCTTTTTCTCTACACCCTCCAACATTTGTGATTGCTTGTCTCATCAATAACAATAATGCTAGCAGGTGTGAGGTGGTATCTCATTGTAGTTTTGATTTTCATTTCCTTTATAACTAGAGAAATGGCCATTTGTATGTCTTCTTGGGAGAATAACCACATGATTTCACTCATGTGTGGAATATAAAACAAAAAGCAGCAAATGAACAAACAAAAAACTCATAGATTCCGAGTATGGTGGCTATCAGGGAGGAAGGGAGATGCGGGGGATTGAAGAGGGTCCAAGGGTTCAAATACATAGTGAGGAAAAGAGTAGACTTTGGATGATGAGCACACAATAGAATATTTGGATGATTGATTATAAAATTGTACACTTGAAATCTTTATAATGTTATTAACCAATGCCACCCAATACATTTAATAGAATTAAAAAATAATAACAAATTTTAAAACTAAGTAAGAGACATGAATTCTACTCCTGGTGGAATATCGTGTTTTCAGACACTGTTATCATGCTGCTCCTTCAAGATGCTGTGCCTATGAATGGGAGGGCTTTCTGATTCAGAAATGGGATCCCTTTCCATGTGTGTGGGCTGAAGTAACTCCTGCAGGTAAACAACCTCACTCATGTCACTAGACATTTTCCATCAGTGTCCAGAGGGATCCAATTATTGTTGCTCCCTTTCCTTCCATTGTGTGGCTTTAAGATGCATGATTCAGGCCATTTTCACCTGGCTTCCCCCAAACCAGGAGGAAGACCCAGCAGGCAAGTTCTGTTCTGAAGGAGCAGTCCAAGATGAGAGGAAGGGGAGGTGGAGGACCAGCAAGGCACCACGCCCATCCTGGCTGGCCTGGGAAATGTTGCTGGGACTCTGCAGTGTAGTTGTCACCCATTCATCTAGCTGTATGACCTCACTATGTCCTGGGCTCTGCAGAAAATCCACGCCCAAGTTCTGGCTCAGCCTCGGGGGCGCCAGCTACTGCTGTAGAGAACATACCTCCCCTGCCCAATGAGCAATCCCTGGAAGACCAGCAGGTGAGGAAGGAAGAATTGATCTGCTCATGCTAGTGATGCAAGGTTGGCTCCAAGTTCATGGGCAAAGGAGGTGACCGAGAGTCCCAGAGTGGGTGAAACTGGGAAAATCTGACATTTTCCAGTCCTGCTTCCACCAAAACTCTGCTCATCATATCTATGAGGACCAGGGAATAAACTTTCTGAAATTTTATTTAAAATAAACTTCCATGTAGGGTTCTTGTATCTATTGGGAGACAGTTGAAGAAGAACTTGAAGATCTTGCATATTCATTCTTGAGTTAAGACATGAACATTGCACATTCAGCCAGCAATGATGCAGCGAGCCACAAAAGGTCAGAGATCTTGCTATAACATTGACAAGCAGTGAAACTTTCAAATTTCAGATAAAAGAGCACCTGTCAGGAGAAACTATCATGGCTGGAGCAGAGCCTTCTTGGTGAGCAGAGGAAGCAGCAGTGTGATCTGCAGGCTTCAACCAGGTCTGGAAGTGCAGCCGGGAGGAGCACTGGGTGGTGGGCAAGGCTGCAAGTTTAGGAGGAGAAAGCCCAGTCCTCCAGGGCCCAGCACCAGATGGAGCCACTACATAGCGCAAGCGCAATGACTTGATCATTTTCCTCTGTGGGGCTTTTACAGGATAAACTGACAGAAAAAGCTGGGGCTGGGTAGGACCTAGAGAAGGGTCTCAGGGAGAGACGTAGGGCAGACATAGTGCTGAGGAGGGAGGAATCGGAGGTGGGATGCCAGAGGAGAGCAAAAATCATTACCCACTATCCAGCCCTAAATACATCAACTCCTCCTGGGCCAGAAGAAGTGGAACCCACCCGGAGCCCACTCTGCTGCCTGAGAGAGTAGACAGTGAGCCTTGACGAGGGGACAATGTTGTCCATTTCCATTGCTGCACTGCCCTTCTGCATAATTTCCAGCCCACAATAAAAATAATTATGCGACACGAAGAAGCAGAGACATGGGACCCATCAAGAAGCAGATGGGTGCAGAGTTGGAGATGAACCTGATTTTGGAGCAGACAGGATTTACAATAGCTATTGTAAATATGTTTATAAATCTCGTGAAAGAATGATCAAATTATGCAAAAAGATGGTACATTTTCACCAAGAAGAAGGGAGGAAGGAAGGGAGGAAAGAAGGAAGAAAGGAGGAAAGGAAGGAAAGAAGAGAGGAAGGAAGGAAGGAAGCAAGGAAGGAAGGAAGGAAGGAAGGAAGGAAGGAAGGAAGGAAGGAAAGAAGGAAGGAAAGAAAGGAGAAAGGAAGGAAGAGAGGGAGGGAGGGAGGAAGAGAGAAAGGGAGGGAGGGAGAGAGAAAAGGAGGGAGGGAAACTACTAAATGTAAAAGTCTAGGATTGAGTTGCAAAGAATTTGAATGAAGAATTAATTGCATGGGTTTAATAGCACAAGGAGAGATTGGCAAATGAAAGGCAGGTCAATAAAACTACACAAGCTATCAAATCTTGGTCTATTTCTAGTAACTCATCTTTTTATTGTAAGTCACTTTTTTCTGTGTATTAGCATATCCAGTAAGTTCCCAGTGTCGGCAGGAGGCTGGGTTATGAATTGCAGCGTTTCCACATGACCTCATCTCCTCCAAAGAGCCTTAAGTTTCATCCTGGCAGGCAGATAAATTACTACAAAGTGGATCCCATTTTTCTTGCAAAGCGTGATTTCCGGCTCAGTGGAGGTGTGCTGGAATCAGCTTTCCCCTTTCCCCTAGGGAGTGGCCTTTCTAGGGTCACAGCTGGTTAGTTCACTGTCTAGGCACAAATTCCAAGCTCTCCCCATGTCTCATTCTGCTCAGCACTGGGCTGTTCTTTTCAGAGCTCGCTCTGGGACAGCACAGCCTGGCATCACCAGGGTGTTGAGATGTCTAGGTTCTCTCTCTGCTACTTCCTCCCATGGGTCCTACCTGCCTAGTCCAGCACCTTAGCAGGCAGCTCATCTACCCAGAAAAACAGCCACTTCCATCCTGCCCTGAAAGCAAGTGTGAGCACAGGGCTCCCTTCTGGGGCACCCTTTCTCTGATACCAGAGCCCTATGTGGGTGTTGGCCATGTCCTAGGAAGAGCTGTCTTACTGACTACATGCTGACAGGCAGTGGCTTTGTCATTAAGCCAGAACTGTGCTCTCCACAGTGTCTCTCTATTTACCTTCCTTATTTCTGAGCATAGAATTAGTCCTTCCACATTCTGAGCTTCACGGTATGTACTTGTGTATAAATGTGACTGCCTTGCATGTCTAGATACATCATAGTCCATGCCGTTGTGTCACTTCACTGCCAGATTGTGAGCTTCCTTAGGGGAATGGATGAGTCAAAGTGATGTTTTCATTTCCGCCCTCAGCACCCTCCCTGGCACATAATCCATGGTCCGAAGGTGTAAGCTGTGCTGTACGTAGCTGACATGAAGGGCATCACTGGGCATGTGCCCTACTCACTGGGAAGAAATTGACAGGCAGAGATGACTGTAGCTCCAAAAAGTTCTTTATTCTACTTTAACATCCCATCAGCAGACGTGACCATGCTTCTTTCTTTATTAATTTATTGGTTAATAAGATCATCTAGGCTTCAGGTGCACCCTTCTATGACACAGTATCTGTAGATTGCATTGTCATTCATGTTATCATATATTTGACCCCCTTTTCCCTCTTCATCCTCCACCATCACCCCCCCTCTAACCACCGTGCTATTATCTGTGTCTGAGTTTGTTTTTTGTTCATTGCTTTCTGTTTTATATGTCACATATGAGTGAAATCATATTGTCTTGTCCTTTTCCATTTGACTTATTTCATATAGCATGATACTCTCAAGATCCATCCATGCCAATGGCAATATTTTGTCTTTCCTTAGGGCTGAGCAACATACCATAGTACATATGCACCACATCTTCAAATGGTCATGGAAGGGAAGTAGCACAGCCTAATACAGGCTCTATATGGCAAACCCTCAGCTTCTATAAGACTCAAGGAGGAAAGACGGGCGGCTTTTCCTCCACGATGAGGAACAAGGCAGCCACTCTGGGTCACCACATGCTGCAAGTCCTCTCCAGAGTAGTCAGGTAGAGAAAGAAATCAGAGGCCTCCAAACTGGGAAGGAAGAAGTAAAAGCATTACCTTTTGCAGATGACATGGTCCTTTATATAGAAAACGCTAAAGACTCTGCCCAAAAGCTATTAGGAACACTGAGCATATTTCTTAGAAGAGCATCTGTGTGAGGGGTGGCTGACCTGGTTTATCTGGACCCTCTCTGTGCTGTCCTCTTGAGGTGATACCCAGAATTACCAAGTTTTCAAGGCCAAGGGCTACAAAGGACTAACAAAAGGTTAGATGATCTGGTGAACAGAATGTCTGAAGAGGGCAAGGGGCCTGAGATGGACCAGTCAGCACCGCCAGCCTAGCCAGGAGGGCTCACCAGGGCTGTGGCACTGTATGGGTTCAGTTGTATCCTTCCAAATATATATTGAAGCTCTAACCTCCGCTGCCTTGGAATGTGCCATTGCTTGGAATTGGAGTCATTGTAAGTATAGTCGATTACCATGGACCCTTAATTCAATGTGCCTGCTGGGCTTCTCTGAGGAGGAGAGGCACACACAAGAGGAGGTGATAGAGGCAGGGGTCGGAGTGACCGCCTACAAGCACAGGAACACAGGACTCCTGGCAAACAGCAACAATTGGGAGAGGTGGAGGGTTCCTGAGGCAGTCCTGGGCACTAGTGCAGCTGTTAGAGGTATTGGAGAGCTGTTCTTGATAGGAAGAGCGCTGAGCTGGTCCTCTGAAGAGATAAATCTTCTCTTCTCTCTGGAGGGTGTGGCTGGCATGACACAAGAATAGCTCTGTGGGCACTGGTTGTCTGAAAAGGAGGAACAGGTGCCTGGTACTAAGGCAGAGGAAGCCTGGTCTGCTGATGTCAGATGTCACAGCCGGGCTCATTTGACTCGCCTCGAAGTGCAGCCCTTGGGAAGCAGGCGGTGCTCTGAGAAGCCTGCCCTGGGACCCATGCCTCTGCGTCTCCATAGAGTCTCAACTGCTCTCGCTCATGTGCCAGGTCACAGCCAAGAGACTGGGGTGAGTCACAGGCACCCGGGCCTCAGTGCCTATCTGTGAAATGAGGAATTTTGATCAGTCGTTATTATGGCTTGCAATTAAAAGATAATTGAAAACTTGAGGGAGAAGAGATATACATGATCACTCAATGGCGGCATTGCTGGATAGATCTGGATATCCAGAGATACGTATATGCACATCCACATGAAATGGAAATGCATGTATGGGTAGAACATATCTTATTAACAGCCAGGACGACCAGTTTCCAGAATTGCAGCATTCCAAGAACAAATTCGATTTGTGATAGCTCAGAATAAGAATATTTTTCTCTGCAAAACTTCTTTTCTTTCCTTTTTTTTTTCATTTTACTTTTGTTCTTTGTTCAGTAGCAAACTGCTTCATACACAACTTTGCTTCATCACTCCTATTGGCCTCAACCTGCTGTGGTGGGGCCCACCCATCCTGCACGTGCCTAATACTTAACGGTACGTCCTTTGAAGGAAGTTTCATTTGACATAGAGTATTGTCAGCCAGGCTGTCCCAGCCTCTGCTGCCCTGTGTGCATTTCATCACAGTAGCTTTAATTAAGCAACAGGAAGCTTTAGAGAATTCCTAACAAGCTGGTGACACATAGCCCTTGCTTTCTGAAAGAACACTCATGATTGAACTGGAATTTCTAGAATTCATTGTCTCTTTTCCAAAGACTGATGAATAACTGGGACCAAAGTCTATTTTCATGGAAAGGCTGGAGAGATATATAGCCTGACATTTCCACTCTCATCTCTATGCCATCTCCATCCAAGTGAAAATAAAGTCTGAATAATGGGCAAATTAGTCTTTTCCTAAAGTCTCCCTGCTAATTAGTCTAATGTCTCTCAGAAGATTTATTTACAGCCTGCACTCCCCCCAGGTATGTTGGCGTCATTGTGGCAGGAGGGCTGAGGCGGGGGGGGGGGGAGAAGGGGACTGAGGGTTGCATGTTTCTGTACCGGAGAGAATGGGATGGTGCCCGTGGGCCTGATTGGATGGGGATGTTTCTGTTTGGTTGGTCCTCATCTATCCATGTGGCATATTTGCCATCATCGCCAGACTATGATGGCGGGTTCCATGCATGTGGGTTGATAACTGTCAGTGAGGAGGTGTTTGCGGTGCTGTCAATTATAAACTATGGTCGGAAGGTTCCTTTCACAGAGAGTACATCTCACCAGTCAGGTGCCACACAGTCTGATTTCCACCAGGAGAGAGATTAGGCCCTTGTTTCATGGATGCATAATACCGCTTTGTTCTGGGAGCCAAGTCCAAGTTGCAGTGTCACCATATTCAATTGCATCTCAGCACAGAGGAGGCCTGGGAGGAGGTCTTGAGGGCTGACAGTTTGTTCGAAGAGAGAGTGAACCAAGCATGCATTAGGGTCTCAAAGGTGGAAAAAAGGAGGCCACCAAACATCCCATGCCACCATGTGGCCACAGGGGACGTGGGCTGTGAGAGTTAGCAGCAATCATCCTGGACAGATGGCCAGCTTCCAGGCTTCCAGTTAGCCTTCCTGAGACGGTGAAGCCAATGTTCTCGAGAGGCCTTCCCATTTTCCTCACCCGTACAAATTGGAGACTGGAGCCATCGAAACTTTCTGCAGCTCTGAGGACACCAAGAACCTGCTCCCTTGGCAGGGGAGGGTGTGGCACCCAGTGGACACCAGGAGACACAAGAGCTACCCAAACATGGTTGACAGGGGTCATTGTCCAAAACGACAAAACAAACGCTTGAGATGTAAATGTGTGTGGTTGGGAATCATGAATCTAAGGTTAGGAAAAGGTTGCTGAAGCCCACAGTGTTAGCCTCACGGGAGGGGAGCATGGCGGGTTGCCAGGTAACCAACCAGAGGAGGGTGTCCTAGTATTGAAGACCTGAAGCAAGGAAGTTCTAGAAATACAAGAGGGGGCAGATGAGACAGAGGGGCAGAGGAAGGTCCCTACATGCAGAGGGTAAGGGGTGAGACACTGATCTAGTAGACTGAGGGAGTCGGCCTGGTGGGGAAGGCAGGAGAAATGGGCAACAGGTCAAGAGAAGAAAAGCTCAAAGGCAGGGAGCAGAGACCAGAGAAAGAGTCAGCCATGCCTCTGTACAGACAAGCTGAGCAGGAAGCCACTCAGGGTAGCGGCCAGCAGGTGACACTGTGACTCCAGCTTTTCCTCAACAGGTTTGCCTCTGCTTGGCCTGGGGTCGCACATTCACAGGAGGTTGGCCAGGTGATCTATTAGGTGCAGGACCTTAGGAATGGAGCTGGGTTTTCGAAAACTCTTCCTCAAAACGAAAGGAATTGATAAAGCCAACAGAAAGGGAGACAAAGCATTCTATCTAATAAAAAAGTAATATGCAAATTGACCATATCTCTGCTACACCCACAAGCCACTCCCATCAGCCAATCAGGAGTGAGTATGCAAAGTAACCCAACCAAGATGGCTGCAGCCACGGAGAGAACAGGAGGCTTGAATTGCCCCTGGAGATGGAGGAAGCCAAGTTTCCACAGACCTGGCCTGTCTTGGCCTCCATTTAAGGCTACAAAGTTTCAATTATAGAAGATAAATAAATCCCAGATACCAGGGCTTCCACTTGAGTCGCCAGGGGGTGTGGCTGGTCTGCAAACCACCACAGGCCCCTCACCTAGGCCGTCCCATGCCCCAAGGGAACCCTCACCCTGATCCAGAACACCCTTCAGGGCAAACCAACTGGCCCCCACCTGTGCACCAGGCCTCTATCCTATCTAATCCTACCTAATAAAACAATAATATGCAAACTGACCACCACCCCAACACACGAGATGGCTGCCACAAGATGGCCAGCAAGGGAGGGCAATTGTGGGCAATCAGGCCAGCAGGGGAGGGCAATTGGGAGAGACCAGGCCTACAAGGGAGGGCAGTTGGCGACAATCAAGCCTGCAGGGGAGGGCAGTTTGGGGTGACCAGGCCAGCAGAGGAGAGTAGTTGAGGGGGACCAAGCCTGCAGGGGAGGGCAGTTAGAGATGACCAGTCCTGTAGGGGAGGACAGTTAGGGGTGACCAGGCCTGCAGGGGAGGGCAATTGGGGACAAACAGGCTGGCAGAGGAGCAGTTAGGCATTTAATCAGGCTAGCAGGGGAGTGGTTAGGGGGTGATCAGGCTGGCAGGCAGAAGCGGTTAGGGCAATCAGGAAGGCAGGCAGGTGAGCAGTTGGGAGCCAGCAGTCCTGGATTGTGAGAGGGATGTCCGACTGCCCGTTTAGGCCCAATCCAGGTACAAATTTTGTGCACTGGGCCTCTAGTTTAAAATAATTTAGTATTTGATGTTTCAAGAACACAAATGTCAAATCAGAACTTTTTGGTCTCTCTATATGTTAGTAATAGTTTTAGTTTGAATTACTATGGGTTGGGGGTGGCCTGTCATAATCTTTTCAAGGTTCAGAGCCTCTATCTGCAAATCAGATAAAGTCCCTTTAAAAAGTATTATAATTGCCCTGGCTGGTGGGGCTCAGGTAGTTGAGCATCATCCTGTGCACAGAAAGGTCACTGGTTTGATTCCCAGTCAGGGCACATGTCCAGGATTTTGGGCTTGTGCCCAGTAGGAGGCATGCAGAAGGCATCTAATTGATGTTTCTCTCTCTCACTCTCCTGCTCTCTCTAAAATAAATAAAAACATTTAAAATTATTATAAATGAAGCAAACCAGAATCCATGGATGTTGCCTAGGATTATAGCTTCAGTTTCCAGTCCTGGATCTGAAATGTACAGGCATTGTGCATTTGGAACAATTACTTTATCCCTTGACGTATACATTCCCTGATGGTGAAATTGGGCTATAACTTTCAGGTCTCATACAGACAGCAGGTCCTCTACACAGTCATGCTTTCACTGGGGCACTGCCTTCTGCCCAGCGCTTGGCATACTGGGTCGGGGGGGGGGGGAGAGGGGAGGGGAGGAGACTTCCCCATGCCATGCCTCTGCTCCCACATCAGGGGTTGGGACCCCTTCGGCCTACTTCCTTCTGCCTTTCCTATTCTCTGTTTCTTCCTTCTCTCTGTATGGAAGATTTAATAAGACAGAATTTCGGCTCTGTTCTTCACCTGCGAATAACCTTGGGGAATCCCTTAATCTCCTCACCCTCCAGTCCTGGTTCGTGGAATAGGGATCCGGCAGTCTTTGAAATAGACTGGGCAGATGAAAATATCATGAATGACTAGCAGAAAGTTGGCAACAAATGATTTACTGAAAGGGTTTCCAGGGGCGGGACGTGGGATGTTCAGGTGATTGGTATTTATCAAAGGACATCTGTGCTGTCTCTTTTTTTTACTTTGCCTCAATAAAGTGACATAAAGGCTCATCAGTATCAGGGAACCATTTTTTTTCCCTAATATTCACAGCACGTGTGTTACCTGGACACTTGAGGGAATTCAACACAGTGCTACTCAAAAGTGATTTTGGAGGGAGGAGGGAGGAAGTAGTGAGTGGAGACATGTGGCTTGTGGGACATCCAGACTGCAGTTCTCATCCTCCACCAGACTGCTGGTCTGGTCCCCACCCCCAACTGCTCTCCCCTGCAGGCCTGGGTCCCCCAAAACTGTCCTCTCCAGCTGACATTTCTACTGACTGAACAGAATGGCTCATAGGTAGTCAGGCACAGAACATAGGCATCTTCATGAAGGGATAACAAGAAAGCCCCACAGACTTGATGCCATGGTTATATCTTTGCTGGTAAACACTGGATCCTGGAGGGAAAAGGCAAAAGTAAAAAAGCAAAAACTGACACCCTGGAAACAGTGCCCAGCCTGTCTCGATGGCAGAGAGTGCCAGAGAGCTGGGTTCTAGTTTTTACTTACTGGTTTCTAATTGAGATATAATTGACACACATCATATATTAGTGTCTGGAGTACAACACAGGAACTCAACTTGTGTGTGATGAAACCATCACTACAGTAAGTCTAGTTAATGTCTGTCCCTCCACATCACTGTAATTTGTTTTTTCTTGTGGTGAGAAATTTTAAGATTTACTCTCTTAGCCACTTTCTAATACATAGTACAGTGTTATTAATGACAGTCCCAGGCTTTGCACTGCACCCCAGGACTCACCAAGGTGTTTACACCAGAGGTTGGTGCCTCTGCACCCACTGCACCCACTTTACCCATCCTCCATCTCATGCCTCTGTGGACCACCAGTGTGTTCCCTGTGTCTGAGAGCTTGGTTGTTGTTTTAAATGCCAGGGAGACCATATGGCATTTGTCTTTCTCTCTCTGATATATTTTATTAATTATTATTATTTGTTGTTAATGCCCTCAAGGTCCGTCTGTGTTGTCACAAATGGCAAGTGTTCCTTTTTATTGCCAAGTAATACTCCACTGTGCACACACACCACAGCTTCTCCGCCCCCTCTGCTGCTGGCGGCATGCGGCTGCCTCCAGGCCTTGGCTGTCGTAAATAGCGCTGCACGGAGCGTGGGGTGCGTATCTGTTTAACACAGTGCTCTCATTTTCTTTGGATAAGTATCCATGAGAGGGATTGCTGGGTCATAGGCAACTCCACTGTTAATTTTTTGAGGAACCACCTCACTGGTTTCCACAGGGGCTGCCCAGTCTGCACCCCCACTGGCAGTGTCTTTCTCCACCTCCTCACCAGCACTTGTTTGTTGATTTATTGATGACAGCCATTCTGACAGGTGTGAGGTGATATTTTATTTAACTTGCATTTCTCTTCTGATTACTGATGTTGAGCATCTTTTTATATGTCTATTGGCATCTGTATGTCCTCTTAGGAGAAGTGTCAATTCAGGTGCTCTGCCCATTTTTTAATTGGATTATTTGGTTTTTATTTATTTTTACTGTTGAGTTGTATAAATTCTTCATGTATTTTGAATATTAACCTCTTATCAGATATATGATTTGCAAATATTTTCTCCCCTTAGGTAGGTTGCCTTTAATAGGTATTTAATATATATATATATGTATATGTATATATATGTGTGTGTGTATATATATACATGTATATATATATATATATATATATATATGTATATATATATAAATTTGATTAGTTTTTGGTGCTGTAGAATTTTAGCAATGATAGTAAGTGTAATAGTATATTGTTAATTAATATATTATAATTATTTGTATAGCAATTACTGTAACTATATTATAATTAATGTTATCATTTTAACAGTCATATTTGCCAAAATTCTATAGCATTGAGTTTGTGCCAAGCACTGTTTAAAGTGATTGATGTGAAAATCGTCTGATTTGATTCCCACGCCAACAATCAGTGCTGTGGCTGTTACCGTCCCCACGTCACTCATCTCACTTCATGGACCCTCATTGCCATCCTTGCTATGGGACACTGAGCGTGCTCCTCAGTGAGCTGCCACGGTCTGTCCACAAATGAGCAGAACTGGAACTCGCGCCTGGCCCTGGGTGTCTGCCACGATCTCTCACGTGCAGTCACACAGGTCACCTGCTTCCACTAAATGCACACGTGAATGGCACTGCAGACTAGAACCTTTCTTCCTTACAGGGCGCTGTGGTCATGGTCCTTCACTGCTGCTTGGGGGTGGAGGGCATGGTGCTTTCTGTACCCAACAGATTCGCAGGTAACTAGTGCATCCCCAGCTCCCACAGCACCCCAGCTCCCAGAGCCCTGCTGGCATTGGTGACTCTGTCCTCTAATCATACATCAGTTAGGCTAATTATGTGAGTCACATTATTTTGGGCGCTTATGACCCCTCAGACCACCCCGCTGGGGCTGCAGCCTCCTTCAGAACCTTGTGTTTCCTAAACCCACATCATATCTGCAGACCAGATGAGTCCCTCTGCAGTTGTGGCCTTGATTCTGATGAGAAGGTAGAGGATATTACCCATAGAAACCGATACTCCTCGGGGCTGCTGAAGGGTAGCTGAGAGGGGGACCCATTCATGCACCAGGGTTTGTCTTCTCCAGCTCTGAGCTCCTGGCGACCCAGACACCTGCTTCCCCAGCTGTGGCCATGTGGCTCAGGGTGTGATTCAAAGTGTCTAAAGATTGTACCAAAAGCAAGTTCTGGCCAAGGCCAGCAATTCATAGTAATACTTGAAAACTGAAATTGTAACTTCTGGTCTTTGTTTAAGCATCCTTTTTCATTTATTTGACATTATTTTTTAAAATTTACTTATTGTTGAGAGTGTTATAGATGTCCTCCATTTTCCCTCTTTGGCTCCCTCCACCTGGCTCCTTCCACCCCACCCCAGACCTTCACCTCACTGTTGTCTGTGTCCATGAGTCATGCATATATGCATATAAGTTCTTTGATTAATCTCTTCCCACCTTCCCTCTGAGATGTGTCAGTCTATTTCATGCTTCCATGTCTATGGTCCTATTTTGTTTATCAGTTTATTTTATTAGATTCCACATATGAGTGAGACCATGTGATACTTGTCTTTCTCTGACTGACGTACTTCACTTAGCACGATACTCTCCAGCTCCCTCCATGCTGTCTCAAAGGGCAAGAAATCCTTCTCTTTTACTGCTGCGTAGTATTCCATGGAGTGAATGTAGCATGGCTTTTTTATCCACTCATCTACTGACGGGCACTGGGCTTAGATCTTAGCTAATATGTCCCAGAGGCACTTGAATTTCACATTGTCTGTTGTGATCTTTGTGTGAAACCCTCCACACCGAGGTTTTTGGGTTCCCACCTTGCCACCCATATCTTCTGGACCCCACAAGTAATAGATTTTTTTTTAATGTGGTATATAGGAGCTTAATTTTGTAACATTTTATTCCATCAGATTCACACATTATCTGAATTTTTTCAGTGTTCTTGGGCTTATTTATGTCTAGTCAAGGGCTCAGCTTAATACCTACTGGCATTTGAATGCATTCAGAGCGAGCTCTTTACACAGCCATTGCGTGCTGTTTTTTTTAACATTGGATTTGTCATTGAGAAAAACATCTGCAATGTTGAGCTTTAATTGTCTTAATTGAAGGGTGATGGAACTTAGGTTTATGGGAATCCTTGGAGCCATGATAAATTCTCCCCAGTAACCAGCTTAGGGACCAGGGGCAGCTCCCAGCAGCAGACTCTGCAAGTGCAGAAAGCAGGTTTCGTCCTAGGTCCCAGTGCCATTGGCCTCGCCACCTTGTGAAGTCTGCCCACAGCTGACAGCCAGTTCCCAGGCGTGACTGTAGGACAGTCCTGCTACTCACCATTCAGTGTTGGCCTGACTTCCGCGAACACTCAGGTGGACTCCTAACACAGGACAAGTGGAGGAAATGCTGCATCAGGATTCTTAAAAAATGCATTATGTTGTTAAAAATGTGATTTTTTTAGTTCATTTTTACTTAATAACTCTCCCAATGAGTAGGCTTATGAGGTGCCTGGCTCATGTCTCCCCAACAGCAGTATTCAAAATGCACTCGATTAGAAATATGAAAGGTTGACTTGGTGGCTCCATGCGTAGCCACCAAGATACTCAGGCCTTAGCAATTTGATGATAAAGAATGTCATTTTCTCAGTCACAGTATTCCTTATTTCTAAATTTGTTGTTGTCACTATTACAGATGTCTACACTTTTCCAATCAATACTATATATATATTTCAGAGAGGGAGAGGTAGAGAGAGACAGAAACATCAATGATGAGATTGGCCACACACCCCTATGGCTCGCATTGGGGACAAAGCCTGCAACCCAGGCATGCACCCTGATCAGGAATTAAACTGTGATCTCCCTCCTGTTTTATAGGTTGAAACTCAAACAAGGATATGTTTTCATTGATTTTTTTAGAGAGAGATAAAGGGGGAAAGAGAGAGAGGAAAAAACACATCAACATGAGAGAGAAACATTCATCATTTGTCTCCTAACCAGGAATGGAAACTGAAGGAAACCTTTTGGTGCACAGGACAACATTCCAACCAACTGAACCATCTGACCAGGGCCCATCAATACAACATGTAAATTCAGTTGTTATGGCTTGTAGTTTTCCCTGGGAGCTCACCAGAGTGACTTTATTTTGAAGAGAAAAGTAGCTTTTTACATTCCTAATTTGCTGACTTGTCCCTTTGGCAAAAAAAAAAAAAGTTGCATGCCATTTATCTAAATTTGTAATTTTTCTAAGATAAAAGCACTCTATGTCTCCAGATAATGGGGGTCCCATTTGTTAGCAGACCATCATTGGAGATGAGATTCTAAGTTGGCTAGTTTCAACCTTTCTCACCTCCTGACATAAGGTAATCACTAAAATTCAGCAGTATACCAAAAAACATATTTTTTTTGCAGATCTGACAAGAACAATAGGTATAGTTTTGATTTATTCACATAGGACAATTATTGTTGTGTTGGTTGTTAGCGTTTTATTTGACAATCTAAGAGAAAAGAGGTCAGTGCCCCAGACTAAATAGTTGGGCATTGCAGAAGTTCTTGCAGCACACAGTCGACCATCGCTGGTCTACGTGTATTACTGTAGGAATTATTGTTTTACTTGCCTGCACCATCTTTACTTCTGGTATATTAGATCATTTCCATCAGCAGGTTAAACACACTCTGACATCTCCACACTGAGGAAAGCAGCCTCCGTGGGCCCACACCTCCCTCTAGCCCCTGCATACTCCGTGGCCTCTGGGCCCCGGAACATCAGTCCACAGTCTCCACTCCCCTCTCCCTTGCATTCTCTCTCTCCAATTTTCACATTTTTCATCGTCCTCATGACACTGTTCTTGAAAACCCAGGGGCTAATTCGGTGCTCCTCTCACTCAGCCCTGTGCCAGAGAGCATGTGATCATTCTCTTGTTTTTGAAGCACTGTCTTCCAGCACTTTCTCTGGTTTTCTTACCCCTCTGGGCACCTGCTCTCCAACCTGGACCTCTCCTCTGCCTTCCTGGACTGAGCCCTCCGCTGAGGTCACGGCATACGCAGCACAACTCAGCTGTCTGGTGGGCATCTCTACCTTGTTTTCTATAAACCTGAACTAACCACCCCTTTCCCTCTTGAAATGAAACAACCCATCCTTTCCTTTATTCTTATTTCCTCACCTCGAGAAATGGCCCCTCCACCCTTTTAGTTGCTGAAGAAAAACCCTGAGTCATGTTTTGATCACTTTTCCTCTCACCCAGCAAATCCTGAGTGAACATTCCAAGTGTTACCAGAATCAGACAATGCCTCGCTTCCACTTCCTCCCCTGGTTACACGGCCGTGGTCTCTCATGGCCCCGTGTGGGATCATGATCTGCCAGGTTTCCCTGCTTCTATCCTTGGTCCCTCACACATACACTCTTCACAGCTGCAAAACCATCTTTCGCCATAGCTTCCCCTCTGGTGCAGAGCCAAAACCAGAGCCCTTATGATTCTCTCTCTAAGGCTCTCAATAGTCTGTCCCCTCACCCTGAAGTGATTTCATTTCCTGCTACCCTTCTTATCACTCCCTATGCACTGGTCACACTGGTCCCATGGCCACTTCTCACACTGACTGATCATTTTCTACTCTGGGGTTCCCCACTTTTGCTGTTCCCTCTACCTACAACACTATTCCCCCGGTGTCCTCATTGCTTATCCCCTGATAGGTGGCTCAAGGGCCACATTATTAACAAAAGCTTCTCCATTGCCATCTCTAAAATATCACTCCCACTTGCACTCTTACAGCACCCAGCACTTTACCCAACTCTATTTTTCTGGGTGATACTCACGCCATCTCATCTATGGTTTTCCTGTCTCCCCACACTGGAATGGTACATCATTCTGAGCGGTTTTCCGTGGCTGTTGCTATTTCAGCACCTCGGAGAGCACATAGCAAAGCTGTTTTGCTGAATTGCATTGGATGAATGAATGAGTTAGAAGATGTGTGCTCTCTATTTACATAATTTAAACCAGAGAGATGTAGGAACATTGCAAAAAATAAAAGAGAGAGACAGGTGGATGAGCAAGAGTATGAAATATGTATTTAAGGGCACAACAAAGAAATATATGGGACAAATCATTTGATAATTAATTCTACTAGAATAATTTTTAAAATTCCAAAATGTCTAACCCATAATATGTTTATAAAAGTATTCTTTTGCATGATTTATTAAAATTAAACTGGTCTCTGTAATTTCTTACAAGGTACAAAGCACCAAATGAAAGTGATACTTTAAAAACTATGAATTAAGTAAACAAATGCTTTTTGAGTCATAAAAATGTTGATTCTCAAGTAGCTAGAGCTGTCAGATTTAGCATATAAAAATATGGGACAGACACCACCCTAACCAGTTTGTCTTAGTAGATAGAGTGTCAGCCTGTGGACCAAAGGGTCCTGGGTTCAATTCCAGTCAAGGGCATGTACTTTGGTTGCATACTCCTCCCCAGACCAGGCCCTGGTAGAGTCTCATGCAGGAGGCAAACAGTCAATGCGTTGATATTTCTCCCTGTCTTTTCCTTTACCTTCCTTTATCTCTAAAATTCAATGGAGAAATATCCTCAGATGAGGATTAAAAAAATATGGGATACCCACTTAAAATTGAGTTTCAGAAAAAAAGGATTATATTTTAGCAAACATATGGCCCATGCAATATTTGGAACATAGTTATACAGAATAATGTTTATTATTTATTGGAACTCTGACTTAATTGGGCATGTTGTGTGTATGTGACCCTGGAGCCCTCATAGTGGCCAATGCCATGAGGAGATATACAGGCTGCTGACCTGCCATCTATGCTGTTCTTCCTGCCTCATTGTGGAGAGACTATTGGACTCTCCATCGAGTCTTCATTTAGAATGCGTCTTAAACATTTATACACACTGAGGTGAAAAGGGAGTAAGAAAGAAGGACGGTGATAGTCTCCTGCCCTAGTAGAATGTGGATCTTAATGAGAGAAGCCATTCTAATCTCAGTGAGGTCACTGGCAATCAAGGGGTGTGTTTCAAAGCAGCAGGTCCCTCAGAAAGGTGCTCTGCCAGGAACTCCCTCCGCCTCCCACCTTCTACAACACAGCTCCTGCCCATCAGAGTCCGGGGAGGGGCACCATTGTCTGTGTCCCGCCACAGCAGTGGTTCTCAAACGTCTTGGTCTTACGGCCCTTAAACACTCTTAAAAATTATTGGAGATAACACAGAATTTTGGTTATGTAGGTTACATCCATTGCTATTTACCATATTAGAATTAAAATTAGAACATTTGAAGGTGTTTAATAATTCATTTAAAATAACCATAGTAAAGCCATCACATGTCAATATAAGTAATTTTACATCTTCCTAAACAAAAGAAAATAGTGAGAGAAACGGTGTTGCTTTATATTTTTATAAGTTATCTTTAATATTTGGCTCAACAGAAGAGGGCCAAATTCTCATATTTGCTTTTGAATTCAATATCTTACAATATGTTGTTTTGGTTGAATGATATAAAGAAAACTTGGCCTCATCCATTCCTAAGATTAGAGAAGACTATTTTCATAAGCTTCAACAAAAATTGCACACATTCTTCCTTGATATTATACCAAAAAGGGACAAGTGGTACTTTCTTACAGGTAATTGAAACAAATCACATTAATGAAACTCAAACTGTATACTCATGAGGCAGTGAGAGCAAAACAGACTAACACATTACAGTATCTTTATGAAAATGGGTTCACTTCACGGAGCCCAAGGCTTCCTACATTTCACTTTGAGGACCACAGCCCTGGCCAAGATGAATAACGTCAGCCTTTCAAAACCGAGATGATGAAGAGGCAGAAGGACAATGGCCTCTCTGTTTGGTTTTTAAGAACAAAGACCCTCTGGATCGTGGAGACTTCCTGGTTCCTTGGCCTTGCCTCTGTGCCCTGCACCCTGCCAGCACTGCCCGTCCCTCTATCTCAGCTCTCAGCTCAGCCTTCGCCATCTGCCTTCACGGCCGCTTAGGGATTGTCACTCAACACAGTGACCATATGCCTTCCAAAGCACCCTTTACACCAAAGCCAGATTTCATTTTTTTATATTTTCCTGAAAAAAAAATCAAGGTAGATTCTAGGTCTTCAGAGGTGACACAGTGATATAGATTAATTCCCTTGTTTAAATGAAAATAATTCCTTTCATGTGACTGAATTGTGACAGATTCAGAATGTGCTCATCAAAGGTAATGCTATGGTACAGCCCTGACTCAGGAGTCGAGGAGGCAGTGGGTTTACACACACTCACGCATGTACACACTCGCTCATATATGTGCACACATATCACACACACACTCATACACAGTTGCATATAGGTGCACACCCATTTGCACACCTCACTGCTGCTGCCCATGCCCACCCCTCCTTGGCTCACTGCAGGCTGCCAGCCCTGTGTGAGGAGGCATTTCAGTGTCCCTCAAGCCATGATCTGGTTGTCTCTTCTGTCCTTCGCATTTACTCTCCCCATGGCCTCTATCTCTGGTCTCATGTGGGGATGGACTGTGGCTCGAGGGACATTGCAATGCTCCTCAGACAAGGCTGGCATCCTGCTGTGAGCTGAGAAGGGGTGGGCAAGGCAGAAGCAGTGAGGTATCTGGCGGGCAGCATGGAGACCCCCAAGGTCCAGGACCCCAGGTGATGGGGGAACTCATTAGTCCTTTCTATTCTGTTTTCTGTTCATCTGTGAAAAATTCAAACTTGACCATAGCAATATCCTAAGGATATTCTTAAAAATAGTCTCCTGCATGGACCAATCACCTTCGCAATGGTTGGCTTCTGGAAGCTGTTGGAAGTCCAGACTTCTCCCCACTGCATAAAGCATGGTTCACTCTGCAGACAGTACCTGAGGTTACTCTCAGGGGCCCATCCAACTCGCCCTCCTCACTCCCTGGGATCAGGCCCATAGTTTTTCCCCCAGATCTCCTCTGCTATCAAGAGTTCCTGTTTTCTTGCAAATACTTTGGGCCTCAGGAATGAAAGGTGAGGCTGTGTGCCATTGATAACCTGGGCATCAGTCCTTCTGAGTGTGAGGTGAAGTCCATGGCAAATGCAGCAGTTTTGCAGGAAGGGGGTGTATCAACGAACTGCCCATTAGTCCCTTGGTTTGAACGGATTACATACTATTTATCATCTATGGACACCAGCCTAAGAAAGCAGGTACAGGACAGAGAGAGGAGAGGCGGAGGACAGGAGGAAGAGGGGGAGGATGAAGAGGGACTGGAAGAGGAGAAGAAGAAGGGGGAGGAGGAGGGGAAATGGAGCGGGGAGGAGGAGGAGGAGGAGGGAGGAACAGGAGAAAGAGGGGGAAGATGAAGTGGGACAGGAGGAGGAAGGGGAAGAGGACGGGGATTAGGAGGGGGAGGAGAAGGAACAGGCTTGATTCTCTGCCAGAGAGAATAGGAAACACAAAAGAGCAACTGGTGGCTGTCCAGCAATCTCCCTCTTATTCCAGAGATAAGCAGGAAGGTTGACCAGGAAGGCTGGGTTGAGAAAGCATTTGAATTTCTGATCCCAGGAATGATTTTGGAAGTATGAGTTTCTGACTGTGTGACTGAAGAATCCAGAGATATTTCATCTAGAAAAGAAATGCATGGAACCGAGGGCAGAAACAGTCAGTCTTCCCCTCATTGAAGGTGGACTGTGGAACGGGAGCTCGGCACTCCTTAGAGGTCCACACAGGAAAATGAAGCCGAGAGGTAATGTGACCAGGCAGTCACATCGGGGTCAGGGGTGGACAGACGCACAGTGACCTGCCTCCGTGATGCCGGGAGCAACCCGAGTGGAAGTGTCTGACAGCCGGAGCTGTGCAGGGTTCTTTCCATCTCACCTCGACGGGGGCTTTGGATTTTACCTTAAGCCCCTTGCACATCTCTGGCCTGTGGCATATTGGAATCCTTGGTGTTCCCTCCTCTCCATGCCAGGGGAAGTCTGACATTGCGGTGGCAGGGTTCCTTCTTAGGGCTTTCCTGGGAGACCTGGCCGGCCTCCCAAGACACCTATCCCAATGCCATTCTGAAGCCACAAATGCCCTCATTTGAGCATTTGCCAGGGACCTTGCTTTCCGCAGCCATTATTGCCATGTTCTAATTGCAGCGTCCTAGCTCCCTCCTTGTTCACTGGATTCTCCTGAGAATCTGCCTTTCTTCATTTGTTTCATCACTTGTAAATCTCAGGGTGGAGGCCTGCACTTCCGGTTATAGCCAAATACCATCGGTATCATTTTCTCTCTCATTTGTTTCTCGTTTGTCATTGAGAATTGGTTCTGGGACCTCTGGACAAGCTGATTCCTAGGACTTTTGGACAACCCCTTTCCCATTTGTTTCCCTGTCTTATTTTTGGCTTCACAGGATGTTCCAGGCCCCTCTTGTCATTTTAGGAGGACATTTCAGTGTTTACATCTCATATGGACTTTGAGGTTCAAGTTCCCAATTTCACATTTTAGAACAAATATTGCATCCATTTGAGGTTTTCAGATGGTGACAAATAGAATGCTATAAAGGGTATAAAAATTGTCTGCTTGGTATTTTCATTTGGAAGTTTCATTTCAAAATGGAAGCTTGTACCTGTCTAGATGGAGCAGGGTGGGGGTTGGAGGGTGGAAAGAGGGGAGAGGGGAGAGGGTAATTACCAGTACTAGTAGGTTCCCCTGAAGGTCACATTCATGGTAGAGTTTCCTTTCTGAAATGGCAGCCATGTAGAAGGACAGGCCTCAGAGGAGGGAAGAAAGGTGAATTTGGAGAAGCGCTGATGGACCGTTTTTACACGGGGAAGGTGCATTTCCAGGTAAGCCTGGATGCAAGGTAAAGGGCGGATGCTTACAAAATGGAAAGCTCCTAATTGTCCCCAAAGGGGAATGTCAAAGCTTCCTTCCAAAGAGCTGGCTCAGCAAATAAGTGTTGTTCTACAAAACCAGGCTGGCGTCTCCCGGAGCCAAAGGCATGGCTGTCCCAGCCCGGCTGCTGTAGGGAGAGCATCTTGATGGGTTGAACAATGTCCTTTTAAACATGCAGAAAACTACTTGCTCATATCTTTCCCAGAATGCCTTCCATTCTTGCATTAAAGAAGTGAACATGTTGGGGAAGAGAGAGACACATGTATCTAACATTACCTTCACAGAAACATTAAAAAGATATTTAAGTCCAACAACATAAAACTTACTTGTGGTGATTTCACTCATGTTTTCCAAGCACAGTGATGCCTAGTTTATGGGACATTCTTTCTTATGGCAGCCTGTTTACTGGTAATTTATTGCTTCTGTGGCAACAACAAACAAAAATCAGGACTTCACAGCACTAACCTGGATATTCATAACTAGAATGGATGAAAGGAAACAACGCTCCTCTATGAACTTAATGTTGGGTGCTTTCTCTTCATCTCTGATCTATTTGAAATCGATCTGCTATGCATTACCAGAACGTTTATGTGAATAAAGCACCAATGGCTCAACTCTGAATCCCACAGAGAGGTAAGGAGATGGACAGCTCTCTTTCCGTGATGCTGCTCATTTCCCTGGTTCCGGGCTCCCACATGGCAGAGCTTGGTGTCTGCTTTTCCTCCCTGCTGCCCCTCTCACCCCGCATTGCCCCTCTCCCCCCACCCCCCGCCTTCACCATCAAGCTCCCTCCCCCACATCTGTCTAAAGTCCACTGTCTTGTAAATCAGGTCAGGTCCCATATTCAACCCCGTGAAGTTGGTTTGTTCAAATGCATTTTCAATGATCTCTCCACCTCTGAATTTTAACATCATATACCTCACAGCAGCGAGAATCATTGCGTCTTCCTCTGCGAGATCGATGTAGCTGTAAAGGGAGTGAGAGCTCCTGGGAAGACTGTGCCTTCTGCCTCCTCAGCACTGACCATTCGTTCCAGCCCCAGTGGCAACCATGAGCGTTCCTTACCATTTTGTGTAAATAAGGAAAGAGGTATTTTTGCTCAGAGATTACCTTCTTAATAAACTATTAGTTTCGTTTTTGCTCTCTGCTTGAAGTTACAGGTTTTTAGTTTGGCCTAACACCAATTCATTCCCTGCTTTTTTTTTCCTTTTATCTCCAATGAGTTGGTGCCATTGAAGTCTATGGTTCTGTGCTTCATTTTTCCTGGAGTTACACCACATTTAGACCCATTTTTCTGATAGTTCTGACAGCCTGTGGTATATTTCACTGTGAGTTAAGGGAGAGGAACAGAGGTTAAGGAGCTAGTGTTCCAGCTTCTCCCCAAGAGGTTTTTTGTCTTTTTGATGAGAAACTGTATGAAGGAAGGTCGTGTAGCTAATGACTGTCTGCCCGGGCTCATAAAGGTTAGATCCCTGGCATGGGGCTGGGCTGTGATTGACCCACAGAGTACTCAGCTACCCCTACCCATTATTTGAAAGTTAACAATGCCCTCTCTGCAGGCTTGTGCAGAATTGACTTATGAGGGTTGGTTTTTCCTAGCAGTCATTCAGCTCTGAGTCTTGGTGTTGGAGGGCTGAAAGGTCAAATGCCACCTGAGTATCCTAACCACCTGCTCCGCCTGCAGGCAGGCCACAGTGCACTTGTGTGGACTCGCTGTTATAGGTGCACCCAGTATCCAACAGAAAGGTGACCTCAGGCAAGGCCTGGCCAGCGACATGGTCAACGGTAGTTCCACTTTGCACAACTACCCTAGTACCTCTAAGTTTCAACTTTGAATATGGGTCTATTTTACACGAAGTTTTTTAAAGGCGGCTAAAGAAATAAGAGTCGGACAGGCTGTACGGAAGAAGTAAAATAAATGATTGTTCTTTGCAGATGTCATGATCACTTCTGTGCAAAATACTCAGGAATTTGCAAAGTTCTCTTAGAACTAGTAAGTATACTTAGAAGGTTGTAGAATGCAATGTTAATATTTAAAAATCAATTGTATGATGGCCCTGGCTGGGTGGCTCAGTTGATTAGAGCATTGTCCTGATAAACCAAGGTTGCAGGTTTGATCTCAGGTCACGGCACATGTAAGAAGCAACCAATGAATTCATCAATAAGTGGAACAACAATGCAATATTTGGCTTTCTCTCTGTGTGTGTCTCTCTCTGCCTCACTCTCTCTTAAATCAATTTTTTAAATGTTTTTAAATTTTTTGAAAAATCAATTGTATATTTATAATATCAACAAACAAGTTAAGTAAGTATTATTTAAAATAGCATTTACAAACATGAAAGAAGTAGAGATAAATATAAGGAAGTGTGGGGAAAGCCATACAACCTAATTATACATGACATGACAGACATGAATGAAGAGCAAGACACTCCGCAGGAACCGAGAGACTCCCCATTAACAGGTCAATTCCACCCAAACTGGCCGGAAACCATAGCACAACTCCACCCGAACCCAGAGGCTCCTCTACAGAAATGGGCAAGCTCTCTCTGAAACGTACCTGGAAATAAAGAAACCTGGAAGACCTAATAAATTTTGAAGAAGAAAAAGAAAGTTGTGGGATGCTGTCTGATTGATAAGCTTACTGTAAATCTGTACAATCAAGACCATATGGAATTGCTATAAAGGACAGACGTACAGGCCATGAAACAGAACAGAGGCCAGAAGCAGATCTACTGCATATACTGACAACTGATTTCCAGCCAGAATGCCAGGCAATCAATGGGGAAAGACTGAGAGAGGGAGGCCTGGGTAGAGCCTCAGCAGAGAGAAGGCAGCGTGAGATGAGTGGGCGTCTTCAGGAGGGTGAGGAGAGGGAGTCTCTGTGTCTTCATTTCACCCTGATGTTTCAGGAAGGATCCCTCCACTCCCCACTCCCCTACCCTGCCCTGCACACAGCCCCTTCCCACATGCATTCATGACTGTGCAGCTGGAACTGCACATCTCTGTTAAAGGAAGCACCCCTCAGCAGTCCAGGCGATGCAGGCTGAGGTCTGTTTCCCCAGAGCATCTGAGAGCTTCCGGGGTCTCAGCAATGGGTCTCAGATAAAGGTATAGTTCACACAGGGCTCCAGCTCTGCTGAGATTCCCAGTGCACTTCTTAAAGAGCTTCTCGAAGCACCGAACAGCTTCCAGAAGGGCCCGCAGACGGGAGAAGGGGCTGCTGTCGGGGCACCTGGCACCCAGTCCTGGGTGACCTCTCCCTCGCTGTCTTCAAGGCTGCCACTGAGCTGAAGGTTATTTTCTTGACACAAAATATGTCCCTGTCTTTCTCCCAGTCCTCATCCCAATGATGGCCTTGTCTTCATTTTCCAGGCCCTTCTCATCTCTCCCACCCCCATTAGTTACCAAAAGTAAAGGCTTTCATTCCTTTGTTGACTAGAAACCAGAAACATGCGTGGGAAGAGGAACGTAGGATTTGAGAATGAAATCACAGCTAGCAGGGAGCCCCACTCTCCGGAGGATGCAAACACATGTCCCAAGTCCCTTAAATTTGTTTTGTTTGACCTGCTGTTGCCCTAGAGCGGTGGTTCTCAACCTGTGGGTCTCGACCACTAGCAGGATGGCCTAAGACCATCGGAAAGCACAGCTATTTATTACAGTTATGAAGTAGCCATAAAAATAATTTTATGGTTGGGGGTCACCACAACATGAGAAGCTGTATTAAAAGGTCGCGGCATTAGAAAGGTTGAGAACCACTGCCCTAGAAAGAAATCAGCACACCCTTTCAGACCCTCTATTTCTGCATTAACTCAGCCCTCCATGTGAGTAACTCAATTCTAAATCTTCAGTGAACGCTGTCCAAGGTGAAAATGAGCTATTATCTGAAGCCAACCAGGCCTGAGGGTTGTGGGTAGTAGGCCACAGATCCTGGAACCTTCTGAATTCATTTGCAAAAGTTTGTGTACATATAGAGTGTCCCCTAAAAGGTATACACACTTTGAATGATACAAAGGCAATGTTTGTGTTTCAACTGTGTTTTCAAACTCCCAGAAGCATTTTAGGATGAGCTTCCCTGTTCGAAGGTTAGCCTGCCTGAAAAGAAGGAAACATCAACGTACACATGTAAGTGTGTGTACATGTTTTGGGGACACCCTGTTTATATGATCATTTATTTCAAGATAGGGTCCACAACTTTCATCCAATGCTTAACAGTCCCCATATTCAAAAGAGGTTAAGAACCGGTGGTTGGAATGATTTGAAACATATCTAGCCTTTAAGCCTGCTTCCCTGGACTGAAAGCGTTCACTGCACTCCTCCTGCCTGCAAGGCCTCTGTATGGTGCTTGAGGAAGAAGTTCTCCTGCTTTCCCATCCCAAAGGCCAGCTGGGCATCTCTCCTAGAATCCAGCTCACCTGCCCTATGTTCTTCCTCCAGCAGCTCCTAAAGGGTCCGTTTTCTCTACTAAAGTGACTCCCAGTAGCCGCTGGTAGAATGAAAACTCATGTCAGTCACACTCAGAGCCTCTTAGGAGGGCAGCGAGGCCCACAACAGGGGTGTCTGAATTGCAGCTTAGTGACCCACCCTTCTGAGCCAGCCCACACAGCACAG
This sequence comes from Lasiurus cinereus, assembly GCA_011751065.1. Lineage (NCBI taxonomy): Eukaryota > Metazoa > Chordata > Mammalia > Chiroptera > Vespertilionidae > Lasiurus > Lasiurus cinereus. The sequence continues at coordinate 184,381 of JAAGEH010000327.1, read as the reverse complement.
CTGCCAGGCCTTAAGAAGGTACAACCTAATCAACAAGACTGACAACTAGTGGGACTTCATCCTTCTCAAGTCCTGTCTTATGTGGAAGTGACTACATTTCACAGGTGCTGCAAAGACGAAGTCTCAGGAAGCGTGGAGTAGTTAGGAAATGTGTTGGGAGCAGAAACAGCCAGTGGGCCTGAAAGAGTGGATTGTGTCTGGGTTTCTAACCAGGCAAGGGTCATGTTTGCTTCACAGGTGTTTTTCCAATGCAAGAAGGAGTTTGTGGCTTTTGTACTTTCTCTGCAGGGGCACAATGTCACAAAATAGTCCAGACGGGGAGCTCAGGGGACTGGGGAATGGCTGTCCTCACAGGGCCTTCTGCTTTGGAAATTAATAATCCCTCCCCTTCCCCAAAAAATACCCAGTTCCAGAACGGAAGGCAAAAGAAAGTTAGTGTAAGGGTTTACATGCTCTGCCATCTATGGATTATGACTCTTTTGCTGTCATCAGCACTGGTAATATGCACAGAAGGTGTGAACAGTCAGCTAATGGGGCAGCACCAAGAAGCAAAGAGCTATCCCATCCACTCTCGTGCTAAAAACCATCTGTCTGATCTGCCTAAAATGTCATGATTCATCCTTGCACAGTAGCCCTGGCGGGCCCTGTGAAAATGAATATCTGAAGAAGGTCGATAAAGCCTTATCTACTGTCAATAGCTTAGTACGAATCAGTTCAATTTGCCTTGGCAGGTGGAATACAGAACTGGAGGTTGAGAGTAAAAGGTGGAAAATGTTAACCTTGGTAGAGGGGACAGGCCAACCTAAGTGGAAATTGTGATGAGGGAAAGGCACCAGTCACCAGCCAGGAAGAAAGGATTGTTGAACTGAGTGGCAATCAGAAGAGTTCCAACTACCTGGGACCTTTGAGGATGAACTAGCCAATCACAGGCAGCAAAATATAATACAGGAAACGAGAGAGACACAGACATTGAGACAAATTCTTGGCTTTAAAATTTATGTCCCCCAAATATCTAGGACCCTAGTTTGAATAAGAAAGGGCACTTCTGGCTCTGCTTTCATTGCCTCTAGAATTTTTTACAGCTGAACTTCTGCCACTGCCCGTATGTGAACGGGTCAAGGGCCAGAGCCAGTGAACACTTTCCAAAACATAGAAATGGGCCAAACAAATTCACAGAATTTCCAACTCCCTGCTCACTATCTCCTCACCGGCTTTTATGGAAAGAAATTTAGCCAGCTTATTTTTTCTTATTTTATTAAAAAATAGTTGCCATATATCACTGTTCAAGATTAAGGCATACAGCATAATGATTTACACATATTGTGAAATGGTTATCACAATAGGGACATCTAACATCCCTCATGTAATCTAGATACAATAAAAAGCAAAGAAATGAAGATCAGCTTCTCTATGTGATGAGCTCTAAGGCTCTACTCTCTTAACAACTTTTCTACAGATCATATAGCAGTGTTAGCTATAGCACCATGTTGCACAGTACATCCCTAATGCTATTTATTCTATAATTGAAAATTAGTACCTTATAGTGATCACTATAAGGATAGAAAAGGGCCTTTATTTTTCTTTGCTGTGGCCTTCCACAATTTATGAGAAATACCTGGTAATTAAACCCCAACTTAATTGTTGGCTCCTTTGATTCAAACCGCCCCTTTGTTCAAAGTACAGGGCAAGATAAACTACTCTCAAGGCTACATTCATGCATCCCCCTCCTCCCTGCTGAGTTCACATCTCAGATAATTTGCACCAAGGAGTCTCTAGTTAGTAGAATGTTCCCTTCCTTCTACTCCTTCAAACAAGCCTCTTTTGTATTCTTCACAACTTTTGCTCTAAGCTTGTAGGACAACCGCTGGACTGCCTCTTGGAAAGCAAACAAACTAACTTTTCAAGACAGCTCCTCCCACCCCCCCATATCTGTTCAACTTCAACACAATGCCCCTCCCTTTCTTGTTTCTTAGCAACAGCCACGGATTAAAAGAGCAGGCCACCTTTTCTTCCATGCCCTGTACTAGATAGCAATACACTGGCCCTTTCCTCTCTTGAAATGTAAAATAAACTTCCTTCCTGCATCTATCTCCTCTCTCAGTCATGAATTTTTTTATAGCCAGCATCACTGGCCAAACCCTAGCAATCACCTTCCTCTAATCCTCCCCCTACCAAAAAACCATACACACACACACACACACACACACACACACACACACACACACCCTCCCCTGTCTGACCTTTTTTTATGAATTGGGGTGTTTTGGTTTTTTTTTAAGTTCCTCATATGGGTGATATCATACAGTATTTGCCTTTCTTCGACTTATTTCACTTAGCGTAATACCCCCAAGGTCACAAATGGTAGGATTTCTTTTTTTTATGGCTGAATAATATTATATTATACTTAGCCTGGTGAATGAAATTTGTGCATGGGAAGGCCTGCAATCTCTTTAATCTGGGACCTCTGGCTCCTAACTGCTCACCTGCCTGCCAGCCTAATCCCCCTAACTGCTCTCTCCTTTGACAGCCAGTTTTCCCTAACTGCTCTCCCCTGCTGGCCTGGTAACCCTAACTGCTTTCCTCTGTCTTGGCCCCACCCACATGGCTTTGTCAGGAAAGATGTCTGGAAGGACATCTGGAAGGTCGTCTGGAAGATGTTCATGCTAATTAGCATATTATGCTTTTATTAGTATAGATGCCAACTTGTTCTAAAAAATGCAGATTGTTCCCAGGTGTTCCTATCATGGAAGGGGAGCCTGCAGTAGCATCCTGAGTTCTGCACTTGTGCTTTATCTCAGCAGATGTGATTCCTAGAAGACTCTTGGATGTACTTTGAACATTTCTATTGAATATGCCAAATCATCCTCCAAAAATGTTGAACCTCTTTAAACTCCCACCAGCAACCATGCGTGTGCCCTCTGTCCCACTTTGATGCCAATATCATTGATTTCTCCCTAGAAGCTTTCCTCCCATCTGCAGGGACTGCTTGGTACTTGAGCCAACCACATTGTTCAGCTGGGGACTTGATTTCCCAAGATAGAACTGTGGAGGAGGAAAAATAGTTTCCCTCTACCTTTCTGAGTTCTTAGTGGAGGCCCTTGTAATGAAAGACAGATCACCAAGAGAAAAACAAAAGTTCATTAATGTGTACCTCGTGTATATGTGGGAGATCCCAGGCAAAAATGAGTAATTCCTCAAGGTGGCTTAGAATGCAGATTTAAATACCTTCTTCCTAAGGAATGGGGACGAGAGATGTGGGCCTCTTAGAGGAGAGTAAATGATTTTTAAGAAAGATGAAGGAGGGTGGGGGGAGACAGTCTGTAACAAAATTTGGGTGTGATGTCAACTTCTACTCTACTGTCCTGTGACTGGACTCAGTCTTCTCTGTCTGATGGTGCTTCTCCTGTCAAAGGGACTTATGACATTTAAGCTCCTTTAGTGGGCCCGATTTTAGGCAGATCAGAAGACTTCAGTGAAAGCCTCTTCTTTAATTTGCTGTTTTTCAAGCATCTGCAGCTCAAGATCATCAACAGTACAGCATATGTTGGGGTGGCATGTTCTCTGACCTTCAGAATAAACCCAACAAAAGCTTGTTTCCTCTCTTAGATGATTTGCCACAGTAGCATTATTCCCTGGAGATGGTATTCTGACCAGACCTTCCTAGGAGTGGTGATAACATACCCTGTTCTTATAGGAAGGTGTGGGCCACATCACTAAATAATCCAGGGGAAGTTTTCTCATCTTGTGAAAAGGGAGATAAAGTTATGATAGTTTAATCTCCCTTTCCACACATTTCTTGTGGGTTTGTATCTCTGCTGCCCCTCCATCCACTCCAGCAGCCCCAGCGTTTCCACCTCAGGTCTTGGGGCTGCTGGGTGCCAGGACTGCAGGTTTGTGTCTCCAATCCACACCCGCCCCCCCACCCCTCAGCCCCAGGTTTGTGGTGGAAGTGCCAGCCTCCCTGCTGGTTTGTGTCTCTAATCAGGCCCCCGAAGCTCCAGCATGGCCATAGTGGGGCTTGGGGCTGCTGGGTACTGGCCTCCCCAAGGGTTTGTGTCTCCCATTCACCCCAACAGTCCCACTGCCACCTGGCCGCTATGGGCCTCACCATCTTGGTTGGGTTAATTTGTATACTTACTCCTATTGGCTGGTAGTATAGCAGACTTATGGTCAATTTGCATGTTTCTCTTTTAATAGATAGGATTAGAGGCCCACTGCATAAAAATTCATGCACTGGATAGGGGTCCCTCAGCCAGGGCTGCCCCCTCTCACAGTCTGGGAGCCCTCAGGGGTGGGAGGCAACCCGGCGATCAGGGGAAGGCAATGCCCCATCACACCTCTGCTGCTGCCACTGCCGGCAGTGCAAGCCTCAGCCAATGCTGGTTACCTGACCCTCGGGCAGCCCTGGGCAGCTGGGAAGCCACCATCCAAAGCTTGCCTGTGCCTCAGGTAGGCCCTGGGTGGCTGGTCGCGGGGGGGGCCTGAGGGAACTGGGGGACTCTGGAGTTATGTGCATGGAGCAGCTGGGCCCGTCTGGGGACAGGCCTGGCCTTGCCGTGCACCTGTGGCCCTGGCAGGGCTGAGGAAACTGGATGCTGCAATCTTGTGGCTGTGGGCGCTGCCATCTTTGAAGACGAGGCAGTCAATTAGCATACTCCCTTCTTATTGGCTGTGGGTGCCGCCATCTTTGAGGGGAGGACAGTCAATTAGCATATTCCCTCTTTATTCAATAGGATTATATATATAATTATATATAATACTTTATTTATTTATCCATTAGCAGATATTTAGGTTGTTTCTACATCTTGGATGTGTAAATAATGCTTCAATGAACATGGGACTGTTCTCTCCTGAGATCCTGATTTTGTTTCCTTTGGATAAGCACCCAGAAGTAGAATTGCTGGATCCTATGCTAGTTCTATTTTTAAATTTTTGAGGAACAACCATATTGTTTTCCACAGTAGTTGCATCAATTTATATCCCCACCAACCATGCAAGAGGGCCCCCTTTTCTTCACATCCTCCCCAGCATCTGTTATCTCCTGTCCTTTGATGATAGACATTTTAACAGATCTGAGGAGACATCTCATGGTGGTTTTAATTTGCATTTCTCTGATGATTAGTGATGTTGAGCATCTTTTCATGTACCTGTTGGCCTTTTGTATGTCTTCTTTGGAAAAAATAAAATATCTATTTAGGTCCTTTGCCATTTTTTTAATTGGGTTATTTGTTTTTAGGCTATTGAGTTGTGTGAGTTCTTTTATAGAGAGTTTAAAGCAAACAATAACCCATGATTGTCTGATGATTTTCAGATAAATTTAAAATTTGGTTCTCACTCTCTGGGGATGTGACCAGAGCCCAAAAATCAGAGAGACAAGCTGAGGAAAGACAGAGAAATTTCAGGAAGGTGGAGACTGGCAGGAAGGTAGGGAGGGAGAGAGTGGGAGAGAGTGAGGGAGCAATAGAGAAATGTGTAGACATATGTGATGTGTGTGTGTATGAGCTAGGGACAGTTAGATTCTCCAGGTCTTTCAAGGAGCTGTCAAACCAAACTGTCTTAGACAGCGGAACCCCACGCACAAAGCAGACACTTCTATCCAGTCACGTCTCAGATACAAACCAGGACCCTGCAGCCACCACAACTTCAGACCAACAGACAACAAGAATGCAGACATCCTGGCCACAGATTTCTGTGAGTCAAAGAGCCTATCCCCCTCCCTGCAGGGTCATGGATAGTGCCATAGTAACTCATAGACCCACCCCTCAATCAGGCCACAGCATCCCTACGGGAATTTGAACTTGGGAGCATGCACATGGGTCACAGCACTGCTACAGGAATTTGAACCTGTGCTCATACAGAGACTGGGAATCTGCTCCCCACAACGCAATTGGGTGACCAAATCCAAAGCCCACGCAGGGTGGCAGTGCCACCTGACTTTGATTCTGGGCAAGTGCACACAGAAGTCTGTTTTCCACAACGCAGGCACGCCACAATTTTACTTTGCAACCCAGACCCCAATAGTGACCGAAACCCAAATTCTCCTGGTGAAAGGCAACACTGAGCACCACTGACTTGACTCTATTTCTTATCACATGCATTCACACTAAGAGCCAGTGACTCCAATTCTTTGTGCATGCACACACAGGGACCCTGATTAGCAGTGAGAATCCACATGAGTCAACAGAGACTCTGATACTTGATTCTTGGTGCAGATACAGGGGAACTCTGATTCTTGGTACTCACTAAAGGACCCTGATTTGTGGCACACGCCAACAGTGTGGTGCAGGCTGGGTCCCTGATTCTAGGTGCATACATGAGACCACACTGAACGCTGGTAACACTGACCCTGAATTAGCTTAGTTCCCACCAACCCACAGCAGCCACAAGTTTTAGTGTTAGAGCACTTCAGTGACACTCAAGTGGTGCAAAGTTCCCATGCATATGGCCCAGGTTTATGCAACTTGAAGTTTGAATCTTCTGGTGATGGTCAAAATGAGGAGACGACACAATCCCCAGAAGAAAGCAAATGAGGAGTTGCCAAAAAAAGGAAATTAGTGAAATTGGAGCATGCAACATGACCAAAAAAATAATTCAAAGTAATAGTCATGCAATTCATACATTGGATGGATGAGAAAATCAACAACCTATGCAAGAATCATGAAGAAATGAAAAGTGATATAGCTACAATCAAAAACACCATGGAAAGTTTCAACAGTAGACTAGAAGAAGCAGAGTACTGAATTAGTGAGTTAGAAGATAAGCTAGAGACACAAGCTGAACAGCAACTGGAGAAAAAAAATTAAAAAGTAGGAAGAAAACCTAAGGGAGCTTTGGGACAACATGAAATAAAGTAACATAATATAATAGGGTCAGAAAGACAAGAAGAGCAGCAAGGATTAGAAAATCTATTTGAAGAAATAATGACAAAAAACTTTCCAGATATGGGGAAGAAAAAAGTTACACAAGTACAGAGAGTCCCAAGTAAGATCAATCCCAAAAGACACACACCAAGATATGTCATAATTTCAATGGCAAATATTAATGACAAAGAGAGAATCTTAAAAGCAGCAAAAGAGAAAGACAGAGAGTTACCTACAAAGAATCCCCCATCAGATTATCAAATGATTTCTCAACAGAAACACATTAAGCTAGAAGGGAATGGAAGGAGGTATACAAAGTGTTCCAAATCAAAAGACTGAATCCAAGAATACTCTATCTAGCAAGACTATCAATCACAATTGAAGGGGAAATCAGGAGCTTCACAGACAAAAAAAGGCTAAGGGTTTTTATCACCATCAAACCAGCAATGCAAGAAATGCTAAAGGGAATGCTGTAAAAAGAAGAAATAACAAGGTAAGAAGGGACAAGGGCACAAAAAATAGATATGACTACAAACAAGTACCTTTCAGTAATAATTTTAAACATAAACGGACTAATTGCTCCAATCAAAAGACATCAAGTGGCTGAATGTATTAAAAAACACGACCTATATATATGCTGTCTACAAGAGACCCACCTCAGAACAAAAGACTCACACAGACTGAAAGGGAAAGGATGAAAAATATCTTTCAGGCAAATGGAAATGAAAAAAATAAAAAAAAAGCTGGGGTAGCAATACTTATATCTGGCAAAATAGACCTCAAAGTGAAGGCCATAACAAGAGATAAGGAAGGTCAATTCATAATACTAAAGGGATTGCTACAACAACAAAATATATCCCTGATAAACATATAGCACCCAATGCAGGAGCACCCAAATACATAACAAAACTCTTGGAAGATATCAAGGGAGAGATAAACAACAATACAATCCTAGTAGGGGATTTTAATACACCACTGACATCACTGGATAAATCCTCTAGACAAAAAATCAGCAAAGGCACAGCAATCCTAAATGACGCACTAGATCAGATGGACTTAACTGACATCTTCAGAATATTTCACCCCAAAGTGATGGGATATATGTTCTTCTCAAGGTTACATGGGACATTTTCAAAAATAGACTACATATTGGGTCACAAGCAAAGTCTCCCCAAATTCAAGAAGATTGAAATCATACCAAGCATCTTCTCAGACCACAATGCCATAAAATTAGAAATAAACTACAATAAAAACAATAAAAAAATCTCAAACTTGGAAGCTGAATAGCATACTATCAGATAATGACTGGATTACCAAGGAAATCAAAGAAGAAATTAAAAGCATCCTGGACACTAATGACAACAAAAATACAACAATCCAAAATCTATGGGACACAATGAAAGCAGTCCTGAGAGGGAAATTATGGCTCTACAGGCCTACTTAAAAAAAAAAAATGGTAGTAAATCATCTAACTCTACAACTTGAATAATTAGAAAGAGAACAACAAGAAAAGCCCAGAGTGGGCAGAAGGAAGGAGAAAATAAAGATCAGAGCAGAAATAAATGACATAGAGACCACAAACAAACAAAAACAAAACAAAAGATCAATGAAACCAAGAGCTGGTTCTTTGAAAGGATAAACAAGATTGATGAACCTCTAGACAGGCTCACTAAGAAGCTAAGAGAGAGGACTCAAATAAACAAAATCAGAAATAAGAGAGGTGAAATAACAACAGATCCCACAGAAATACAAAGGATTGTTAAAAAATACTATGAACACCTCTGCTCCAACAAACTAGACAACCTGGAGGAAATGGACATATTCCTAGAAAAATACAACCTTCCAAAACTCAATCAGGAAGATTCTAAAAATCTTAGTAGGCCGATAACTATGGAAGAAATTGAAGCAGTCAACAAAAAGCTCCCAGCAAACAAAAGCCCAGGGCCAGATGGCTTCACAGGGGAGTTATATTAACATTCAAGGAAGAACTAAAACCTCTCCTCCTCAGACTATTCCAAAAAATTCAAGATTAAGGAACACTTCCAAGCTTATTCTATGAAGCCAGCATCACCCTAATACCAAAACCAGGTAAAGACAACACAATGGAAGAGAATTACAGGCCAATATCCCTCATGAACATAGATGTCAAAATCCTCAACTACTTCTAGCAAATTGGACTCAGCAGTACATCAGAAAGATCATACACTATGACCAAGTAGGTTTTATCCCAGGGATACAAGGATGGTAAAATATCCACAAACCAATAAATGTGATACATCACATAAACAAATTGAGAGTTAAAAATCACATAGTCATATCAATTGACACAGAAAAAGCATCTGACAAAATCCAACACCCTTTCTTGATAAAAATTCTCAGCACAGAGGGAATAGAAGGATCATACCTCAACATCATAAAAGCCATATATGACAAACCCACAGCCAACATCATACTCAATGGACAAAAACTAAAACCATTTCCCCTAAGAACAGGAAGAAGACAGGGATGTCCACTCTCACCACTCCTGTTCAACATAGTACTGGAAGTATTAGCCATTGTGATTAGACAAGAAGAAATAAAAGGCATACAAATTGGGAAAGAAGAAGTAAAACTGTCCTTATTTGCAGATGACATGATATTGTACATAGAAAACCCTAAAGACTCCATCAAATTATTAAACTTAAAATTGAATTCAGCAATTAGCAGAATACAAAATAATGCCAAGAAATCTATGGCATTTCTTTATACCAATAGTGAACTTATGGAAAGAGAGACTAAAAAAGCAATCCCATTTACCATCGCACCAAAAAAATTAAGATACCTAGGAATAAACTTAACTAAGGAGGTAAAAGACCTATACACGGAAAACTACAGGACCCTGAAAAAAGAGATAGAGGAAGACTTAAACAGATGGAAGAACATATCATGTTCATGGATTGGTAGAATCAACATAATCAAATGTCCATACTACCCAAAGCAATCTATAGATTCAATGCAATCCCATTAAAATACCAACGGCATATTTCACAGACATACAACGAACTTTCCAAAAATTTATTTGGAATTAAAAAATAAACACCAAATAGGTGCAGCAATCCTGAGAAAGAAGAATAAAGTATGTAGTTGGGATCTCAATACCAGATATCAAGCTGTATTACAAAGCCACTGTTCTTAAAACAGCCTGGTACTGGCACGAGAACAGACAAATAGATCAATGGGATAGAATAGAGAACCCAGATATCCACCCAAACCACTATGCCCAATTAATATTTGACAAAGGAGTCAAGACAGTCTCTTTAATAAATGGTGTTGGGAAAATTAGACAGATATGTACAAAAAATGAAACTAGACCACTAACTTACACCATACACAAAAATAAACTTCAAATGGATAAAGGACTTAAACATAAGACGGGAAACCATAAAAATACTAGAGGAATCCACAAGCAGCAAAATCTCAGACATATGCCGCAGCAGTTTTTTCACTTATACTGCTCCTAGGGTAATGGAAACTAAAGAGAAAACAAACAAATGGACTACATCAAATAAAAAGCTTTGGCACGGCAGAAGAAACCATCAACAAAACAAGAAAGCCCACTGCATGGGAGAACATATTTGCCAATGTCATCACCAATAAGGGTTTAATCTCCACATTTACAGGAAACTCATACAACTTAACAAAAGGAAGATAAATGACCCAATAAAAAAATAGGCAACAGAGCTAAATAGACACTTTTCGAAGGAGGACAGAAGGAAAGCCAAGAGACATATAAAAACATGCTCAAAGTCACTAATTATCAGAGAGATGCAAATCAAAAATCAAAATGACAAGGCAATATCATCTCACACCTGTCAGAATGGCTATCATCAACAAGTCAATAAATGGCAAGTGTTGGCGAGGATGTGAAGAAAAAGGAACTCTTTTGCACTGCTTGTGGGAATGCAAACTGGTGCAGCCACTGTGGAGAACAGTATAGAATTTCCTCATCAATCAGACTATCAAACCTCAAAAGGAAGGTAGGGGAGGATGGGGGTAAGGAGGAGAGATCATGCAAAGGACTTGTATGCATGAATAAAAGCCTAACCAATGGACATGAACACCAGGGGGGTGAGGGTTAAGGGGGTAATGGAGGGATGAGGACACATATGTAATACCTTAATCAATAAAGCAATTGGAAAGGAAGAGAGGAAGGAAGGAAGGGAGGGAGGGAGGGAGGGAGGGAGGGAGGGAGGGAGGAAGGAAGAGAGAAAGGAAGGAAGGAAGGAAGGAAGGAAGGAAGGAAGGAAGGAAGGAAGGAAGGAAGGAAGGAAGGAAAAAAGAAAGAAAGAAAGAAAGAAAGAAAGAAAGAAAGAAAGAAAGAAAGAAAGAAAGAAAGAAAGAAAGAAAGAAAGAAAGAAAGAAAGAAATTTTAGTGTTTGTCTTGTCCCAGGTGGGCTTCTGAGTCTGAAATGTAACTTCTACTGCTCACAGCTTCCTGGGCCTCTCAGGTCCCACAGTTTCACTTTCTCCTGCTGCAATAGAAAGAGAGAAGAAAAACCACTTACCTTATGGAGCTAGGGCTTCTCTTATCTTTTTCATATAACTATTGGTTTTTTACCCCCAAGCCTTTTTCCTTGGAGTGCTGTAACCTGTAGAAAATAAAAAAAAAAAACTCTGAAATATTAATTTAAGAGAACATGACTGGCATTTCATCTTTCTGCCTCTGTGTCTGGGAAGAGGAATGACTTAACTATAGAGAGCGCCTGGGAAAGGCCCCTGAGATGATTGTCGTCTGAATCCAGTGGCACCTGGCAGAGCCATACCCTAGAAACATACCTTGCCAGAGGCAGGTGTATAGCCAGTCTGACCTTTAGCTCAGGCACCAGAGGGATAGATTTCATTATCTAAATCCAGCCAGGCATCAGGAACAAACACAATTATCCGGGCCTACCCAGAAGTGACGATTACAAAGAAGCCATGAAAATGCACATATTTTCTTTATCTTAAACTTTAGTAAAACTTCCTGGTATCTTATTGTATAAAATAAACATACTGTATCAGCTCTAGGTCCATGTCTCTCCTTCAGAGGGCAGCTTTCCCACTCAGTCCCAGCTTTCCCTACTGTTTTTGTGACTGTCTCTTTCAACCTCAGCTAACAGTGGCTTCAACATGGAAGGACTTATTTTGGGGTCCCACATAGATGCCAGGAGAGCAGCCCGGGGATGTTTTAGTGGTCCTTGTTCCTCTTAAGTCGTGGGCTGTGTACAATTTTCATTTTCATGGCCTCGTCAGGAGCACCGAGCAGGGATGGCATTTCATCCACCTGCTGGTCAGTACCATCTTTGGGAAAGAAATTGTGCAGTGTTACAAGACTTCAAATGTAGGTTCTGCCTAGCACAGCAGTTCTACTTGTGAGAATTCCATCTAAAGAAGTAGTCAGATCTGCGTGTAGAAATATACCAGTGTGTGTGCTCAGAGAGGTGCTTATCATTACATAATTGAAGACAATCTAAAATTAAAAACAATCTAATTAGTTAACAACGTGTTACTGATTAAAGGCATTAGAACAGCTCCAAAGGTAGGAAAGACTATGCAAGTGTAAGGAAATAGTGGGTGACATAGAACAATAGTTATGATGTGTTAAGTCACAAGTGCGCTCTAAGTAGACTGCAGGCCCATCTCTGAGTAGATTATGTGTGCAGGCTTACATATATCCAGCTGCACAGGAGTAAAGCTGGAACAATGAATATTAGGCTGGCGAAAGATCGCTGCCTCAACTGTTAGAATTATAGTATTGTAAATGGTTTTTATTTTCATATTTGATCTTTCTTACATTTTCCACCTAAAAAATGATTATAGGTTGTTCTCATTATTAGGTAAACATAATGTTTTATTGCTAATGCTATAACTCACTTCATGATGCCAGACAGATATGTTACTGTACATTCATATTTTTAGACTCTGTAGACAAAAGACCCAGACAAATACATTAAGTCAAGAACATGGTGGAGGTAGATGGTCTCTGGAAGGCGAAGAAGCTCATCTTTCATTTTGCTCTTGGTGCCTGATTTATTTCCCAAGTGACCATCAGAGCAGCCACGCTGCTGGGAGAAAAGGATGTCTTACTAGCAGCCTCGAGTAGAACTCCCAACCTTTAAAGGGTATAAAATAATCAAAACCCCTTATTTCTAAACTACTGAGCACACAGACTGTGGTTGAACACTTCTCTGAGAAGGAAAAGACCATTGCATCTGGAGCCCTTCTGCCTCTGCACCAATCTTTCCCAGAATCGGTGGTTTCCTCTTTCACTGAAGTCTACATGGGGGCACGGATGAAGGAGCCTCGCTTAACACGCCCCGCCATGGCGTGGGTCTGTGCTCACAGGGAGCCTTGTCTTACTGCCCCACACAGTGTCACTCACAGTGTTTATTCTTCGGCAGGAAACTCGAGTCCATAGCCAGACCCGTGGCCCAGTCCACGCAGCTGCTGACCTGCGGCGAACTTCAGGTCTGCATTATGCTTTATGTGTGCTATATTGGCTATGGCACATTTGTGTAAAAGCGATTTTAAACCCAGAGTGTGGCCAGGGCCGCGAGGAGAGCATTTCCGGGCTCTGCAGTGCTTGATGAGCATGATGCTGTTGCTGCTTAGATTCAGGACGTGGTGCTGGCAGCCATGCCTGCTCCTCACCCACGGGCAGGTGCCTCTGGCATGCCAGCATTTCTCCTTGAGTGACGATGTCTCTCAGAATGACCGAGCAGGCCCTGGGACAAGGGGAGAGGGCAGACCTTGAACCAGAGCCAGGAGTGAGTGGTATAAGGCGAAGCTCATTATCACTATTTCAGTTGTCATCCCCCAGGAGACTGTGGCTTCACTTGATGGCCTGAGAATAAGCATCTGGCCCTAAACGCAGGGCCAGAGTGGGGGTTCAGGGCCAAGCACCCGGCCATTGGCAGTCTGTCTCCAGCCTGGGCTTCTGCAGGTCCTTCCATGGTTACAGGCATCGCTAGAGCCAGTTCATCTGCGCGGCGTGATACATACCCACCTTGAACTGACCGCCATCTCCCTTAGCTAACGGTCTAAACACAAATGCAGGACCAAGCACATTGCGGAAGGGTCTGTGCGTGGTATGTGCCAGATGGTCATTGTTTCTAACGTAAACGCTTTAACATTCTAGAAACATCCCTGGGCCGCTGCATGTTCTGTAGGTCATTCAAACCGAGCCTGGCCGGCTAGTGGTGGGTGGCATTGAGGCAACCTAGGACTAGAGCCCAGCCACCTGTATGCGCTACTGCAAGGGCGTTGTGGGTGGGGTTTGCCCTAGGCCTGGGGCCTCTCCAGGGTGACTTAGCAGATGAGCTCTGAGGTTAGTGGAAGACTCTCCCTGGTGTTCCCTTGCTGGGCTCCATTTGCTTCAAGGCCATAAATCTGAGCCCACCTGGTCCCTGCTCCTACCTACAGCCTCAGGCTTACCCTGGGCCCCTGATAGGAGCTGAGTGGAAGAAAAGGAAGCCATGTGGGTGAGCCCTCGACCCCTGCACATCAACAGTGAAATCCAGTGAGCCCCAAATTCAACAAGTTCAGGATATGGAGAGTGTTCAGCAGAGCACAGTGTCCTTTCCCTACAGAGGGACTAGGAATCATTAAAAACCACAGTTTAAGGAGCCCAAGGGCACTGGCAGGCAGTTAGGAGACCAGGTGTCTCAGGGGGACCATGGGGCAGCCAGCCTCTCCCCCCAAAAGGACAGCTATCCCCTCACAAGGCGCCAGCTCCCACCCCCACAGGGCAGCCAATCCCCCACAGGGCATCAGCCCCCCCCACAGGCCAACCTCCCCACTGGGCAGCCAGCCTCCCCCACAAGATGCCAGTCCCCCACCTCCCCACCACAGGGCAGCCAGGTCCACTGATCCTTCCCCTTTCACCCACATCTGGGATGGCAGAGAGCAGCCGATGAACTGCCAGGCACCTGTGACTGATACTGTGAACTCCCTGACTACTGCCCATGCAGCGTCCTCACCCCGTCTCTCCTGGCGACCATATATTAGGGCATAGGGGCCAGAGGGTAATCAGTGAAATCAGTTAGTCAGAGGACAAATACCACATGACATCACTTTCATGTGGAAACAAAATAAACTGACAAACAAAACAAAAACAGACTCAAAGTTACAGCAAATAGACTGGGCTGGGGGCTGGGTGAAGGAGGTAAAGGGATTGAGAGGGACAGCTTGGGCGTGACAGAGGAGCCATGGGGATGGAAAGTACAGCATAGGAATATAGTTGAGAATATTGTAGTAACTGTATGGTGCCTGGTGGATACTGGAAATATTGGGGGAACCCTTTGTAAAATACATGACTGTTTAGCCACTATGCTGTGCACCTGAAACTAATACAAAAATAATATTGAAAATCAATTGCAATTGGAAAAACATTTTAGGGAAGGGGGAGGATGGGAAGAAATTAACCAAAGTACTTGTATGCATGTATGCATAGCCCATGGGCACAGACAATAGGATGATAAAGGCCAGAGGAGGGGGGAAGTGTGGGGCGGAGGAGGTCAATGAGAAGGAAAAGATATATGTAATACTTTCAATAATAAAAATAAACTTTTTAAAAAAAGAGTTCAAGCTTGAGAACCAAACTGCCTTGGCTCAAATCTGGCTCTACTGTGGCACATTAAGGAAGTTTTTCTACCTCTCTGATCTTCATTTTCTCATTTATGCATTAACGAGAGCTCCCATTTCACAGAGTGATCCTAAGAAATGAGTTAATATACATCATTTGGAGCAGTGCCAACCATTTGAAAATTAATAATAAACTATAGGCCTGGTGCATGAAATTTGTGCAAGGGGGGGTGTCCTTCAGCTCAGCCTGCACCCTCTCCAATCTGGAACCCCTTGAGGGATGTCTGTCTGCCTGATTTAGACCCACCAGGCAGTCAGACATCCCTCTCACAATCCAGGACTGCTGGCTCCCAACTGCTCACCTGCCTGCCTTCCCGTTTGCCCCTAACCACTTCTGCCTGCTAGCCTGGTCACTCCTAACCACTCCTCTGCCAGCCTGATTGATGCCTAACTGCTCCCCTGTCAGTCTGTTTGCCCCTAACTGCCCTCCCCTGCTGGCCTGATCACCCACAACTGCCCTCCCTTGCAAGCCTGGTCCCTTACAACTGCCTTCCCCTGCTGGCCATCTTGTGTCTACATGGGGGCAGCATCTTTGACCACATGGGGTAGCCATCTTGTGTGTTGGAGTGATGGTCAATTTGCATATTACTCCTTTATTAGATAAGATAGAGGTCTGGTACACAGGTGGGGGCCAGCTGGTTTGCCGTGGGGGGTGTCCCAGACCAGGGTGGGGTTCCCTTGGATGTGGAGCAGCCTGGGTGAGGGACCTGTGGTGGTTTGCAGGCTGGCCACACCCTCTTGCAACCCAAGCAGAGACCCTGGTATCTGGGATTTATTTATCTTCTATAACTGAAACTTTGTAGCCTTCAGTGGAGGCCTGGGCGGTCCAGGGTGTGCGGAAAGCTTGGCTTCCTCCATTAGCAGAAAAATCCAAGCCTCCTGCTCATTCTGAGGCTGCAGCCATCTTGGTTGGGTTAATTTGCATACTTGCTCCTGATTGGCTGGTGGGCTTGGCTTGTGGGTGTGGCAGAGTGAAGGTTAATTTGCATATTGCTCTTTTATTAGATAGGATATGAGCCTTTATTATGAGACTAAGGGGTGAGGGCAGTTTGGACAATGAAATACTCCTAGAGAGCCATGTTCCAGGATTCCTGGGTCCATCTCACCATCTGTCACGGAATGCAAATGCACTGTTTCTCTCTCCTCGTGAAGCCTACATCCAGGCTGTGTCCCTCGCCCAGATGTGAATGTGTCTGGAAGGGGATCCACAAGCCTGGAAGGGAAGTCTCCCTCCTTTAACGACAGTCCTCAGCTGGTCCCTCGGGAAATGTTTCCAAGTGCTTCCTAGGCTCAGGGATCCATTCAGTGATGTCACAGAAATTCGGTTGGCAGGGCGCCTGCTGTGTGGAGTGTCTACTATGAGCCACCTGAAGGCCCCTTGCTGTGAGCTAGCTGGAGAAAGAACCTTTTGCAGTGAGCCACCTGGAGACCCCTTGCTATGGGTCACCTGGAGGCCCCTTGATGTGAGCCCACACAGGGTGGAAGTTAATGAGCGTGTAAGCAGTGATGAGAAAGGGATTTTATTTCTTCTTTTCATTCCCCTGCAGTTCCTAAATCTCTGTCACAGTGGATTGCTTTGAAGAAAACCTACGAGTGAGCGGGTGCGTGTGTGTGTGTGTGTGTGTGTGTGTGTGTGCGCGCGCATGTATTTACTTTTATAAGAAAAGAAACCAATTTGCAACTTTCTGAAAATGAAAGTGCCGATTCAGAAGGGCCGAGATCATACATGAAGAACTCTATTTGTAGGGATTGAAGAAAAAGGAGGCAAGAAAAGGAAAGTCATGAAAGCAGGTGGGGGTGGCGCAGGAAAGTGCTGAAAGACTGGGGTCTGGGATGTGCGTGGCGGCCAGGCACAGGGTCGCACAGAGTCACGCGCTCTCTCTGTGCCCCCAACGGATGTGGGAGGAAAGGAAGGTGTAGGGATAGAGACAGAGAGCAGCGATTATGAGGGGGCGCTGCCCCACAGCAGTGCCCTTGGTCCTGCCTGGCTCCCTGCAGTCAGAGCCAACCTCTAAACCAATGCCTGGCCCTGCCCTGGCATCCAGACATTCTGGTGAAGGAACTTGAACACAGCCCTGGGTGCTCAGGCACAGGGGAAGCTGGTTCCCAGTGCTAGGCTGCCCTGGAGCCGGGCTAGCTCAGATTGGCACCCAGCCCTAGATCAGAATCCTATTACCCAGGGAGGGCCGCCTTTCACCTGTGTCCCACTCCTGCACCTGGGACCCCAGGATGGAGCTACCCTTCCCTCACCCAGAACAGGGCCTGCGTTGGACCTCAGGACTGAGGGCAGCTTCATCCTAAGTGAATGGATTTCTCTCATGATCTCCATTTCTACGTTGGATCTCTAACAAGAGAAACTGTCAAAAAGGAAATGTTGCCAAAGCAGATATGCCCTCCCCTGTTTCCACTCATCTTTGTTTTCATTTGCTTCCCATGTCTGTTACCATCATCCCATCTGTATGAGGGATCTAAAAAATAGTCAGACTCATAGAAACAGTCTAATGTGGGTTTTCAAGGGCGGGGAGCGAGGGAGCATGGGGACAGGCTGGAAAAGGTATGCCCAATAAACAGCTCCTAGAGATCTGCTGACTGTTTTTAACTGTGCTACTTCGCTTCTTCTTACTGAGCCACAGGTCTTTATGTATTCTGGTACCTGTCCAAGCATCCATTTTCCACATCCTGCTGCTTTTATTTTCTTCTGTGTAAGGATGCCTCTCGAGAAGCAGAAGTGTCTGCTCCCATTCTCCTGGAGCAGTGCCTCTGTGCCCTACCTGAGAAAGCTTTGCCAAGTGTAATATCACACACATTTCTCCTACATTTTCTATTTGATAGTTTTAGCTTTTGAGTGAAGGGTTCTTCTTTCCATGTGGCTATCCATTTTCCAGCATTATGCATTGAAAAGTCTCCTTTTTTCTCTGTTTAATTCCCTAGCAGCTTCCTTGAAAATCAGCTGCTCTGTAGGTTTGGTTCTTTATCTGGTCTCTGACCCTGTTCCATTGACCTGTTATTAGAGAGAAGCATGGATGGTCTTTCTGCATTGTTAGCAGGAGTGAGGTCTTTATGATACCCCAAGGAAAAGACTTTTCTGAGACTTGCATGGGAGAATAAGTGATTTTTATTTGCATGGAACTATATCTCTGGGTTTACAAAGCCCCATTAGCCTTAATGCAGTCCTGGGAGAAGGGTAGCTGGGGATTCAGCAGAGCTAGAAGCAAAGCCAGCGTCTAGAGTTTGGGTTCCATGTTGGAGTTGGGTCTGGTTTAGCACGAGGCTAGTTGCAGTCCACTAGTCCTTGAGTGGGTGAATGTAGGGAGCCCAAGAGCATGTGCCCCCTACAACCAGAGTCCCATGAGAAGAGCGCAGGAGAGTAAACTCCTTAGTGTAGGAGCTTAAGTATCTCATATCTTCCCACTCTTGCAGTGGCCATTCCTATTCTGCCCAACGACCTGTCCCCAGGTGTGACTGACATACAAGCATCTTCCCTATGTCACCCAGACTTCATGAGGCATGCATCTCTTCTTCCCCTGCTACTTCCTTTCTCCAGCTTTGTGGAAAAGCTGTACAATGAATGCCTGTACTGTTTGCCCTTCCCTTGCTCATCTCCAGGTATTCGTCACTAGGTTAAATTATAGTGTCATATCCACATGTCCATTTTCAGGGCAATACTATATTACCTTGATTTCTTTACAGTAAGTCTTGAAACTAGCTATTGCAGCTCCTCCAACTTTGCTCTGCCCTTTCAAGATTGTTTCAACAGTTGAGGGTTCTTTGAAGATTTATGTAAATTTAGAATAAGCTTATCAAATTTACAGAACAGCCAGATAGAATTTGGACTAGGATTGCCTTGAATCCAAGTGTCAATTATGGGAAGAATTGTTATGGAAATAATATTGAGTCTTATAGTCCAGGGATATAGTATATTTCTTCAGTTACTTATGTGATCTCAAGTTTAACTTAAAAAAAAAAAAACTTAGTTTTTTTCAGTGTATAGGTTGTGTATATAAATTGTTAAATGTATTTTTAGGCATGTCATTGTTTGATGCCAACATGGAACTGTGAAAGTCGCACCTGCATGGCTATGGTCCAGGATCTGGAGAAGGGCCATGCCCAGATGAAGAGACAAGACAAGAAATATGAATTTGGAAATCCGGGGGGGGGGGCGCAGACAGAGAGTCTTTCTCTAGGGGAAAGGTTTCACTGGAGCTCAGGCCCTGTTAGCTTTTATTCAATTTTAGAATACACATTTTGCCCTGAATCAGGCAGGCAATCTGGTAGCAGACAGACTATCTTAAAGGTCAGTAAATATTAGTAAAGATTACTTTGAGACTATTAGGTCAGGAAATTGCTTGAGCCACCATTGTCTTGACACTTTTAGCCCTTGCCAAAGCTCCAGATCCATCAGCCTTCTGGGTTCCCTGTTTGCGCTTTCATGATAGTATAGATAATGGATAGCTTCCAGCATCTCCCCTTTTTTGTTTCCTTAATAAATCTTGAAAAGTGAATGCCACCTGAAGTGTTTGATTCCTTTTAAGATTCTTCATTCTGCATCTGCAGACTTGAAATAAACATATAAAAACAAGAATGAGACAGGCAACAGTGGTTATGCTAAGAGGCAAATGTAAGGCGATCCAGTGGAAGGGATTAATTCTTTCTTGTCCTTTTTAAATTGCTGCCAGACATCTAAGGATTTAGTTTGTAAGTTTGCCTGGGATAATTGTACAATATGCTGTTGTAATTCTAAAATATCAAGGGTTGTGTTACCTTTACCCCAAGCACCAAGAAGGTGATTTTTTATTGATTCCCAAAGGTGTAAGGTACTATTATAGGAAACGGGGGTAACACAAATCTGGGAAAAATTATAATGACACTGCAAAGATATTCTTTGCTCTAAGCTGTGGATTTTATCACCCATCCACAAGACTATAGCCTTTAGTGCTGACAATTCTATCTCAAACTGGCTGTCAATTCTTTTTTATATAGACAAAATCTTAGTTACATTTTCCTTAACTTGTACAAACTGAGACGTTTGAATGATTTGCACCATGGATGAAGCAGCAATGCCCATAGAAGTAACATTACAAGGGCAAAGAGTCTTGCAATTAATATTCCAAGAAATATTTTTGTTGTTTTAAGATTTTTACTAGGTCATGTAACAGTTGGTAGGTTTGATGAGATTCCCAAGGCTCAGTTAGGTTAAGAGGAACCCAAGCGAAAGCAGGTTGCTTTAAAATCATGAGGGAATCTTTTTGGAAGGTAGAATTAATACCATGGGATAGTGTGCAGCCTGTGTATGACACCTCATACAGATGGCTTGTTGCATTATGGCGCATCTGGAAGGGGCCTGAAGGAGTACAAAAGGATCAAATACATAGGCGGTAACAAATACTGTATTGTTGGGAGTTCCCCATAAGGTGCAAATGGAATTATCTGAGCTATAGTTAAAACTATATAATTTAATAGGTGCAAATGCAGCAGCTAGTTTCCATTGCATATTTTGGAGGGGCCAATTATCATGTTGTAATTGAGATCTCCTCCATACCATGAGATGTAGTGATTAGCTTCAACATATAGATAGGATGTGGTCCCCTTCCATTTTAGGGTGTGATTGTTATTATACACAGACACATAGGCGCTCCAATCCACAAAGGAAAAACTGTTATTGAGTTTGCTGCTGTGGGGGGTGGTCACTATAACAGTCTTGCCAATTAATTTCTTCCTCGGTGGGGTGCCATTAAGACGACTTTTTACATAATGGCTTAGTGGGGAGGGGGGGAGTGTCTAAGTAAAGTTACATTTTCTGTACCTCTCCCAGGAGCAAGTAGTGATAGTAAATGTATTTGGGCTTTTGCTTCCCCCTCCTTTGGTATCCATGTTAGCCAGAAGCCTCTCTTTAATTTTATACATAAAGGAGCAGTAGTTGGATTTTGTGTCATACAAAAGGGAAGCTGGGTGGCAACACCCATGTAATTACACTTTGCCCATATATTTCTTGTCCCACCTGTGGTTCTCCTGGATGACCAAGGTATTTAGTACTATTGGTGACTACATTAGGCGGGGAATCAGCCCACATAAGGGGTCTTACCCATGGTGGGTCAGGAACATAAGTCCAATATCTTCTCCATTTGTCTCTGGTAGTATTACCACACAGCTGATGACTGTTAGCTTGGCAAGAAAGATGTTCTCAGGCGTTCTTGGGGTTTTGGTCTCCTCACAAATTTGCTCAGCTATCTGGACCCGTCTTCTCCACCATGCCCCAGGTTACCTGCAGGCTGTTTGTCATCCACCTCATTCTCCTCCCACTCCTTATCTTCATTGGGTTGCTTGGGGCTGCTATCTGTGGCTGGCGTAGCGGATTGTCTGCAGCTGTAAGGCAGGGCTCCAGGTGCAGGGTCCTCATTAACCTGGCCAGTTCCTCCCTCGAATCCATGTGAAGTTTAATATTTCTTGTGGGAATCCACATGGGCTTGGAGAAGTTTTCTGGAAATACACAAGTGTATTCTCAACCAAATGTTAACAGGGGCTCAGGGCCTTTCCATAAACCAGACTTGGGATCTTCCCATTTAACCAGACTATTTTCCTTTGGCTTATTCTGACACCAGTGTAATTCTATGGGTGTCTTGCCATTGGCCTTACAAGTGAAAACATTTAAAGTAACTAAGGCTTGGTGTAGTTTACTTATAGGCAATTTCTCCATTATCCCCTCTTTTTGTTTTTCAAGGTAGATTTTAGCCATTGATGTTGGCATTCTATAATTGCCTATCCTTGGGAATTATATGGTATTCCTGTAATGTGCTGAATTTTCCACTTTTTTATAAGATAGCTGGAAATGGCAGCTTGTGTCACTGAGTCATTTTAATTGAATAACAAACTTGTCATTTCTTCCATAGAGATTCTTGAATAAGATCTTAACTAACTAATGTCCTTTAATAACTTCTAAAAAAGTTATTTATACTTTTACTTTTAAGGCCTAATACATTGACTTTTAATTACAGCTCCTAAGTATTTGAAGAGCATTTCCCTTAATTTTCTCCAAGAGTGATTTCTAAACTACATTGAGGGAATTCCTTTTAAGAACTATTTTCTTTCTTTTCTTTTTTTAAACAGAGCAACAAACTTGGCTACTTTTCAGATGCTGACCAACACTGCCTTGAATCTGTTTCAAGTAAAAGTAACTCTCTTTATAGTTATAGTGTCTCATTAATGGTGAGATTTAATGTTTGAACAATAACTTTTAGTTTACTTTGTAAATAGTAGCGGAAGAGATTTTAAATTTTCTCCTTTTCATTAAGCTTAAAATTTACTTTTAAACAGCATTCTTTGGCTAGTGCTCATTTGCATATGTATGCAAATTTTACTTTATTAGAATCAATTGCTCATAAAATATTGGCTTCTCATATAAATGAATTTATATGAGAGCTTGATTATATTGTGAAAACCTAATTCATTAAGTAATTAAAGTGTGCATCTTTATTGAAAAAGTAAAGTAAGCAAACTTATACATTTGACCTATGTTGAGGCATTATGTATGCAATCTTATTCTGCCCTCCCTTTTCATATTAATCATTTACTCTGTCCTTGGCAGGAGATAAGGGTGGTGGTCTAGCCTTTGTTTAAACTTCTCTGAGATTTTATGACCCTTTTACAACTTTTGCAAATAGTTAACTTTAGAATTTATTTCTCTCTTTCAAAACTTCTTTTTTGCCGAAACTGGTTTGGCTCAGTGGATAGAGCGTCGGCCTGTAGACTGAAAGGTCCCAGGTTCGACTCCAGTCAAGGGCATGTATCCTGGTTGTGGGCACATCCCCAGTAGCGGGTGTGCAGGAGGCAGCTGATCGATGTCTCTCATCGATGTTTCTAGCTCTCTATCCTTCTCCCTTCCTTTCTGTAAAACAATCAATAAAATATATTTTTAAAAAACTTCTTTTTTCCTTCTCATCATATATATAACCTTCATAAATTTAATATTTTCAAATTAGTCTTCAAACCTTCTTTTCATTCCTTTAAAATATGCATTTCTACTCTAATATTCTTTCTGTCATTAACTTTTATATACCTTCAGCTATTTGTATAGAACTTTTTCCTCCTTTTCCTTTAAAATGTATGCCCTACCTACTATTATAAAAACTATATAATATTTAAACCTTAATTTTCCAATGATAATTAAAAGTAAACAGCCAGCATTTCTTAGATTGACATTTATTAACATATCTTTTGTAATTATCCTAAAAAATATCAATTAAATTTAAACCAGGTTTAATATTAAAAATGTATTAAACATTTGGTTCAGATTAAAGAATTGATCCTCTTTTTTAAGTAGGCCAATAAAATATTATATATTATATCCTAGGTTGAAATTTCACTACACATAGTACACATAAGGACTACAATATATATTGAACTACTAATTTCTCCAGAGAAAATATAAGAATTATTTTTCTCAAAAATAAATTTCTATACTTTATGTATTTTGTTATTACAATCATATCATTTCTCCCAACTTAATTTGAACTTTAAACTTCTAGGAGCCTCAAATTTTTGTGCCAAGTTAAATACTTAGCATTTCTCAGATTAGTAATACTTTTACATTTTTAAGAATATATTTCAAATAAAATAAAAGGCATATTTAATTAATAGATTCAATTCTATCCTCTAGATTTTTCATGAGGCAAAATCAGATTAGTATTTCAGTATTTTTGTCATTTTAAAATACCTAGATATTTAATAATTTTTATTATTTAATTCAGCAATGTTCTAAAGTTTTAAGTTACCAAAGACTTTGGAAAGATATGTTTCTGGCAAAAAGTCAGGGGAAGTGGGGAGCAGGCCTGGCCTAGCCTAGCCATTTGAATTTAAAACCACCACATTTTTCCTTAGAGATAACACCTAAGGATGCTGCTGCCAGGTTCTCTGCTTTTACAGGGAGATGAGCAACTGACCCTTCATCATTAATATATTTATAATTATTACTGAAAAGCTTCACCACAAATTCTTCATTTTAGTTACATCTATTTATTTGCACTGAGTGGCCAGATTATTATGATCTCTGAATGCATAATAATCTGGACACTCAGTGCGTGCGTGTGTGTGTGTGTGTGTGTGTGTGTGTGTGTGTGTATTAATATATTAGAGGCCTGGCGCATTAATTTGTGCATGCATGGGGTCTGCCAGCCTGGCCATGGGGAGTTCATGCCTGCTGGTTGAACTCCTGGTCAAGGGGACAATTTGCATATTAGCCTTTTATTTATATAGAATATATCCTGAGTGGCCAGATTATTATGTGTTCAGAAATCATAATAATCTGGCCACTCAGTGTATGTTTTAACAACTTTGAGATTTTAAAGCCAATTACTATCCAAGACATTCTCTTTCGGCAAATTTTGTAACCGAGATAACTTACTGACTTTCAGTGACATTAATGTTAAAGTATTATTTTATTTTATTTTATTTTATTTTATAAAAACAGGAGTGCCCATAAGATTTGGGAGGCAACCTTGGAATGCAGTACATTACTATTCAAGAATTATGTAAATTTTAATTATGGAAACATTAATTCTATTGCTCAAACATAGTCTGTATCTTTTCCTTGTGCCATTTTCGCCATCTTTTAAAGAAAACAACAGACTCAGCTTTATTCTATAGCATCCATGAAGAGATAGGGCTCAAGAGGCCACCCAAAATTGGTTGAGGCACACCTTCTCTTAAGCTAGGGTATAGAAATCCCAGATGCATCCCTAAATTCTGAGAAATGTCTCATCTATTCAAATTTTAAATGACAGACTGGGAAATAAAAACATGGAGAAAATGAAACTTAATAACACTCTTGGGAGTAGCTGTCCATTTTGCAGTATCACCCAAAGACCTAGTAATTAATGGGCTGGGGCCTTTTTTAGATACCTCCTTTAGTCTAGGGAATTTCCTTAAAACGTATGTTACCGGCCACATGTACCACTCATTTTCTCTCTCTTTCCATTCCCACATTATGTTTGCTCTAGGAAAATTTAGTAATGGCCTGGCCATCTACTGTTTCTTTTTTATTAAATTAAATGAAAGTCATGTTTAATAAACTAACAATAAACAATAAGGGTGGATAAAACACCAATCAACAGGCAAAGGCCGATAACACATAGACAAGACTTAATAAATGAGAGTTCTTTTTATGGGCTTTTCAGATGTTCTATATTGCCTGGGGCTTACAGCCAGAATTCAGCCTAGATGTTAGCCCATTTTTCACAGATTTTATCATACTCTACTCTCCATAGCATTGACTTGTTTCCAAAGTTATACTTGCTAAAATCTGCCTGTCCCAAGGCGTCATATGGCAATTTTCAGACAAAGTATTAAGGAGTCTTTTTGTGAGAGGACTGATAGCCCCATTTTCTCTAGCTGTTGAGACTTTCCACACTAGAGGTAGAGGATCCAGAGCCTTAGGTATTAATATGAATTAGAGATAATGCAATTTGAACAAGAGCCCACCTAGTTAAAGATGACAAGAGCACTCGTTTTCCTTGAGCCTAATATAAGATAGTACCTTTTGACATTTTAATTGCTTTATCCTTGAGCATACAAGCTAAAAATTTACAATAAAGTTTTTCCCCTTTACTTGAATTCTGCCCCATTAGCCTGTCTTAAAAAAAAAAAAAGATGTTCCCACTCACTTACGAATCACATTTTCTGAAGCTGGCATGGGCTGTATACATGGTGAATTTTCCCCACCTTTTCAGTGATTCTTCCCACCTTTCTGGTGAACTTCATTTTTTGCTCCAGTGAATCTTCTTCTCATTCGTTTGAGGTACCAGATGTGAAAGCCTCAACATGCACAGCTAGGGTTTAGGATCTGGAGAAGGGCTGTGCACAAATGACAAGATAAGACAATAAATATGAATTTGGAAATCCTGGGGGGCCAGACAGAGAGTCTTTCTCTAGTGGAAAGGCTTCACTGTAGTCCAGGCTCTGTTAGCTTTTATTCAATTTTAGAATACACACCTTGCCCTTAGTCAGGCAGGCAATCTGAGAGTAGACAGACTATCTTAAAGGTCAGTAAATATTACTTTGAGACTATTAGGTCAGGAAATTGCTTGAACCACCATTGTCTTGACAGAACAATCAGTGCATAGCTTTTAGCCCTTGCCAAAACCCAAGGTCCATCAACCTTCTGAGTTCCCTATTTGTTTTTCATAATAATGTAGAAAATGGAAACTCATTATTTTCTTAGTGCCTCGTGTGAGGAGGTATCATCATGTCTTATGACTGAGGATGTTAACTTCAGTCACCTGGCTATTTTCTGCTAGATATCTCCACAGTAAGGATACTATTTATTTTTTCTAATGTAGTTAATTACTATCTTGTAGGGGAGATGCCTTAAATCTACACAAACACCCATTTTTTGTAATACTAATAGGAATGTCTGTCCATCATTCTGGACTACAATAATTTTTGTGGTGTTTTCCCAATGCTGATATTTCTGTTCCATCATTCCTTCTGCATGTTTTAATTAGAATTCTAATATAAGAAAAAGTTGGTCCTGTCCTACATTTTGTGTGTATGAATATGGAATCATATGTACTTATTGTATTCTGTAGCTTAATGTTCCTGATTATCATTTACTTTCTTGTTCTCCTTGTTCCAGATTTGGTCCCTGTGATAGAAGTTCATTCTCTAATAAATTGTTCAAGAAGGGCTTATATGTCGAAAACTGTTTCCCAATAGCCTGGATACATTTTTTTAAAACAACCTCATTTTTATCTTCCTTTATGTTTCTTTCTGAAGAATTGAATGACATTCTACGGCTTTTATCTTTGTAAATTATTTGAACTTTTGGTTGAGGCATTGATAAATGTCCCTTCATCTTGGGAACCTGAAAGTCTTATTATGATGCATCTCAGAATTGGTCATTTCAAGTTCATGTTCCAGGACCGGTGAGTCTTTTCAATGCACGAATTGAAGTTATTGCTATTCTTTTTTTCTGAAAAGTCTTCTTGGACTATAGTTGTTTTTTCGTTGTTGTTGTTGTTGTTGTTGTTTGGCTATAGTTTTTAAAATTTATCCTATTGTTCTGTTTTCCCCAAAATATAAATGTTATTTCTACTTTGCCTGTCTTCCTTTTTCAGTATTTTTTCTTATTCTTTTCATTTTTTACCTCGTTTTAAAATTATTTTTATTATTGTCTCACCTTTCTTCAATGATTCCCATTAAATTTCCATTTGAGTCTGTACCTTGTCATTTATTGTTATAATTTGAGATAGTTTTGCTTTTCTTTCATTTCTTTTCTAATTTCTCTTTCTTAATTTTTTTATTTATTGATTTTTGTGAGCGAGAGATAAACATCAATTTGTGTTGTTCCACTTATTTATGCATTCATTGATTAATTTTTGTGTGTGCCCTGACAAGGGTTTGAACTCGCATTCTTGGTGTATCATGACGATGGTCTAACCAATTGAGCTCCCTAGCAGGGGCCATTTCTTTTCTAATTTCGGTGAACTCCCTTTCTGTTTCTTCCTGGTGTTTTTGTTTATGTATTCATTTCTGTCACAATCTCTGAAGTTCTTACTCAAGGTCCTTTTTCACACCCTGCAATGCTCACTAGAGTCCATGTGATTGTGTCTTTCTTACTGTGTCTTGTGCTTCCAATTACTTCTCAGGCGAGGACTTCCCGCAGCTGATGTGTGTGTAAGTTAATTTTGGTGTGTGTGTGGTTTTTTTGTCAATAATTTGTGGGATATGTTAATTGTACTGTTCATTTTGTGGGATAGAAGTGGTTTGCAAAATTCCAAGTTTAAAAATGCCTACTGCTTTAGGAAAGCCAAGTTCAGGCACGGTGACGGATTTCATTGTATTTATTTATTTTTTAATGGGGAATGGGGAGTCCCTTCTGACTTTGTGGTTTTCTCTTGTCTTAAAATTTCCCCTTTGCTATTTGCCCTTTACCACTAAATGGCCAACATCATGTGTCCCTTCTTTTTTTGGCATTTTCTTTCCTCCCCCAAAAGCTATTCATGTTGAAGTTTGCCCCTCCAATCTATGCAGCCTTGTGAGGCTTTCCAGCAACTCAGACCCTCCTTGGTGGTTCCAGGTTTAGGATTCAGGAGCCTTCCCAGCAGGGGTTTTAGCTCAGCTCCAAGCTAGGCTCCTTCCCTACCTGCCCTTCTGATTGGTTTGTTTCCTTCTCACAAAGCAGAGTGTGAATGGAGAAGAAGCATAAGGCACCAGACCCCAGAAGGCAGCATTCCCTCTCTTTACTACTTATTGGAAGTCTGGGTATTTTCTGTTGTGCTGAGGGTATGGTTTTGTGTACTTGTATTCTTCCTTCCTTCTTGTTCTCCTTTATTTCTGGAGAAAAATTGGGGTGACAGGAATCTACTCTCTTGCCACTGCCTTCAGCTACCCAGACATCCTAATTATGTTCTTTTTCGTTGTTGATGTTGTCAATCCTCACCTGAGGATATTTTTCCATTGATTTTTAGGGATAATGGAAGAGAGAAGGAAAGATAGAGAGAAACATCCATGTGAAAGAAACACATCGATTGCTTGCCTCCTGCAACAACCCTGTCCAGGGCCCAGACCAGGAAGGAGCCTGCAATCAAGGTACCTGTCCTTGACTGGAAATGAACCCAGGATCCTTTGGTCCACAGGCCGATGATCTAACCACTGAGCAACACCAGGAAGAGCCTAATTATGTCCTTAATGATTCTTACTGGTACTTAAGACTCTCTTCTTTTTTAAAACCTTTTAAAGTTATATTTTTAGTTCTTTCTCCTCGTATATCATAAATGTCCTTATAAGTGCTGCTTCATCTATCCCTTTCCCCAATTTTCCTATGCTGTGTGTGTGTGTGTGTGTTTACAAACTATGGGCTCTTTAGAAGAATCTTGTTCAATTTCCAAATATTAGAGAAATTTGCCAAATATATTCTTGTTATTCTATTTCATTCTCATTGGATTCGGAGGCTGTATTTATGTATAATTTAAGTTACTTAAAAATTACTGAGAAGTATTCTTATGCCCTGGACTATGCTGGTGAATATTGCGTTATGATTGAAATGATGTGTATTCCATCAATGTTAAGTGGGATATCTGTGAACAGATCACGTGGTGGACAGTGCTGCTCGAGGTAAATAAGCATTGGAATTCCAGCTACAATGGCAGATTTGGCCATTTCTGTTTTCAATTCTCTTGGCTTTTGCTTTGCATATTGGAAGCTCTGTGGTGTGCATACACATGTAGAATCATGATGTCCTCTTCATGGGATCTCTATGCAGTGTGACCAGATCTCTCTTTTCTCCCAGTTGCAGCCCTTATTCGGGAGTCTCATGTACAACCCAATTATCACCACCAGCTGTCTTCCTCCAGTGTTGGTACAGTGCTGCTTCCTCCTTCATTTACTTCTAACTTACCTGTGACTGTATGTAACATGTGTCTTGTGGAGAACATGAATTAGTAACTGATAGGTTTTCACAGTTACTTTCTCTGCATTCTGCCTTCCAAATGGGGCCTTAGCCTGTCTACATGCAGTGCAAGTAACACTGGCATTAATCAAACATCTTGCTATTTGCTCACTGTCCACAGTTTCCTCTTCCTATCTATTGGATTGAGTATATTTTCAAGTCTATTTTATTGCTACTATTATAGGCTGTTAGCAATATTTCTTTGTGTAGTGATTGTGCTATAGAACGTGCTCTTTTACTTACCCTAGTCCAACTTCAGACAATACTCTGCCGTTTCCCATCTAATGGAAATGCCTTAACGATATATTTCACTTCTTCCACCATCCTTTGTGCTATCTTGTTCACATACTTTATTTCTGCACAACCTGTACAAAACACTATTTGTTTCTTTAAACACAAAATTATCTTTTAAAGAATCTTTGAACAAGAAAAAGAGTTTTTTAAATTGTTGATTTCGGTATTTACTAGCACATTTGCCATGTCCGGTGTTCTTCATTTCTTGATGTAGCTCCCTCCCCTTCTGAATCCGTTTTCTTCTGTCTGAATAGCTTCCTTTAGCATCCCAAGAATGCTTTCCAAAGTTGGAGTTAGTCAGCCCTGAAGTCTCCCTGAATCTTCCACTTGTTAAAATGCCTGGTGAGAACCACTGAGCTTTTCTGGTGGTCTTTCCCCAAGACACCTCCCTGGGTTAATGGGTGGGTAGATGACCAGAAAGGCCAACGACTGAATAATTAATTTACCCAGAATCTGTCTCTGGGAGTTGCTGACAGCTCTGAGATGAACCTCTCTGTTTGGAGATTATGCCCAGCTGAAGATAGTCCCCTCCCCTGCGATCCTGCCTGGGGACACCCAGATCCAATGACTCCTAAGCTTCTCCTTCCTTTAGGGCAACCCTGAGGGACAGCCTCAGTGTCAGGGCTCCCCATGGAATCTGCTGAGGCTCTTTGGCTACTGATCACCATGCAACTTCTGTGCTATCCTTTCTGCATCCGTAACTCCCCAATGAGTGTTGACATCAAGGGCATAACCCAGTGAATATCTCTCATATCAATCTGTCTTGCCAGGCCAGTGCGGCTCAGTGGTTGAGTGTCAACCCATATACCAAGAAGTTGCTGATTTGATTCCTGGTCAAGGCACATGCCTGGGTTTCGGGCTCGATCCCTAGTAGGGGGTGTGTAGGATGTTTCTCTCTCATCGATGTTTCTATCTCTTTCTCTCCCACCCTCTCTTTTTAAAAATCAATACAAACATTTTTTTTTAATTGAGAGAACTTTTTTTTTAAGTATCTGTCTTGTGGTCTGTTTTATAGATAACCTGATCTGTGTCATTTAATGCCAGGTTTGGTCTGAAGAAATGGACTCTAACCGAGTAACTCAGTTGGTTAGTATCATCCAGATGTGTTAAAGTTTTAGGTTCCATCCAGTCAAAGCACTTATAAGAATCAATAATGAATGCATGAATAAATGGGACAACAAATCAATGTTTCCCTCTGTCCCTTCTCTCTCTCTCTAAAATCATTCAATAAAAGCTTTATTAATAATAATAAAATAAAATGGAAAATGAGCTGGATCCCCTGCCAGTGGGATGGATGGCAAAAGCCATTAAATTAATGATAGTCCAGCAGAATGCTGAAATGTTCACCAGTGGTGAGGTGGATGAGATACTGGGGAGCAGGGAACCCTGCTGGGGCCATGTGCAGCTCTGAGCTGTTGGGGAGTGGAGGTGGGGGATGGCAATGACAAGGGTCACAGAATTTTATGATGGATGCATGGATGAGAAACAGTGAGAGGCTGTAGATTATTACTCATCAGAGACTCAGTGTGAAAGCCAGAGGACTCTGTAGTAGTAGATAAAAAAGGTCTGATCTTTTGTAGCCAAATGGCAGGGGGGAAGCTGTTCATTGGGCCCCATCTGGGTGGCTCAGTTTGTTGAAGCATTGTCTCATACACCAAAGGGTTTCAGGTTCAATTCCCAGTCAGGGCACATACCTAAGTTTCAGGTTTGATACCCAATCAGGGTACCTACAGGAGACAACTGATCAATGTTTCTCTCAAATTGGTCTCTCTTTCTCTCTTTCAAAAAAAATTTTTTTTTCAATGAATATGTCCTCAGGTAAGAATTAAACAAACAAAACAAAAAAAACTGTGTATTAGGCAGAACTTAGGAATAAGTCCTAGTAAAGCTCCAGAGAGGTTCTCAACTCCAGCAGGATTTTATTGACTTCAGAGAGAAAGGGAGAGGGAAAGAGGAAGAAACGTCAATGGCCAGAGCAAATCATTGGTAGGCTGCCTGCTGCATGTCCCCTACTGGGGACACAGCCCACAATCTAGGCATGTGCCCTAACTCTGAATCGAACCGTGACCCCCTGGTTCATTGGCTGACCCATAACCACTGAGTCACACTGGCCAGGAAACTCCAGCAATATTACTCAGCCAAGGTCAGAGCCATGACTAAGAAGTGTGAGACCTTGAGACTTGAGATAGGGAATCTAATAATATGCAACTAAAAATCTTGAATTTTAAACCCTCTGGGTCTGTTGAAGAAACCAAATCTTCCCAGTTAAGACTACTGGTCTTTAATTCTTAAAGATGATGTCAGGAATTTTGCCTTACAAAACTATCCTTCTCTCCCTCTTCCCTTCGCCCCTTCCTACCCCCGGTTGACACACACTTCCCCTTTTGGCTGCTAGACCCATAGCGAGAGACAAATCAAAACATAAACCAGGAGAACCAAGAGGGTGGCATAAGATATACATCTGTACATTCTGTCCCTTACAACCACACCAAAACTACAACTAAAAGACAAAACAACTATCCCACAGAACCACAGGAAAGATGGCAGAGTGGAAGTTCTACAACTAGAAGGAAAGAAAAAAGTTCATCCAGACCTGGTAGGATGTGCAGAGGCCCAAAAAGGCAGAGGTACAGAGATGCACATGAATCAGGCTGGCATGCGCTGTTGTTTTTCAATTGGGAGGGAGTTACAAGTTCCCGACTCTCTGAACTCCAGTTTCTGGCGAGATTCTGGGGACCCAGACTCATACAGGGAGAAACTGGACTATCTGTCATTGGGTCAGAAAGGGAGGGTGGCTCTCTTGCAGAGTTGCGCACTGAAATCATTGTTTACTGCGCTGGGGCACAGGACACAGGACACTGAACAGAATGCTGCAGAGAGGGCTAATTGGCAGCCATTGCTGTTTGCCATGCCCTACCTAGAGAATCCCTGAGACCCCGCCCCGCCCAATTTACAAACCCACCCAGCTGTGCGGCTACTTTTGCATATGAATGGCCTGCCCTCTGGCAGCTTAACCTAACAAATTACAACTGGGTCAGACAACTCCAAAACTTCAGAACTCCAAGCAGAGGAGAAAACTGCAGAGCTCCCTGTAGCTCCTGCTGGGTGGCCTCAGACACTAGCTGACTTGCACCTCCTTGGAGATCCAGGAACCAGTGTACCTAGAGGTCAGTGTGAGACATCACCAGATTTCAACTCCTCACATATGTAAGTGACACACTCAAGAGGCACACTTGGTGAGCACCAAAGCCCCACTGAAGCAAGTCCTGTCCCATAGAGGTGTCTCCAGCATAGCAGTTCTTCCATTAATAG
This sequence comes from Lasiurus cinereus, assembly GCA_011751065.1. Classification (NCBI taxonomy): domain Eukaryota; kingdom Metazoa; phylum Chordata; class Mammalia; order Chiroptera; family Vespertilionidae; genus Lasiurus; species Lasiurus cinereus. The sequence continues at coordinate 150,814 of JAAGEH010000327.1, read as the reverse complement.
ACACAGCTAATCTTCATAGTCAGTTGGCCTGGAGGTCAATTCCTCCCTGTGTACCAATAGCAATCAAGGCTTAACTACAATAAGACTGTGAACCCAGCCCACAAAGGGGTGCAACAAGAGTGTCCACCTCAGGTGATTGGGGAGACGGAGCTACTGGGGCCTAAGGACAACTAGCACACGAAGTGACTCCATCAATACCCGGAAGCAGCCAAAATTTGGAGACCAAGAAACATGTCATGAATGAAAGAAATGGAGAAAAGCAAACGACTGGATATAGAGTTCAAAACCACATTTATAAGGTTACTCAAGAATCTTCTACAAACCGCTAACAAACTTATTGAGACCTCTGAGAAACTTAGTGAGACATTCAAGGATCTTAAAGAGAATGCAAAAAAAAAGGAAAAGGACCAGTCAGAAATTAAGCATGCATTGTCTGAAATAAAGAATAATATACAGAAATTCAACAGCAGACTAGAGGACTCCAAGAATCAAACCAAAGATCTGAAATACGAGGAAGCAAAAAACACCCTCCCTAACAGAAAAACAAAAAGAAAAAAAGAGTTCAAAAATGTGAAGATAGTGTAAGGAGCCTCTGGGACAACTTTAAGCGTACCAACATCAGAATTATGGAAGTGCCAGAAGAAGAGAGAGAGTAAGATACTGAAAACTATTTGAAGAAATAATGACTGAAAACTTTCCCTACCTGGTGAAAGAAATGGACTTACAAGTCCAGGAAGTGCACAGAATACCAAACAAAAAGAATCCAAAGAGGACCACACCAAGACACATCATTATTAAAATGCCAAGGGCAAAGACAAAGAGAGAATCTTGAAAGCAGCAAGAGAAAAATAGTTACCTACAAGGGAGTACCCATACGACTGTCAGCTGATTTCCCAACAGAAACTATGCAGGCCAGAAGAGAGTAGCAGGAAATATTGAACGTGATGAATACCAAGAACCTACAACTAAGAGTGCTCTACCCAGCAAAGCTATCGTTCAGAATTGAAGGGCAGATAAAGAACTTCACAGATAAGAAAAAGCTAAAGGAGTTCATCACCACCAAACCAGGATTATATGAAATGCTGAAGGTTTTTCTTTCAGAAAAAGAAGAAGAATAAAAAGGTAAAGATAAAAATTATGAACAACAAAGTGATAACAAATACATACCTATCAACAAGTGAATCTAAAAATCAAGTGAATAAAAAAAATCCAATGAACAGAACAAACTGGTGAATATAATAGAATTAGGGGCTTAGAAAGGGAATGGACTGATAATTCTTGGGGGAAAGGAAGAGTGAGGAGTGCAAGAAGAGATTGGACAAAAATCTTACACCTATGGATGAGGACA
>JAAGEH010000327.1:29372-149366 GCA_011751065.1 Lasiurus cinereus | reverse complement strand
AAAAAAAAAACATGAACCAGCTGGAAAAGTTTTGGATTCCCCAAAAGAGAAGGGGGCTATACTAGTATACTGAATGAGCTATAGAAATTAGTCATTAGAGGCTGGCATGTGCCAAGAGAGAATGGTCAGAATAGGGTCCTTGGGGTGCTGGGTCAAGGCCCAGGCTATAGGACTAGACTATGAGCATTTATTTCTATGGGAGAATGCTCCCATGACATAGGAATTAGCATCCTGACAGTACCTCAAAGAGCAGGTGCTAACCCATGAAAGCCTAATCCAGCCCAAAGAAATAAAGGGGGAAATAGCAAATGAATTTAAAGCAACTATCACTGTAATTTGCAATGTAGAGGTTCCCTCACAAATCTCTTGAGTTTTAATCAGTTTTTACAAAGTGCCTTGTTCAACAAAAGAGCCACTCACCAGGACTTACCTAGGAAATACACTGGTATCATTGCATTCAACATGAATATTTTTGCTGATATTTGAATTAGTCTGCAAATAATCAAAGGTTTACCATTGGATCATTGTGAGAGTTCATGAATGTTTAAAGTGTTTCCACATTGAGTTTTATGTCTTTACATCCTGGACTGCAATGTAGAAATAAGCTTAAAGGGCAGGTGAGCATTCCTAGGAGGAAGGAAAAGGAACCACTAATATTTCTATCGAAATGCCCACCCACCAAACCTATTCTTACCCATCCCAAGTGCTGTCTCCTACAGTTACTATAGCCATCATTTTCTTGTTTATTCATGTTTATTCATCAATAAACTATTCATTCTCCAAGATAGAGACCAAGTTTAGTTCATCTGTAGAGTTCTCTAGAAGCAAGGATTCTTGTCCCTGTGATTTATTGAAGGAGGCCTCTCAGAAAAAGGGAGGTGAGAGGCCCACAGGGCAGCGTATATGGTGATCTCCCTGAGAATGAGCGTGAGGCAGAAGCTGAGGGGAGGGACACCCCCAGGATCTCCTTGCTCTGTAGGGCTTCAGAAGGACACCTGAGCCCCAGGAAAGCCCTGAGCTCAGGGCAGGGTCGACAAATGGTCCAAACAGTTCTGTGAGCCATTTATTTGTACCCAATCCAAGAGCCCGCTTCCTAGGAGACCTGAAGTGATTGGGAACTGCAGGTAATTCAGAGTCGTGGGCGGGTCACGTATGAGGCGAAGACTGAGAGTAGGAGATGACATGAGAGAAGACCCGGCAGCCAAAAGTAGCATGGTGTGTCCTGGAAGGGGCACTGGGTCAAGATTGTTAGAAATCACTGAGCTGAGGATGGAGCTGGAGGCCTGAGAGACCAAGACATGAGGGGCCAGGTGTGCCTGGCTAAGAAGCCTGGATGTTGCTCTGCACTCAGGGGGAGCCACCGAAGGGTTTTTAAAAAGGGAGGACATCACAGGTCTCATACTTGAAAAACATTCTTCCAGCAGAACAGAAGGGGAAACTTTTCTAAAACATGTTTTTATTGATTTTAGAAAGAAAGGAAGAGTTGGGGAGGGCGGGGGGGTGGAGAGAGAAAGAGAGAGAGGAGAGAGGAGAGAAACATTGATCAGCAACACAATCAGGATCGGGCCCACAGCCTAGGCATGTGCTCTGACCAGGAATTGAACCAGTGAACTTTGGGTGCATGGGACAATGCCCAGCCAACTGAGCCACCCCAGCCAAGCCCAGAAGGAACATTTCCAATAGAGCGTGCAGATGGCAACCAAATGGGAGGCTATTGTCACAGCTGGGGTTGCAGTTGAGGGTGCCTGAAGCAGACCATGTGGGGGGCAGTGAATGGAATGGGCTCAAGAACTATGTAGCTAAGAGCTGCAGGACATTTTTGTTTGTTTGTTTGTTTGGGATATTTTTATTTGTTTTGCTTTTAAATATATATTTTATTGTTTTGCTTTTAAATATATATTTTCACAGAAAGGAAGGGAAAGGGATAGAAAGCCAGAAACATCGATCAGCCGCCCCCTACTGAGGATGTGCCCGCAACCAATGTAACATGCCCTTGATTGGAATCGAACCTGTACCTTTCAGTCCCCAGGCCAGTGCTCTATCCACTGAACCAAACCGGTTTCTGCTTATTTGTTTTGCTTTTAAAATTTTTATTTTTCAATTAAAATTGACATTCAATATTACTTTATATTAGTTTTAGATGCACAGCACAGTGGTTAGACAATTATAAAGTTTACAAAGTGATCTTCCAATAAGTCAAGTGCCCACCTGGCAGAGTTACTACAATATTATTACAATAAGAGTTATTACAATATTATTGATTACATTCCCTATGCTATACTTTACATTCACTGACTATTTTGTTACTATCAATTTGTACTTTCTAAAAAATGTATCTTTATTGTTGAGGGTATTACAGATGTCCTTTCCCCCAGTGATCCCCTTCACTCTGATTCTACCCTCTCCCAGGCCTTCACCTCACTATTATCTGTGCCCGCAAGCTATGCATATGTGCATGTAAGTTCTTTGATTAATCTCTTTCTCCCCACCTTTCCCAACTGGTAGAGGTGGTGGATGACTCCCAGTTTTGAGTTGGAATTGCTGGAGTGGGAGGCAACTCTCAGTGAAGAGACTCAGGAAGATGAGCTGGTGTGTGTGGAAGAGTCAAGTGGCTCACGGCCAGGTTGAGCTGGAAGCCATAGTCTGGGACCCTTGGTCCAGCTGTGTTAGTGGAATGGAGGTGTCCAGGCCACAGGCCTTTCTAATTAAATGAGTGCGAGCCTCCTTAGACCCCCAGTGAGACTCAGAGGGGCTCAGCCCACAGTGTTCCATTCCAATGGGGGACATGGAGTGTAAATTTTCCTTTGTCTCACTGATAGGTAAATGTTTTTAAAAGTCTCCTGCCACTTTTAGGATTCAGGTTTGTCTTTCTCAAGGGCTTGAGCCATCCTTGGAATGTCATAGTCTCTGTGGGGGTGGGAGTCTCAGGCTGGTGCACACCTCAGTGGGGGACTTTAAACTCCAAAGCCCAGTACAAACATGGGCGTGGCTAACACCCTGTTGTCTCAGATTCCCTTCTCTCCTGCCCTGGCCGGATACACAGGCTGTTCGTTATCTCATTTCCTACCTACAATTCCATTTATTGTGTAGTCTATTCGCTTGAAAATTGGTATCTTTGGCTTAGACACTGCAAGTCGCCAATACAATGAAATGTGGCATTTGTTAAAATGCCAGTTTATAATAAAAAGCCACCGGGGGAAAATATAGGATCTTGTGCTCCAAAGCCCCCAAATCCTAGGGCCATCTTGGTAATCTGGGAACATGAGGTGTCCAGGATCTGGACTAACCTTAAAGACAAGCCTTGGAATAGCCCATCCCTGCACTAGCCATGGAGAAATGTGGTCATTGTTAGCCAAGCTGTTCTCTCCTTGACACTCCTCAACTTCCTGATGTCCTTTTATTTAGCTGTAGACATGCACTTCGCTTTTGATTTTCCCTTTGACCTCAGCCTCCTCAAAGCAAAAATTGTCCCACAGTGAGTCGGGTAAGGAAGATCTTATTCAGCCTATTGCAATAGCAGAGAAGGACCAGAAAGTCTGAACTTGGCTCTGCTAATGCCAAATGGGATAGGTTTCTGGAGCCGAACAGGGTAGAAGACAGAACATCAGTGCTTGCTAATTGGCCTTCCCCAGAGGCACAGAGACACAGTAAGCTTTCTTGTGACAAGAGGGCTTCCCCAGAGCAAGGTGTGCACCATCCTGAGGCTCCCACCCCCACAGAAACTATGACATCTTCGAGGATGGCTCAAGCCCTTGAGAAAGACAGGCCTGGATCCTAAAAGTGTCAGGAGACTTTTAAAAACATTTACCTATCAGTGAGACAAAGGAAAATTTACACTCGCAAGTTTTCTAAAGAAAATGCTCTAAGGAAAGGGCAGCCAGCCCGGAGTCAGGAAGAGGTGGTCTGGAGTCCAGTGCAGCCGAGGGGAACGTCGTGGCTCTTAGTCCCACAATTAATCATACTTATCAGGAGCCAGGCTATCATCAGGGACACCGAGGAGGAGGAAAGACCCTGGGCAGAAAATCAAAAGTATTGTCTTTGAGTTCTGGTACACAATCTGGAGCAAACAACTTTGGTTTGGATATTCAGATCCTACCTCTGTGAAATAGATAAATAGGTGGTTAACTGGGGCCATTTATTTTCATCTCGAAGATATATTAATCTCCCCCCACCCCACTCACAGTCCAGCTGAGAGTTGTGGCACACAGGTGGGTTTGGTCTAGGATACATGCACCCTGGAGCTGGCAGGCATCTGGCTTTGCACAGTTCCCCCCAGCATGTCTGGGACAACCCACTCTCTCCCTTTGGAGTGTGGCTCTGGTCCCCTTCAACCACGTGCATATATGACTGCTCAGCAGCTCCCCCTGGCCTTGCCCTGGGGTAACGACTTGCCATGCAGACGTGGATGGCACAGCCTCAGGGCACCTCATCTGAGTGTGGCGATCAGAGAACAAGAAAAAGGATAGCTACAAGTAATCCACGCCAGCAGAGAGTGAGCACTCAGCCCTGCTCAGCTCTGAGGGTCTCCAGCCAGCGCCAGCCCAGGGGAGAGAAGTGGTCTCCGAGGATGAGCTCTCCTTCCTTGACCCTGTCTCCTCCTCCCCACCCCCCACGATTTCACCTTCACCATCTACCACAATCCTAAGTGTCTGGCGTCCGCCACCATCCCTAGGTCTTTGAGTCCTGGAGGAAGTGGACAGGGGCGGGACCCAGCCACACCACAGAAGGGTCTCCCAGCTGGTAAATCCCAAAGGCTCACTGGACATAGCATTGAAATGTTGGACCTTCTTTACCTCTGGGCCTCTGGGAAAATAAACTCACCCACCAGTGGGTGGGCTCCAACTCCCTCAGGGACCGCGCAGGGTCTCTCTGGCCCAGCTTTTCTCTCTCCGCGGAAGAGGAGGGTCCACTCAATGAGGGGACCTTCCATCTCATAGGTGGCCTGTGGGAGGCCTTCAGGGAAGTGCTGTAGGGAGCACCCCAGCCCTGCTGTTATCAGAACCAGGCCCCGCCCACCCTTCCCCTTTACACAGAAGTCTCCAAACCTGTCTGTGCCTGAAGATGGAGACTGGTCCCCATCAGGGGGACCATTAAAGTGTGCATACCTCCGGAGGGGACCAGAGACCTTTCATTCATGACTCACATTAATGCACATCAAATGTCTGCCCTGCGTTACGTTGATACATATTAACCTCATTTACTACCTCTAGAGGGCTTGGGAAATAGGGGAAAATGGAGAGGACCTTAAGTTCGCTCACTGCCAAATGAAGGAGGACCAGGAACGTGCCGGTGCTGGCGCTGTGGCCACAAAGCGGAGAGCCGGGCGTCCACGGGAAGTGCTGGGCAGCAGTCCCCTGCGCTTCAGTTTTCAGACTGAAACCACTGACCAATGTAGTGAAGACCCCGGTGTAAAACAGCTCTTACACCTGACATGCAGGGAACTCTAGGTGTATTGTCAGTAGTAACTGAGTCACCAAGGACAACAAACATAAACATTTGAAAGTGTCAGAAGGAAGCAAAGCCAGCCTTCCTTTCTAGGCAGGACTGGCCGTGGGGGCAGTCTGTCTGTCCCACCAAGGATGCGGCCCCACGCCATTCTCTGAACCCGTTCCTCGCGTCTCTACACTTTGTCATAAATTCCAGCAACAGAGGGCTAACAGAAGGTCATCCTTTGCTGATTCTTGTTGCTGAAAGCATTTCCACACCTGCCCCCCACCCCACCCAACCCCATCCATTCAGCAGTCATGACAAGAGAACCCTGACTGACAGCCTAAATCTCACTTCATCCCAAGAGGGCTCCTCAGGTCTCCAAACTGCCCTGGGGAACGTCAATTCGCAGCGCTAACATGCGCTATGGAAGGGAAAGCCGTTGGCTTCCTAAGCCATCCTACTTCCTGCTCTCTCCTTCTCCTGTCTGGCCAGGCCTGATGGCTCTCACTGCCCAGCAGAGAGCTGGCCTTTTTCCCGGCCCCGGGCTGGTCCTCATCATGATCAGTTCTCTGAGTTCCCAAGATGTCCTTGAGCCCGAGCCTCGTGCCCACACAGGGATTTCTGTTGTTGAGACAGAATGTGTGCGGTAACCATTGTAAACCTGAGGGGCTTGCAGTCTTCCCAGCTCCAAGCCGTCATAAATTCTGGCAACAGAGGCATGCAGAAGGCATGTAATAAACATGTCTGGGGTACACATGAGCTCACTGCCTGTGCTGGCCTTTCTTCTCTGCAAATAATTTGGCTCCACCTGGCCGGTCCACTCACAGCAAGCTTTCACTTCCCTGGGCCCCACCTCCTTCCCAGCTTCTGCCTTCTCCCCCCACCTCAGGGTCCCCAGGTCGGCCAACAGCATCCTGTAAATCTCAGGCTGAAATTCAGCCAATAGGGCACTGAAGGAGCTTGGTGAGGGGCCTCTAGCAGGCATGTGACAGCGTGCTGAGTCAGTGATTGACATGAAGCCATCACCACAGGGAACATGGGTGGGAAGGTGGCAGGAAATTGAACCTTTGACAGCAAAAGCATCCCTGGAAATAGATTCACACTCATCAGCAGGTGGGAACCGCTGGGCTGCACCAGAATAAAGTCCATGCGGAGGTGACAGGGCCAGCAGAATTCACTAAAAGCCTGCCACCTGGGGGGAGGCATGTCTACCCATTGCATGGGAGAAAAACAGACCTGTGTCCCCAAGTGGCGCGGTCAGGAACAGAACGGAGCTCCATTGAAGAAACATAACGTAGCGAGGAGGTGAGGAAGGTTGAGAGGGATGCACGGGAGGGCATGGGTGAGATGAGCAGGTCCGTGACCAGAACTGTTCTGGCCTGGCCTGGAGCAGAGCGAGCAGGGAGCTGTCACCGGAAGACACACAGTGGGGCTCGTGGGCGTGGCTGACACGCCATAATATTTTCTTCCCTGGCCACATTGCGCAGGCTTTTCAGCAGCATCAGGAAGCTTTCTAAGAAAAGGATGCAGCTTTCCTGACAGCACTAAATCCTGGTCCCAGCAGCACATCTCTGTTATTTAAAATGAACAAAACATGTAAGATGGTCTCAGAGGGCGTCTGCTGTCGCCACCCCCAGCCTGAGATCCACCCGAGGCTGCAAAGGGACTTATTTAGTTTTAAGAGAAAAGGACGGTGTGGCTCTCCTGGTGCTGGAGCGCATGGCAGTTGGGACAGAGGCTACTATTGCACGCGGGAAGGGACACAGAGGAAGCACAGTGACTAAACAAGGCGTTCCTGCAGAAGGGCCCCCAGAATTGACAGAAGATCTTTCTTTTTAAAATTAAGTGTGTGGAGTGACACATGTTAACAAGATTACAGGCTTCGCCTTCATCTGTGATGCACAATCCATATGTTGCCCTGTGCCCACCAGACAAATTATTTTCTTACACAGATGAAGGTGAAGGAGGTTCTACAGGTTCTAGAGCAAATACTCCCATGCCAAGAGGTGGGAACCTCAGCATAAAGTAAGTTCTAGTGAGCTGGAAGAAGAGGAAACAAGAATTTTTTTCTCAAATTCGTATGCAGAAAAGCACAATTATCTGCTTATCCCTGTAGATAAAGGCAAACCTTTGCAATAAATGGCATTAGATCTATTGTACAAACCTATCAACCAGCTTCCAGCATGGCTCCGCTTCTCCCCGGACCTGTGGCTGCACAAGAGAGTGTCATGATGGTCTCTTGGGCATAAGAATATCAGAAATTATCAACTGTTACGTTCTAAAAGTATCCAGCTCACTATAGGTAAATTGTACTCCACAAAGCTGTTTTCAAAAGGGCACTTCAAAGACAGAAAAAAGAAAGTTTGAGTCAGTGTTGGAAGGTTCTGACAGGAGACTGAGCCCAAGGAAGTGACTTGCCACCTTCTCATGACTCTGGGTATCTGACTCTCAGCTCAACTCTGTCTGAAACTGGAGAAAATGGAAGTCTGTGTTAACTTCGGGGGGCTTGATTTGATGTTATATTTTAATTTATTGAGCTTATAAACTCAAACTCATTTGCTTGAAAAGTTTAGACAGTAATGGAGAGAAAGATTCGATCTGCACAGGGAGAAAAGCAAAACAGAAGCAGGACCATCACCTTTGTGGTAACAGTGCATCTTGGAGAAACGGCATCCCGCCCCCCCCCCCGGCCCTGTACCCCTCCTCCTCATGAATGGAGACCTTGCCCGGCGGCCCCTGGGAGAGCTGCTGCTCCTGTGGCAGGTCCTAGGGGCTGTTTCCAGAAGGCACATCACAGTACGGCTTCCGACAAAGTCTGGGCACTCATGGGTTGGGCATCCACAGTTCTTAGTTTGGGGAAAGGCTCAGTTTCCAAGAGAAAGAAAAGAGGAGATTGTAATCACCTCTCACACAGGAGTTCCTGTCATCTCCTTCAAGCCAGTTTTTGAATCTATGATCTCCTGCTGTGCTCATAACAACTGTGTCCCCCCCCCCACCTTGGGAGTGGAAGAGACAGACGGCGGCCTCCTGGTTCCAGCAGGAGCCCAGCTGGCTCCAGCTCCCACCTCCAGGGTCCTCTCCACCAGTTTTGGAAAGAAACTTGGTCACTAAAGATGAGGCAATTTCAGAAAAAGCACTGGACAAAACCCAGCACCATTTATGGTAAAAACTCTCAGCGAAGTGGGAATAGACATACTAAAAGCCGTATATGACAAAACTACAGCCATCATGCTCAAAAGGCAAAAACTAAAACCATTTTCCCTAAGAACAGGAACAAGACAGGGGCGTCCGTTTTCACCACTCTTATTCAACAGAGCACTGGAAGTGCTAGCCACAGTGATCAGAAAAGAAAAAAGAAGTAAACAGCATCCACATTGGAAAGGAGAAAGTAAAACTGTCCTTATTTGAAGATGACATGATATTGTACATAGAAAACCTTAAAGACTCCACCAAAAACTGATGCATCTAATAAATGAATTTGGCAAAGTTGCAGGTTCCAGAAATCGATAGCTTTTTTATACACCAATAATAAAGTCTCAGAAAGAGAAACTAAGAAAACAACCCCATTTGCCATTGTGACAAAAATAATAAGGAGCCTAGGAATAAATTTAACCATGGAGGGAAATGCCTGTACTCAGACAACCAACTGGCTCTGAAGAAAGAAATTAAGAAGGCAGTTTAAGGTCAAGACAGAAGAAGAGGTCACGAGACCTTGAACTTTCAACGCTTCCTACACTGCCTTTCCCTCCTCTCTCCGAGCCCCCCGCACCCTCCCACTCTCAGCCAATTCCTCGCTCCATCACACAGCAAGCCTCAGGTCCACCAGGTACCAAGTGCCTGCCCACACCTGGCCCTTCACTTATACTGCTCAGAGCACCCCAAACATGCTGCCACTGTCTCCACACTCCTGACCCTCCCCTACTTCAAGAGCAGCCTCAAGCCTCACTTCCTGCTGGAGGCCACTCCCTCACTGCCCCAAGCGAATTCGATGCTTGGAAGCCCAGAGGCAGCCCTGGGGGGCTCCATGCTGGCTGCTTCGGTATCAGTGCAAGGATCTGGCACAGGTGTACATGCTATAATGTGTCCTCGTGTCCTTAAAGCCCCAGGTTTCCATGAGGAAACCAGAACCCACACATGGACAACTTGACAGTTTGAAGAGCATGTGCTTTGGAGCTCCGTGGTGGGAGCCAGTCATGCCTATAGAAATCCCCGTGCAGAAGGTGAGCTGAGCTGTGTCCTAGGGTCCTGGTCCTCGGGCGCCTGTGCTGGGGAGGCCCAGGCTGGACCTGGTCCCTCCCTGGCAGCTGCAATGCCACCTCTCCACTGTCCTCTCCTGGACACTTGGCTCACAGACACTCCCTGGGACTAACCTGGTGGCTGCAGTGCCGGATTCACTACACCCATTTGGTACTGGACTTGGAGGTACAGAGAAGCCAGTGATGCAGCTGGACTCAGAGCTGGTCTGCTTGTGCGAAATTCTGGCTCGAAGGTCGTGACCTAGTTAGGACTTGGAACAAGGAAAAACTCCTATTTCTTATGCACACGAGAGAGTCAGTCTTGAAGAATCACCCACTCTCTCCCCCGAGGCACATCTCCCTCTCCCAGGCCCAGGCTCTCAGCAGCATGTACATCTGTGGCCTGAGCCACGGACACAGCTCAGGAATGACCCTGGTACGTGACCTTTTTCGGCCTGGGTTTTGGGGAGCCTGCTGTGGGCAAAGGCGTGGTAGCTGCTGGTCTGTGTACGGAGTAACCTCTGTGAGGTTTCCTTCCTGCATTTGTCCCTGAGACTCTCTAGAAGGTTGTCTCAGCTGAGCCACAGAGAAGCACTCGTGTCCAGTGGGGCAGAGAATGCATAGAACCACAAGTTCTGAATGTTGTGTCTCTGTAAGCTCGTCACAGGTTCTCCTGAAGACATTTAAATAAATGATCTTTTAAAAATAACTTTGGCTCTGTGGAAAGCAGTATGTAGCTTCCTCAAAAAATTAAAAACTGGACTGCCTTCTGACCCAGCAATTCCATTCCTGGGCAAATATCTGAAGAAACCTGAAACACTAATTCAAAAGAATAGGTGCACCCTATGTTCATTGCAGCATTATGTACAAAAGCCTAGATATGGAAGCAGTCCATGAGCCCATCTGTGGTACACTTACACAATGGAATGCTACGTGGCTATTAAAAAAGAATGAAGTCTTCTTATGATAAGTGAAATAAGTCAGACAGGAAAAGACAAATACCATATAATCACACTTATATGTGGAATCAAAAGAACAGTATAAATGAACAAACAAAACAGAAACAGACTCATAGATGCAGAGAACAGACTGATGGTTGCCAGAGGGGAGGGGAGTTAGGGAGGGTAAAAAGGTGAAGAGATTGAGAAGGACAGATTGGTAGTTACAGAATAGTCACAGGGATGTAAAATACTATATAGAGAATCCTATATAATAAAAGCCTAATATGCTAAGTGTCTGGTCATCCATGCAACCAATCAAAACATAATATGCTAATGAAGGCTAAGGCCACTCAACTGCTTACTATGCTGTGGACTGACCACCAAGGGGACTGACCATCAGGGGCAGTCAGTTATCTTTATGTGTGTGTGTGTGTGTGTGTGTGTGTGTGTGTGTGTGTGTGTGTGTATATATATATATATATATATATATATATATATTATTGATTTTTTTTACAGAGAGGAAGGGAGAGGGATAAAGTTAGAAACATCGATGAGAGAGAAACATTGATCAGCCACCTCCTCCTGCACGCCTCCCCACTGGGGATATGCCCTCAACCAAGGTACATGCCCGTGACCAGAATCAAACCTGGGACCTTTCAGTCCATAGGCCGGCGCTCTATCCACTGAGCCAAACCAGTTTCAGCAGCAGTTAGTTATCTTGCTGCTGGAGTCCAACCAATCAGGATAGAGCAATTTGGGCCGGACACACCCTGGAGCCCTCACACAGTCCCTCCCCATGAGGCCCCACCTTAGCTGGGCAACCTCCTGTGTCCCTCCCTGGCCCTGATCATGCACCAATGGAAGGCCCTCAGCCTGGCCTGCACCCTCTTGCAATCTGGGATCCCCTTGGGGGATGTCAGATAGTCAGTTTCAGCCTAATCCTGCAGGCCAGGCTCAGGGACCCCCATTGGTGCATGAATTCATGCACCAGGCCTCTAGTATACTAGTAATCAATAATATCATAATAACTGTATATGGTGCCAGTTGGGTACTAGAAATATCAGGGGGATTACTTTGTAATTTGTGATTGTCTAACCAATATGCTATACACCTGAAACCAATACACAATAATATTGAATGTAAACTATAATTGGAAAAAAAATAATTTAAAAATAAAGAAAGTAAAAATAGCTTTGGCTTTTTTATGTCCAATTTAAGTAACATCCTTGGTATAGTCATTTCACACATCAAGATTTAAGACACAGAGTGCTTTGTCAGAAAGTGTGTCTCATCAGTGGGCAGGAGGCTGGGTTTTGTATTTTCTTAATCACATCAACACCTGCATTACTACATTTTCACTACGTACAAGCCAAGGGATTATTCTGTATGCGGTGGGTAAACTCAGTGGAGAGAAGCCCAAAAGAAATGCCTCACCTGCCCAGTAATTCTTCCTGCTGCTGAACAGAAACCAGAGACCTAGAGTTGGGGGAGCTTGTTTGATTTTTGCTCAGGCCCTTTAAAGATTCTTACAGAATGAAACAGCATTAACACTCCTGTGTGGGGTGGCGGAGGGTGGGGGGTGGGGAGAGATGGAGAATGCTGATGGATTCTCATTTGCATCACCGCACTACACTCCAGATCAGCCACAAATTGTGTGTGTGGTTCCTTATGCATTTAAAGGGTCTCTATGACCCATTCTTATAATCGTTTTAGAAGTGCATATCAGGTTGTTTTTTCATCCTTGCACAGGGGTCATGCTAATCTTCTCTGTATCTTTTTAATTTTACTATATGTACTGCCAAAGTGATCACTCAGGTTGTTTTTTTAAGAGAGAAAATTTGTTGTGGATCTTCATCTAGTCTTTTCCTCAAAACCAGGAGGTGAGGTCCTGTGTGGACACAGCAAGAACCAGTCATATAATTGGAGAATGAGGAATTAGACCCGTGGTTGGCAAACTCATTATTCAACAGAGCCAAATGTCACCAGTACAATGATTGAAATTTCTTTTGAGAGGCAAATTTTTAAACTTAAACTTCTTCTAACGCCACTTCTTCAAAATAGACTCACCCAGGCCATGGTATTTTGTGGAAGAGACATACTCAAGGGGCCAAAGAGCCGCATGTGGCTTGCAAGCCACAGTTTGCCGACCATAGGACTAGGTCCTCAGGTTTTAACCCTGCTCTGTATCAATTGGCTGTTCCATGTCTTGCACGTGGGGAACACATACCTTTCCAGGTCACACGAAGGTGTGTTGCTATGCTGTAGAAATGGCCCAGCTGGTGTGGCTCAATTGGTTGAGGGTCATCTCATGCACTGGAAGGTCACTGGCTCAATTCCCAGTCTGGGCACATACCCAGGTTGCAGGATCCACCCCCGGCTGGGTACATGAGGGAATCAGCCAATCAGTGTTTCTCTCTCTTTCCCTCTCCCCTCCATTCTCTCTAAAACCTGTTTAGAAATGGAAATGGTTTGCTAAACTTGGGGAATGACTACAGGAGCTACACAGATGAAAGGACATCGCAGGGACTTCGTGGTGCTCCATCTGTGTTTACACATGAGAAATGGACTCACCAGGGGCAGGATGACTCTCAGGACAGTGTCTCTCGCCTCCCGGAGGTGGGGGAGGATAGCGTCAGCATGGGGTGCGGGTCTCTCCCCTGTGGGCCTTGGACGGTCACACATAATGAAGGATGTGTGTGGAGTGAGTGCTTGGGTGAGATGACCTCCGTGATGTGGAAGTTACCTAGACAGGCCGAGAGACTCCTTGTCCCTGAGTCTTCCATATTTGTCCCTTAGGCCACAGACTATTCAGATTTCATTTATGTTTTAATACCTTATTGGGTTTTCCTTTCAACCTACAAAAGTAATGTATACTGTTTGTTACAACAGATCAAATCACCCATCAACCCAGGCGATCCCAAAGCAGAGGTCAACCAGTTTATCATCTCCCGCTCCTGCCCGGCCCTCCTCCAAGGTAACCCCTGGTGAAACCCTAGGGTACTTCCCTCCACATGTTGTCTGCACTCACACAAATGCACACAGACACACACACTCAAAACAGAAAGACTTCTTTTCAATTCATACACGTGACTCAGAGAATTGCCCTTTTTTCCAATTAACACAATATTACATGTACTCTTTGATCACTGTGTCCTGTTCTACAGGGATGCACTGAGATGTGTTAATTCTCTTGTGATGGCAGTCGGTCCGACAGTCTCTCGGCTTTGCCACCGCTCTAAGTGATGCTTTGGTAAACATCTTTATTCATCTATTCTCACAAAATGATGGTCTGATTTCAATAGGGTAGATCCCCCAAAGGTGCTTTCCAGTGTCAAAAGGCAAATGTATTTTTACTCTAATAGGTTCTGTCAAGTACTTTTCCAAAACCATTGAAGCAATTTATACCCTGAACAGCAGCATAAACAGAGCGTCCCCCTATATCCCAGCAGCACTGGATGCTATTGCTTTCCTAACTCCTTGCTGTAAAGAGTTTAAAAGGAATTGTTACCTGTTCTTAGAAAGGACTGAGAGAAAGACTCATGGAGTATGTTTTCCTGAGTGCTTGTCTCCAAGCCAATGCAGCCAGTCTCGGCCGGTGGACCATCATGACAGTGTGAGACCAAACACACAGGTCCCCAAGCGCTGGCCTTTCTATCTAGCAGCATCCTCACGTCCCTCCCTGCTGGCCTTAGACTGTGCCTCCATGGACCATGGTCCTGTGTCTGACATACTGACTGTGTCCTGCTTTTAGGAAGCCATTCACTGTCCCAAGGACAGTGTGTGTCCAACATGTGACAGAGAAGTGACCAGTTCACAACATGAAGTTACCTCACAGCAGGGAGGCCCTTGGAGATAATAAATGCAATGACATGCATGTAGGAATTCTCACAACACACAGCAAAGATGACAGAATGATGCCAAGCCATACCACTTCTGTCCCACAAGTACCTAATAAATAATTCCCATCAAACCTTCAACAGCAGCCCAGCTGGCATGGCTCAGTAGTTGGATGTCAACCTATGAATCAGGTCATGATTTGATTCCCCATCAGGGCCCATACCTTGGTTGCGGGCTCAATCCCCAGTGGGGGTACGCAGGGGGCAACCAATCAACTATTCTCTCTCATCATTGGTATTTCTATTTCTCCCTCTTTCTTCCTCTCTGAAATAAAAAATATATATATTTTTAAAAATTCAACTATTTTGTTGATCAGTTTATCATATCTTCTTTATAAAATCAGTCCTGACTGATGTAAGGTGGCAGAAGGGAGGGGCAAAGCGGGAAAGACCTGGAGGGTATTTGATTCTCTCATCTTTTTTAGGTTTTGAATAAACTGAGAGAAGGTAGCCTAAGGAGTAAATCAATGTTTATCTGAATTTGAACTCCATATTTTTTCCCTTGATGAAATCAAGTATTATAAATGTAATACTTTCAAAATTAAAAATATGTAGAATCTGAAACCATATATAAAAATCTTATCTTCCTCCCCATCTTCCCATGTATATATCTGAGAGGGGAAATCCAAAATAATATTCACAAAATGACAACACTAGTGTTTTTGAGGATTCAACATGATTTATTGCTTTCTTTAAACTTTCCTGAATTACTTGAATGTTTTATGGTATGTGTCATTTTTATAAATGAAATAAAGTTTGGATTCAAATAATAACTCTGGCCCCAGGGTCTTAGATGTCACCACCCTAAGTGAATCTGCTCAATTCCTGTCCAATAAATAAATTTACCTAAATTCATGCAGAGCAGGAAACATTCTCCTGTCACCTGTAATAATATGCAGGGCGGCAGACAATGCTCCAAGCATTGCTCTGCATGCCTCGAATTCTGTGTTGTTTAGCTAATTGCTGTGTTAAAGAGCCAGAATAAAGGATTTACAGGTCAAATATCCATTATTCCAATTGTTTAAATGTTCAAACGGTGGTTGGGTATTCGCTCATAGCTTATGAGAATAAAAATATTTCTAGTTTTCCATCTGACCAATCGAGTTGAGACATATACTAGATCTGGACAAGATTCACATTAACGTTAGAAGCATGAAAATAATCCCTCTTTGAAACAAAAATGTACCCAAAATATTCACGAACAAATTTCAGAGGCGATCCTCATTTATATTAGCGAGGTATTGCACAATCAACCTAAAACTTAATGACTTGGTACCTCATTTGTTATTTCTCAAGAGTCAGCCAGCCATCTGACTGGGAGCTTCTTGCCTGGCCAGCCTCACATGCAGCTGTGGTCAGCAGGTGAGTTGACTGCTGATTGCTTCAGGTGGCCTTGGCTGGAAGGATGGAGTGCTCCACGAGGTCTCTCATGCCCAGCAGGCTGGCCTGCATGAGGCTGGACAGGTTCCCATGAGCAAAAGCACAAGTGTGCGCATTCTCTTAAGGTCTAGTCTTGGACCTATGACACCCTTACTTTCTCCCATGCTGTTGGTCAAAGCAAGCCACAGGGCCAGCCCAGATGTATGGGTGAGGAAATAGACCAAAATTCTTGGGGAGAAGAGCTGTAAAGATACATTGTACAAGAAAGCGAAGAATTAAGGCCATGTTCATGTATAATCTACTGCAAAATTAGAAAACTGGAAATTTCTCTAAAATATCGTAAGTGAGCAAACAAGCACTCAATGCTTCCATGTGATGGTGCTGTTTTGTTGTAGGTGCAGAACGACGATTTCCCCTATTTCATTAATAACTCCAACAGAAGGTGGGATTTCATTTTTTTTTCCAAAACATGGATGAAGTGACCACAGTGTTCTAATCCAAGTGGCCTCCATCATACTTTCTAAGGAGGTTAAGACCTTGGTGGTTCTCTCTTTCAGTGGCCAGGACTCCTGGGCCTTTGTCTTGCTCCATAACATGGCAGAATTTCTGTCTCTCCTCTACATTTGTGACCAACGCACTTGACCTTCATCAATTTGACCTTCTTCGATCAGAGTTTATCTCTCTGTTATTCCATTTCTTCAGGACATGGCTTATGTATCAGATGGCAATAATTTCGTGGAATGATGGTATCACTCCTGTCAGCACTACAGTAAGTTGTCTGCACTGGCCAAGGAGAGAAGCTGTTGGCCAACATAGGTGATGGGTGACACTTGTTCCTGTTTGAGAGAAAGAATGTCTTCCCTTGAGGCAACACCACCACACAGAATTCACAGGGACATTCCGGAAGACAGTTACTAAATGGGAGGGAGGAAAAAAGAGAAAAAGGACAGGAGTATGGAAGGGGAGAGGAGAAGGGTCTGGTGGAATCTTAGAGAGACCCCAGATACTATTCCCTGTAGTCATACTGGCATAAACAAAATTGGACAATTACTAATATTTACCCATTGGAAGAGTTGATTTAGAACTTCGTTTGTTCCTTATTTTTAATTCCATCCTCTTTAATGGCTGGTTTGATGAATGGCTATTTTCAGATATACTATAAAAAAGGATAACTTACTTTTTAATGGATTTTTTAGAGAAGTGCATTCAAATACAAATTAAGAGTGTTGCCCTTGTAGTTCTCACAAAGAAAAAGAGGAAATTGATTTCTTATTTTGCAAGTGATTGGCCCAGGCTTCAACATCTTCTCAGAGTCCAGCTGCTGTCCATGGTGGAAGGCTCCCCACACACACACCTTGGGAAAACTTCCCACTGAGGGAAACTACGGGAGGGAGGGAATAACCACCTTCTTTCTGCTCATTCGAGCTCCCAACCCCAGGCCATTTGCTACAATTTCAGCAAAAACAAGACAACAAATAAACAAAAGAGGGTATTTCTTTGCTTCATACATGAACAGCCCACAATCTGAATCTGAATGAAAGAATAAGAGAAACTTATCAGTATGTGTTTAATCAATGTGTTTTTGTGTAGGACAGAAATACAATTGAAAAAAAATTCTTGTATTTCAATTGGTGTCGGTCACTTGTTTTTGTTATTGTTAATTCTCATCAGAGAATATTTTTCCTTTTTTTTTTTTTTTTTAGAGAGTAGAAGGGATGGCGAGAGACACAGAGAGAGAAACATCGATGTGAGAGAGACACATTGATTGGTTGCCTTGTGTACACACTCCAGACCGGAATCAAGCCTGCAACTGAGGTACGTGCCCTTGACATGAAATGAATCCAGGACCCTTCAGTCCACGGGTCGATGCTCTGTCCACTGACCAAACTGGCCAGGGCTGGGTATCAGTCACTTTTGACTGATGTTTTAGAACTTGAGAGGATAGCTCTGAGGTGTCAGCAGGTGAGTCAATGTCACCTAGGTTGTAATCTGTTGCAAAAGCAATTAAGGAAAAAATCTTTCTGTGGATTGTATTCATCCCCAGAGAGATATCACCCAATCAACATGAAAGGGCTGAGTATGGGTCCACTCCATGCCTCTGAACTGAAAGTCAGACGGGCCGTTTCAGAGGGGCTCTTTCCCAGCTCCCTCGCTGCTGCCTGTCTTAGTAGGTGTACCTCACTTGCGTGACTACTTCTCTTAGCTCATAGGCCATGGGAGAAGGACTGAGGAAAGGTCCAGTTAAATCTATCTTATTGACTTTAAAGTGTATACATGAACTTTAAAAAATATTAATTTAAGAGTAAATAGTACTAATGTGCAATACTTTCTAATCTATACTAATAATAGAGCAATATGCAAATTGGCCAGGATGCCATCATGCAACGACCAATCAGGACAGGGCAGGGCCATGGTAGAGATCGGGGATCTACAGGGCACAGAGAGGAAGGGAAAGTAGATAGGCAGTTAGGGGGATCAGGCCGGAAGGGGAAATCAGTTAGGGCCATCAGGCAGGCAGGCAGGTAAGCAGTTAGAAGCCAGTGGTTCTGGATTTTGAGAGGGATCCCCCCTACCCAAGCATGAATTTTGTGCACCAGGCCTCTAGTTTTAAATTATGTCAAACCTATAGATTGTAAAGGTAGAAGTGTCCTGAGGATACAGTTTGTCAGGCTGCATTTTTACTTCATCGCAAGATAGTCCTGACCAGGACGCATGCTGCAGGAGCTTTGGTTCCATTGAAAGGTTGATGAGTCTGATCTCATTTTAGTGATCACTAAAGTACAGCCACCCTCCTTACCTTCAGGCCCCGCCCCCATGGATGCCTGAAGCCATGGATAGTACCAAATCCTACATATACTATGCTTTTTCCTATACACACATGTTCCTAAGATACAGTTTAATATATAAATTAGGCACAGTGAGATGAACAACTGATAAAATCAGAACAGTGATCACCACAGCTATATATATAAAACCCTAATATGCAAATAGACCAAACAGCAGAACAAACAACTGGTCGCTATGACATGTATGACCACCAGGGGGCGCACACAGAACATGGTGGGTGTCAGCCACAGCAGGATGGTGGAGCAGTGAGGGGAGACATCAGAACAAGTCAGGGCACTGGTTGCTGTCATCGGGGCCAGCCTCTGGTAGTTACAGAAAATTCTTTGCTCCTGCATGCCATGGTCTGGCCCAGCACGTGCACCTGCTGCTGGCACCAGAGCCACTGCTCACACCCACTGCTGGCGCCTGGCCCCATTCCCTATTGCTAGGCGCTATCAGAGGGTGTGAGCAGCAGCTGCCAACCCCGATCACCCCTCAGGGCTTCTCCACCTCCCCTGCTCCTGAAGTGTGATTGGGGCAGCAGCCGCCGCTCACACCTGCTGATGGCACTGATCCTGCTCCCACTCACTGCTGGTGCTGGCCCCAATCGCTCTGCACAGTCAGCGGGTGTAAGTGGGCCAGAGCAGAGCTGCTAGCAGACAGGGGATCAGGGGGCTCGGGGGGGAGGGGCCAGGCAGGGGTACAGAGAATGGGCGGAGACCTGCCCCTGTGCCCACTGCAGCCCCATGGCCCACAGTTCCTCTTAAGATGCACCAATTTGTGCACTAGGCCCCTAATACTGTAATAAAAGTTATGTGAATCTGGTCTCTCTCTCTCTGATAATTTATGTGGTAACCAGACTGCTACTAAGTAACAGGCTAGCAGCAGCTCCATGGAGACTATGTACAAAGGGATGGTGGGAGGGACGGAACTAGGTGCTGAGACTCTGTCATGCTCCTCAGAACTTAGGAATTATTTGGTTCTGGAATTTTCCATTTAATATTTTTGGACCTCAATTGACCTCCTGTGTAACCAACACTGTAAAGTGAAACTGTTACAGGCACCAGAAAAACAGAAATGGGTCATCAGGCAGCCCCCCAGTCAAAGGGAGAGGGCTGGCCCTTCCTCAGTTCTCGTCAATCTCGTAGGAAAGACTTCAAATGAGTGACAGGCAGCAGCAGTGGAGGATATGGAATTTATTAAAGAAGTAAAGCAAGTACTGGTAAATGTACTAAAGAAGCAAGGCAAACAAAGCCATCAAAATATATCAGCAGCCCTAACCGGTTTGGCTCAGTGGATAGAGCATCAGCCTGCGGACTCAAGGGTCCCAGGTTCAATTCCGGTCAAGGGCAAGTACCTTGAGCATATCTCCAGTGGGGAGTGTGCAGGAGGCAGCTGATCAGTGTTTCTCTCTCATCCATATTTCTAACTATCCCTCTCCCTTCCTCTCTGTAAAAATATTTTAAAAAATAAAAATATTTTAAAAAATACATCAGCATAAAGCGCAGGTGGGCTTTCTGCTAATCTGAGATGTGAGCCTGGTAAGGGCTTTTATACTTTTCTCTCTAGGTTTTAAAATTCCTCTGCCTGACCTGGTGTGCTCAGTAGTTATAGTGTTGACCCTCGAACCAAAGGGTCTCAGGTTTGATCCCCAGTCAAGGGCACATATCTGGTTGCAGGCTCAATCCCCAGCCCTGCTCAGGGTGCATGTGGGGGGTGACCAACAGATGTATCTCTTTCACATCAATGTCTCTCTTTCTCTATCTCCCACCCACCCTCCTTCCTCTCTTCTTCTCTCTCTAAATATCTGTGGGGGGGGGGGGGAAATATCCTCAGGTGAATATTAACAAAAATATAAATAAGTAAAATTAAAAATAAAACTGCCAGATATCTTGGCACAGACTAGATCTCAAGGTTCTGCATTACTTTGTTTATGGCTTTTCCAGATTTAGGAAAAGTTTTTGGTGATTTTTATCTTGACACACCCCGAGGCTGTTGGCTTCTCTGCTTAGGGAGTGAGATAAAGCTCCCCCTTCTCCACCCACCCCCCACCTCCTGCATTCCCTGGTGAGGGAGGAGAGACATGGAGCAGCCCTGCTTGCTCAGGGAAGGCAAGGGCTTGCTACCAGCTGGCTGCAAGCTGACAGAAATGCTTGGCCTTGCTTAGTGTTCTGTGTCAGTTTCCCTATTCCACTTGCCCTGAAATGTCCCTAGCTTTTTGCTATCCTATTGCAAGACCAAGGATAAAGAGAGCTGCTGTATTAAACATCTTGCTAAACACAACTCTAGCCCTTCCCAGAAGCTGTCTCACGTCGTCCTCTGAGCTCATTTTGTAATTTGTAAAACCCGCTCAGAGAGGGGCGGTCTTCTGAAACAGGTCGCACAGATAATTCGTGGTGGAAGCAGACATGAACTTGGGCAGCCTTAGGATAAGGATGTTCTGTTTCCCCAGCTAGACCAGTGGACTAAGTCATGCTCAGTGTGAGCACCCAAAACTTCAGCAGGACCATGGGGCAACAGCAGGTGGCAGCCACAGGACGGCAAGTCTTAGGCATCAGGACACAGAAGAGCAGCCCAAACACCCCCATTTTCATAATAAAGTCCCTCATAAGCTTCAATGTGAACAGGAAAAAGTTTGAAAGTGCCAAAGAATTGCATTTTCTCTAACAATTCTCGCTTATGCTGTCTTTAGGGATTCCATGTAATTTAAAGTAGTGTTAAATTTAGTCTGTTGATTCATTACCATTTATGTCCCTGAAAATAAACCACAATAATTATGTCAGCATAAATGCCATCTCTCCTCATTGCACTGCCCTATGAGACACGATAATTTCCAGTTAGCACTGAGGCGTCCCCGAGACGATAGTTCCTATTGTTCCAGATCAAAAGCATCTGGGGTGTATGAAACCAGGTGTGTGTGTTGGGGGGAGGGGGGGTTGGGGGAGGAGGGGGGATGGGCTGAAGTAGGGTGCCTTCTGGTTAAGGGAATATTTCAGTTGATTCGGTCTCAGGAGAAAGATTTTTGTCTGTGTGGTTTGAATCCACTTGTCTGTCTTACTGCCTCAAAGCCAAAACCTAGTAACTGGGATGCTGGATTCCCAGCTACACACGCCCCTCGCTGCCAGAACTACGTGGCCCCCAGATGCTGGAGAGTGTGTGGAAGGAAGGCTAACCTCTGCACATGTCCTGAAGTGGAATAATGCTAGTTTATGAATTTATAGAAGCCCCTGCTACTCGTTGCTGTATGCAATGCTTCTATTCCAAACACAGAATTTAATTTTGGGGAGAAAATGCCTCTAGCTAAATGACAAGGTCAGCCAAGCCTTCGTGCCTTGACTTCACTTCTATATTGCTCATCTGCTCACTGTTCCTGGCCTTGAGCTGACTCACACGTGAGGGTCAGGGAGGGAGAAGCTAAGCTCAAAAGCTGGGACCTAATCCATGAGCAGCCTCACTGACAGGAGGTTACATGCCTGTGTTTTTTGCACATTTGAACATAAATGAACACCAGGTGTAAATCAAGCCCCTCACCAAAAGGCAACCTCAGGAAGCAAGGCTGAGGGAGGAAGCTAGGGCCTACTGGGAGCATCCTTGGTATGCAATAGAGCCAACCTACTAATAGGAGTGTGCATGCATGTGTACACAAATATTTGTGTATGTGAGTGTGTTTACTGTGTGTGCATGTAGGTGTATGTATGCATATGTACCTACGTGTAAGAGTGTGTATATGTGCGCCTATGAGTGTGTTGTGTGCATGTGTGCACATGTAGGTACGCACTATTTACGTATGTGCATATATGTTCGTTCACATGTGTGCTGTTTGCATGCGTGTTCACATATGTGTGCATGTTTGTGCATGTGTGTGTGTGTTTCAACTTAAGAATAAAGTGTTTTCTGCTATAACTGAAAATGATGGTCTAGGTGGTAGAATCTCTGTAACAGAAGCAAGAGAGATGTTAGCTGTGGTGGCCCACACTCTTCCTGCCAGGCCCCTCTGTCTCTCACAGGACAGGCTGGCTCCCGGCAGCACAAACAGCTCACATTTGGCTCAAAATACACAGGCAGGTCATGTTAGCCACAAAAGCTCACCCGGAAAGCTTGTCCTGCCCTTCCTTCTGGGCCCAACCATGGGCACCAGCAGGCCGTTGGGACTCAGATGATGATTTTGGTTTCAGGGGCCTGACCACATGGGGTTTTCCTTGAATCATCGTCACCCAGTTCAAACATTTACTCCAAAGGAAAGCCCCAGGAGAAACGCCCCTGGGCACTGCCATAACAGACTCCTCAACACCAGAAGTGCTGCTCATTCAATGGACCAGGGCAGGTTCCAAAGGAAGTCGTTGTACTTGTTACGTTTTGCAGGAATGTTATTATTCGTGACACAGTTTAAGAGAAACAAGAAAATAAAACAAGTGCCTCTTGGGAACACTGTGATGAGATATTATTTTTCAGAGAATTCCAGAAAAAGCTCACTATTTCTCGTGCAGCCATAGTTATGGGGGTTAGCACTGGGGGCTGATCCCTGGTTCCAGTGTTTCATCACATGAGTGGCGCCTCCCGGGGAGACATCCCATTGGCCTGCCCTGCGGGAAGCTTCTCTGATGAGGCTCCAACCTGCCTCGTCACCGCAAGTGGTCAGGAGACACCGGCAGTGCTGGTGCCGGAGGTCAGCGCACGGGTTCCATCTGAGCTGCGACTTGGTGTGATCGCCTCCAAGGGTGACCCACTGCCCAACGTGCTGTCACCTGTTCTTTCCCTCCCTCCACAGCAGGCCTATGGCCTGGTGGATTGTGGGCACTGGCTGCAACACAGTGAACACGTTGCCAGCTGGGTTCTTGGCAGCCCGACTCTGCATCTCCTTCCTCAGTTTCCCTATCAGTGTGACAGTGTGACCTGCACAAATTCTCCCTCCTGGTACTACAGGTGCAAATAGGATAAAAGATGATAAGGGGCTTTGACAGCCACGTGCCTTGTGAACACATATTGCTCTTATAAGTGGCTATGCTGCAGGAGGGTGGCCAGGCTTGCAGGCCTCACTGTGAAGTGCTTCCATCACGTCCTTCCTGGTGGACCAGAGGGTTAGCACACCTGCACGGGCCATGCTGGGGAGCAGCAGGTGTGCCAGAGCACTGGTGTGCGGGGAGCAGCAGGTGTGTGGGGAGTGCCAGGCCAGAGCTCAGGGGAGCTTTGAGCTGATGTCCTTCTGGATGATCAGGAAGACAGAGAGAGGGGCAAGAGTGGGAGGGCGAGAGGATGTGGGGGGGACCCAAAATTAACAGAGCAAACTGCTTAGCGGGGGAGGCCATACAGAGGGACTAGAGCAGGAAATGGAGAGAAAGGGTCCTGCCAGAGTTGTGCCATCCTCCTCCTGCAGCCTCGCCCCTCCATTCTTCTCTCACTTCTAAATACCCGTTGCTTTCCACCTTTTCAACCATGACCTGCCTGGAGCACAGCTTCGGGTGGTAACAGGCAGCGGCTGGTCCCCACGTGGCAGGAGGCCTGTGTCTGATGTCATGTGCCTTGCAGGTCCCTGTGCAGCTGGGATGCACACCTGGCTGAGGAGTCCCTGCCTAAGCGGATGTGTATTCTATGGCTCCAGGAGCCATGCCCACTGCTGCCTCAAGGCACTGTGCCCATCCCGCTGGCTCCAGTGCAGTGCCCACTGCTGCCTACCAGTGCAGTGCCCATCCCGCTGGCTCCAGTGCAGTGCCCACTGCTGCCTCCCAGTGCAGTGCTGCCTCCCAGTGCAGTGCCCACCCCGCTGCCTCCAGGCGCTATGACCACCCCTGGCAGACACTGGCAAGTTATCAGTGCTTTGTCTGGGGGCAGTGCAAGCCCATTCTAAAAATGGGCTTCTTTCCCCCAAAAGTCAAGGTATAATCCACCTGTCATAAGAAAGCACCTTACACAGTACTTGCTGGGCATTCCCATAAACGTTGCTCAAATTTCAGGTTCATGGGACAGTAATATCTGCCCAGAGCCCTCCACACAGGTGAGACCCTCAGCCCCGGAGCCCCTCTCTCTGCACAGGTGAGACACAAGGTCAGCCTCTGGCTGTGGCAGCCGCTGGTGTGGCTAAAGGACTGAAGTGGGACTGACTCTCCGCTCCTGTGGACTCCTGAGAGCAGGGACCGTGCCATCACCCACATTTTGGACACAGTGGAGACCAAAGACATCGATTTTTACTTGAAATGAATCAAATGGGGTAACAGCTATTAAAAGAATATTTCAAAAACACTAGAAAGTGCATAAGAATCGTACTCAAAATGTTATATAAAATATAAATAAACTATCTAAAATACCAAGCACCACAATGAGAGGCAATTACCCAACTTGTAAGATGATCTCCCGGGGTCTGGAATTATTCTCCTTTGACCTTTCATGAATGTGTGGATTATGAGTGCCAAGTTTTGAACTGATAGGAAGCGCACGGAAGGATCACAGGACTCACTTTGAAACATGCAGAGTTGGCTCTGGCATGACTCTGTGAAACACTGGGGCAGTGCAGGGGGAAAAGCCGGTTTCCTCCTGCCTTTGTCAATGCAAGCACCCTGCTCACTGGCTCAGGAGGAGCGAGGTCAAAGCACGAGGCTTGTCAATGTCAGGCAAGGATTTGCTAAAGTGCTTGCTGCCCATCGATCGGCCAAGCACTCCACACTCATTAATTATGTGGTTAATGTGGATAAAGCAGAATCGAGGGCTTAAGGAGGTCACAGTCAGGGCAGGCTTGGTTTGCTGCAGGGTAGTTGGGAGGTTGGATTATAAAGAGCCAATTCAACACACGGGTAGTTGTCATAGCGAGTAACAGTGATAAATAATTCATCACAGTGCACTTCCACGCTCGGTTCTGTGATGTACATCGGAGGCACAGAGCCAAAGAGGGGAGCATCCAGCAAGGGCTTCCCTGTCCAGATGGAGCTGGAGGTGGATAGGGAAGGAAAAGTAGGACATCTATACTAATAAATTGGTAATATGCTAATTAGATTGGGTCTTCCGGATGTCCGACTTATTTTCCTGTAGAATGCGCTATTTATGAGCCAAGACCTTAGAGTTTTATATGCCTCACTACAAGGCACAGCTAATTTCCTGCAGCACAACATTGAGCACAGAGCACCAGAGCACAGAGACCGGAGTGCCCTGTCCAGCTCACACTAAGCCCCCTGGACTGTGGGCAAAATAACTGATTGGGCGACGGATACAAACTTCAAGCTAATTAAAATGAAGCCCTCCCTGAAGTAGCATTAAAATCTAAAGAGCCCACCCAGCATGTCTCAGTGGTTGAGCTAGACCTATGAACCCAGAGATCAGGGTTAGATCCCGGTCAGGGCACATGCCGGGACTGCAGAGTCCATCTCCAATATGGGCGTGGAGGAGGCAGCTCATCAGCGATTCTCTCCCATCATTGATGTTTCCACCTCTCTTTGTTCTCTCTTCCTCTCTGAAATACAAACACATATTTTTTTTAATTTTGTTATAGAGAAAAAAGGATAACACACACCCAACACCTAATGACTCAATTAAGCCATTGGATAATTATGTGATAAATTATATGCTGGTGAGCCCAGCAAGGCAGAGATAAGTAAATAAAATAAATCAGCTATTTTTTTACCTAGAAGTTATTCCATTTCTGCCAACATGGCTTACCCGAGAGTAAGCTTTCCTCTGGGGAATCATGGCCATCATGACATTATGAATACTGGTAACCTGGTAACATTGTGGTCTGCGATGTGCATCCAGTCTCGCTCCTGTTGGCAAAAACAGATCCACTCAGATCCCCTCAGTGAATAAATATGCATGCAGAGGAGCTTTAATCACTTTTTATTTCTCACCATCTGTATAATGTCCTCCCGGGTAAAACTAATAAAAACTTCATACGATTTGTAGTTCAACAAAATCTCCCAACACAATGCAGGAAAACAGGATAGAAACTACCCAGAGGGAGAGCAGTGGCTGTTTTGTTGGGGTTTTTTATTATTATTGAAAACAAAACAAAAAATAAAAACCCTCAAAAGAACTTTCTGAAAATGTGATTAAGACATACAAGTCTCTGAAGCCCATCCCCTTGCTGGCCCACAGACAGAAGTCCTCAGTCTTTTCCTCTGAGATGTTTCTTCCTTCTTACTCCCCTCAAACTGATACCATTGCAATTATCTGGTTATTAATAACAGGAAAAGAGCAAAGGGAAGGACAGACATTATAGGCACGTCCCCTGCCAGACGGAAGGAGACAAGACAAAGATAATAAAGTTGGGGGGACTAGCAAAGGTGCTTGCTGTCAATTACACATGGGAACAAAGGTCATTGGCCAGAATGGGTGTGGCCACTGCAAGCCCTTGGAAATTTGGGATATGTAATCCCCCGGATAAAGGAATTTGCCTCTCTTGGTGTCTCTTGTGCTTGATGCTCTCCTGCATTACCCTCATGGCCCACGCCCTGGGGACCCCACCTGCAAAGACTGATCGGCTGTAGCCAGCCTGATGCTGAACTGGGCCCAGCTCCAACATGGAAGGCAACTGTGGACACTTGGCTTTGTGTCTAGCTCCTCTGAACCCAGCTGCACGTTGACTGGACCCAGGGAACTGGGACTTTGGGAACACAGAGACTTAATTCCACGCAAATAAAGGTCATTTTTCTATGAGTGTCTCAGAAAAATGCTTTTTCTGGAGATATTTTAGGGACTTCACACCCAGCAGCACCCAGTGGGGAAGGGGACCTCCCCCTTCATCCGACACCACCATGGTATGCTGAACTTGTATTGCCTGTCACTCCTTCCTAAAGCCCCAAAATAATGGAACATCCCAGGAACATTTCCACATAATTAGGAAAAGAATAGAAGCCATTAGGAAGCATTAAACCAGGATTTAAGATTTCATCCACTGATCATGATGGACCCATAGGTATTTTGATGTGGATAAACTTGCAGAGAAGGTGTAGTCCATGGGCCAGAGCGAGTCTGTGTGGCGAGCACAGGTGGACGCTCAGTAAATGCTTCTGCAAGAACCAAACACCCACAGCACCACAGTCTCTGCACCCTGGGACAATATGGCTCATTTCCCTCCTTGGTGGCTGGGTGGCATCTGGAATGCCTAAGTAGGTAGAGCATTATTTTTAAAAATCATTATTGTCAAAAAATCACTACTGTTGCTGAAACCAGTGTGGCACAGTGGGTAGAACGTCGGCTTATGGACTGAAAGTTCCCAGGTTCAATTCCGGTCAAGGGCATGTACCTTGGTTTCGGGCACATCCCCAGTAGGGGGCGTGCAGGAGGCAGCTGATCAATGTCTCTCTCTCATTGATGTTTCTAACTCTCTATCCCTCTCCCTTCCTCTCTGAAAAAAATCAATAAAGTATATTAAAAAATCACTACACTGTCAAAATTATCACATAATTTCCTGATTAAAATCACTAACCTGATTCTATTTCGTCCTAGAATACAAGGATATTTAAGTGTGTGGCAAAGACAGTTTTCTAAGTAATGGGCTAAAAACGATGGATTATTAATAAATATCCTTAAAATTGGTTAGCCTGGGTCACAGAAAAATAAAGCTCAGGCTCCCCCTGTTTCTTGCATGAAAATAAAGCATTTAAAAATCAAATGCAAAATTAATGCACCTTTGGTACAAAAATTGATTATATATTTCTAATCTTGATTATATAACTGAGTCTGAATTATATAATCCAACTCCCTCTTATTAGGAAAAGTTAGGACACACTTAAAGATTACTGAATTTGAGTATGAAAATGTTTTAAATGTCTGTACATAAAAACTTGAATAAATAAGGCTAAATTCAAGTGCCAGCCACGATAAGCCACAATCAGTTCGAATCTCTGGCCAGGCCAAGGGGCCCCACCTGTGCACAAATTCGTGCACTGGGCCTCTTGTTAAGAAATAAAAGATTAAGTTGCCAAATGAAGAGTGGCCAAAAGGCACAATTCATTATAGAATTACAAGTGGTGGATAAACATGCCATGATTTTGTAATTGCTGGTAAGGCTGAAAATCGCAATAATAATATTTTGCCTATTAGCATTGCAAATATTTTTAAGTGACAAAATCCAGCATCAAGAAAGATGTAGGAGATAAAGGCATACCTGCACTGGTATGGAAGCATAACCAAAGTCTTTCATTAATAACATTCCAAGTGGTTATGCAGTGGTTCATACACACACACACACACACACACACACACACACACACACCATCTCAATCCTCCAAAGACAAACATTAATGATCAAAGATCCCAAAACAAGGGAAAAAAAATATAATTCTCAGTGCCACAGGATGAGCAGAGAGTTCATCTCCTAGAACAGCACAGCTGTCATACAGCCTGTGAACCTTCTGGTGCTCACCTCCATCTCTGATTGTTGTTAATAACTTATGCCCTTGGGTTTAGGTAGAATAAGCAAATGACCTGTGGCTGTCTAACTCATGTGTCCCCTCTTTCTTTAGTGATACAAACTCCTAGCCTGTTTTGTTTTCATGTTTAACTTTTTATAAGAGTATAATCCTAATATATAAGAACCCTGGATCTGTCACGTCCTCAATGACCAGAGACTTGACCGTTTGCCAGACTGTGCACACAGTAGGTAAATGGGCTGAACTGCTGACCTCTAAGAGAGAGAGAGGTGGAGCTGATGAGCAGTGGCAGCAGCTGCTGGCGAGGTCGAGAGAGAGAAGTAGGGTGATCAGACCCTGCCTCTCTATCCCTCACTAGCAGCTAAGCCTCTCTCTCTCTCTCTCCCAGAGGTCAGCAGTGCAGCCTCTTGCCAGCAGCCTGGGGAAGCTGCTGGTCAGTCTATGATCAGGCCTGGAGATAGGCCCAGAGATGCTGACTGACATAGAAACCAACCAATCAGAACAAAATCTGGGTGAATTCCAAGGAGTCAATGGCTGCCTAGGAGGCAGAGCTTTTGATACTGACTGGCATAGATATAGACCTAGCAGAACCAAATATGGGTGAAGTGCAAGGAGCCAATGGCTGCCTAGGAAGTGGAGGTGGAGCTTTTGACACTGACTGGCATAGAAACCAACCAATCAGAATTAAATCTGGAAGAACTGGGAAGGCAGAACCTAAGGTGGGGGTTGAGGGCAGAGTTTAAGGGAAACAGCTATTTGGTGTAAGGTCTAAGAAAGTGATTCAATTTTTTAATGACTGGTTTGGCAGTATAGTTCATATGGCTGGCTATGTCCAGATTATAGGGATTATGTGTTTTTATCTGCTGAAAAAGGCTTTCCCCCACATTTAAGCAATCCTATCCTATATAATCTATCCATTCTAATAAAAGGGTAATGACTGGCCATCTTCCAGATGTCCGACTTCCTTCTGGACAAAGCCATGTTAGTGAGGCTATCAGGCCTGCAGGAGAGGGGAATTAGGGTCAATCAGGCAGGCAGGCAGAGACAGTTAGGGACAATCAGGCAGGCAAGCATAAAGGTTAGGGGCAATCAGGCAGGCAGGGGGGCAAGGTAGGGGCAATTAGGCTAGCAGGGGAACAAGGTCAGGACAATCAAGCCAGAAGGTAGATGGGTTAGGGGTGATCAGGCAGGCAGGCATGCAGAGGGGTTAGGGATGATTGGGTAGGCAGGCAAGCAAGTGGCTATGAACTAGTTGTCCCAGATTGGGAGAGGGATGTCTGACTGCCAACAGACATCCCCCAAGAGGTCCCAGATTGGAGAGGGTGCAGGCTGGGCTAAGGAACCCCCTCTCTGTGCACAAATTTCATGCACTGGACCAGGCCTCTACTCTACATATATATGCCTAACAACCAGATGACTGGATGATTAGATGACCAGCCAGTAGCTATGACATGCACTGACCACCAGGGGGGCAGATGCTCAATGTAGGAGCTTCCCCTTAGTGGTTGGTGTGCTCCCATAGACAACCTCCCTTGGCCAGCCAACCTCCCATAGTCCCTGCTCCCAGCTAGATACCCTGATTGGCCCAATTGCTGGCCAGGCCCAAGGACCCCACCCATGCATGAATTAATGCACCAGGCCTCTAGTATACATATAAGAAAGTGTAAACATATTGTTATTATATTGCTGGATACACTTTTGCAAAATTAGCATTCTTGTAACCAGCACCCGGTGAAGACGCAATGTCACCAACACTGTAGAAGCAATGTCACCCCCTCTGCCCTCTCCCAGCCACACCACCACCTGGGCAACTGCACCCTGCCTCCTCTGTTTTCCTACTCTACAGAGAGGCTGTGTCCACCAGCCAAACAGCTTTGTGAAGTGCCTGCTTATGGGTTTTACTATCAGTCTGTTTGCTTTCTTATTGATTTGCATGAGTTCACTTTTCAATCAAAATGAGCCCTTGGACAATTTCTCCAAAGACACACAAACAGCTAACAGATGTGTGAAAAAATGATCAATGTTACTAATCATCAGGAAAACGCAAATCAAAATCACAAAATATCCTTCACACCTGTTTCCATAGCTGGTCAACAGGTAAAGCCGACAGGTGCTGGTGAGGGTGTGTAGGCGGGAATGCAAAATGGTGCAGTCACTATAGAAAACAGTGTGGAGGCTCCTCACAACATTGAACTAGAACTGCCCTGTGACCCAGGCCAGCTACTGAAAGGACCCTATGTGAGCCAGTGAAATGAGGGAGATGAAACTCAGCCGTTTTTACAATATCCCGTATCTGGAAGACTTTCTCTGAAGGTCACTGGCCTTGGGCTCCAGTGCACACATCACTTCCAAGGCCGGAAACAAAGCTGCCTTCTTGAGATTTCTCAGTAACCTTCAAGTTAGTTTCTGTTTCTGATGACCCACATCTTCATTTTCACATGTTTTGCTGGATTATGAATTCCATCAACTCCCTCAGAAGATTGTTTTCCCCTCTGTGGCTGAAAATGACTTTACTTTGCTCTTAGACATGCTGAGAGCTGTGCTGGCATAGAATCTGGATTCAGAATAACCTCCTCATCAAGCTCTGTGAGGCTTCTCAGCGCTCTCTGACATCCTTAGCCATGGCTGCAGGATGCCTGCTGGGGCCGCCGATCTCTGGAGGCTACATTTTATCTGTTCCTTCAACGCTTTGTGATCTCCCACTTCACCTGACATCCTCAAACATCCTAAAGGCACAGCCAGATGGATGTTCCTTTCATTCATCACGCTGGATTCAGGGCAGCTTCATTCAGTTTGAAGGCTCAGGTCTCCCTTGCCTGGGTAGCTTTTGGCCTTATTCGACCATTAGCCCATATGTTCTCTTCTGTAAGGTCTGTGAGTAACTATTAGACCTGCAGACTAACACTCTGGCCCCTCGTCTGCCTTCATGTGAGCTTTCTGGTTTTGAGCTCCAGATTCCAGATGATTTCCTCAGACTTTGGACTTCTGGGTGGGAGAATCCTCGCCACTCTTAAAACACGTAGTCTTGCTTTAACTTCCAAGAGTGCTTTCTTGTTCTGTGGTGGGGCTCTTTGTATCCGTGTTCGTTGTGTTGTGTTTGTACAGGTTTTCTTAAGGGGACGTTATTTTTCTTTCCTTCCTTCATCGTCTTTGTTGCTGCTGGTGGTTCTCCTTACCTCTTTCTTTCTCACGCTACAGGATTTCCCCACATGTCATTATTCTTTGTTGCCCCTTTCCTTTGTGGAATGGGCAGAGAGGAGGTGCATACATGGCAAGGTGCAGAAGTTGGCAGGTGGCGAGCAGGACAGGGCCTACGAGCAGAGTTGTTGGAGCGTGGGAGACCGGTCAGGGTCCTGATGCTGTCACTCCCCTGTTGCTTCGAAAGGCAGAGGGAGGAGGAAGGTGAGGTTCATGTGAACACTTGATCAAGGGAGAATAAAAGGAAGAGGTTGGAGGTGGGAGGCGGGCACCTGTGCTGACACCTACAGGCAACAAAGCCCAGAGAACCACAAAGGTGTCCTGGTGACCAGCGGCCTGGGCACGCAGCCCTGCAGCCAGCCGTGGGGCGTGGCCTCTGCCAGGAGTGGTTAGTAATTGCTGGAGGAGGAAGAACATCATGTTCTAACAAGGTGTTTGATTCTTATGAAGTTAATAAGAACGAGAACTGCAGGTTGTGCAGACCCGGGCAGGACGTCTGGAAGAGCTGCTGATAGAGAGAAAGCAACGAGGCTGTGTCAGGAGCTGGGTCCAGCTGCAGCAACAAGCTATAATGCGAACAATTTCAAAAATTGAATTGATTGGGGTGACTTGGTTTACAAGCCATACAGGTTTCAAGTGTACAACTCAACAAACATCATCTGTACCCTGCATTGTGCACCCAGCACCCCAGACAAAGTCTCTTTGCCTCCCAATTTTCCCTTTGCCCATGGCCACCTATCCTCACCCTCTTTCCCTCTGACTATCACCATACTGTCCTTTCCCTCTGACTATCACCATACTGTTGTGTGTGTGTGTGTGTGTGTGTGTGTGTGTGTGTGTGTGTGTTTGCTAAATATCTTTAACTTCTTTCATAGAGTTTCTCCTCCCCCTCCCCTCCGACAGCTGTCCATCTGCTCCATGTCCCATGCCTCTGGTTCTATTTTGTTAACCAGTTTATTTTGTTCATTAGATTCCACTTACAAGTGAGATCAGATGGTATTTATCTTTCTTTGAGTGACTTATTTCACTCCATGCTGTCTCAAAGGGAGAATAAAAGGAAGAGGTTGGAGGTGGGAGGCGGGCACCTGTGCTGACACCTACAGGCAACAAAGCCCAGAGAACCACAAAGGTGTCCTGGTGACCAGCGGCCTGGGCACGCAGCCCTGCAGCCAGCCGTGGGGCGTCTTACTGCTCCATATTAATTCATGGTGTAAATGTATTGAAAGGGAGCAGCAATAGAATTTGGGGAACCAGCAAGTATTGTAAGAAATATGAATCATGCTCTGTGAACCATGACTGTTTTATCCTGATTAAAGAGGGCACATTCCACCCTGGCTGGAG
The DNA here is from genome assembly GCA_011751065.1 of Lasiurus cinereus. Lineage (NCBI taxonomy): Eukaryota > Metazoa > Chordata > Mammalia > Chiroptera > Vespertilionidae > Lasiurus > Lasiurus cinereus. The sequence goes on along the minus strand of JAAGEH010000327.1, from coordinate 115,764 downwards.
CTGGCCTGGAGATGCAGGCCTTCCTCCCCATTTGGAGCTGCCTATCATCAAGGAAAGATTAACAAATATTTGTTACAGAAACCGGAATCTCCAACCCTTTTTGGATGCCTGCAGGCCTTTGCAGACCTCCAGCCTGCTTACCTGTTAATTTTGGCACTCCCTTTGGCTATTTCCTCATAGAACCCCAGCCTTTGTATATCACTAACCCCTTTGAAGACCCCTAGTCCTTTGCATATCTGTAACTGCCCTTTTGCTATATAAGCAGCTGGCCTATGGGGGGCTGCAGAGCAGATTTTTATGGATGACCTGCTGCTCTCCCATACTGCCAGCAGTTTTGGAATAAATGCTCATATATAATTCAACCCTTAATTGGCTCCAATAGTGACAGGCAGTACAGATCCATTGTTTGTCCTGTTACAGTACCAGAGCTTTTTACCCACTCATCTATTGATGGGCACTTGGGCTGTGTCCAGATCTTGGCTATCCTCCTATATAATAAAGAGGTAATATGCAAATTGACCCTCATGCCCTCGTGTCACAAGATGGCCACCCCACATCATCACAAGATGGCTGCCCCCATGTCTTCACAAGATAACCACCACAAGATGGCCATCCCCACATTGTCACAAGATGGCTAGCAGGGGAGAGCAGTTGGGGGCATCCAGGCCTGCAGGGAAGAGCAGTTGGGGGTGATCAGGCTGACAGAGGAGGGCAGTTGGGGGTGACAACCAGGTCTGTAGGGGAGGGCAGTTGGGGGGACCAGGCCTGCAGGAAAAAGCAGTTAGGGGCAACCAGGCCTGCAGTAGAGGGAAGTTGGGGGTGATTAGGCCAGCAGGAGAGCAGTTAGGTGTTAATCATGCCAGCTGGAGAATGGTTAAGGGCAATCAGGCAGCCAGGCAGGCTAGTGGTTAGGAGCCAGCAGTCCTGGATTGTGAGAGGGATGTTCAACAGGGATTGGGCCTAAACTGGCAGTCAGACATCCCCTTAGGGGTTCCAGATTGGAGAGGGTACAAGCTGGAGTGAGGGACACCCCCAGTGCACAAATTTCATGAACTGGGTCACTAGTTGTAAATAACACTGCAAGCACCATAGAGGTGCATATATTCTTTCAAGTCAGTATTTCAGACTTCTTAGAATACATTCCTAGAAGTGGGATCACTGGGTCATAAGGCAGCTCTATCTTTAGTTTTTTGAGGAAACACCACATTGTTGTCCACAGTGGCTGCAGCAGTCTGCATTCCTACCTGCAATGTACTAGCAAGAAAGGAAACTTCTCTTCTAATAACCCTACCCTGACCACATCCTGGGTTCCTGTAATCTTACATACATTAGTCAACTGCCCAAACTGGGAAGTTCCCCAAATATCCGGGAGCTTAGTCTGTATATGCCATATATGGGAGACAAAGGAACTAAGGATATATAGGCCATGCCCCATTGTTTTTGGCTCTCAGGCTTTGGAGGGGATCCTGCTGAGCCAGCACCAGTGCAAATAAACAGTCCTTTTCGGAACTTCTGAGTGCATTTGGTTTGTTGCTTTCTGCCAGTCTGATTTCTGCCTTAACACTAGGGTTCCTTTTTCTCCACATCCTCATCAGCACTTGTTGTTTGGTGATTTATTGATGCTAGCCATTCTGATGGATGTGAGGTGATATCTTATTGGGTTTTAATTTGCACTAAAAGATGATTAGTGACATTAAGCATCCTATCTAATAAAAGAGAAATATGCAAATTGACTGTACCTCTGCTATACCCACAAGCCATGCCTACCAGCCAATCAGGAGCAAGTATGCAAATTAACCTAACAAATATGGTGGTGGCCATGAAGCTGAAGCCAGCCAGAGGCTTGGGTTTACCCTGGAGATGGAGGAACCCACTCTGACCAGCCCTGGCCTCTTCTCAACAAAGTTTCAATTATAGAAGATAAATCAATCCCAGATACCAGGGCCTCCACTGGGTTGCCGGGGTTGGGGGGGAGCATGACTGGCCTGCAAACCACCACAGGACCCTCACGCAGGCTGCTCCATGCCCCAAGAGAACCCCCACCCTGATCCGGATCACCTTTCAGGGCAAACCAACCGGCCCTCACCTGTGCACCAGGCCTCTATCCTATCTAATATGTGAGTTGACCATCACTCCAACACACAAGATGGCTGCCTGCATGTGGTCAAAGATGCTGCACCCATGTAGACACAAGATGGCCACCACAAGATGGCCAGCAGGGGGGGGCAGTTGCGAAGGACCAGACCTAGAAAGGAGGGCTGTTAGGGGGGGACCAGACCTGCAGGAAAGGGCAGTTAGGGGTGACCAGGCCTGTAGGGAGGGCAGTTAGGGGTGACCAGGCCTGCAGGGGAGGGCAGTTAGGGGCAATCAGGCTGACAGGAGAGCAGTTAGGCATCAATCAAGCTGGCAGGGGAGTGCTTAGGGGGTGATCAGGCTAGCAGGCAGAAGCAATTAGGGGCAATCAGGAAGGCAGGCAGGCGAACAGTTGGAAGCCAGCAGTCCTGAATTGTGAAAGGGATGTCCAGGTAGGATCGAGCCTAAAGGGGCAGTCAGACATCCCTCAAGGGGCTCCAGATTGGAAGGGTGCAGACTGGGCTGAGGGACACCTCCATCTCCCATGTACTTTTTTTGTGCACGGAGCCTCTAGTCTTTTCATATGTCTATTGGCATCTGTATGTCCTCTTTAAAGAAGTGTCTATTCAGTTCCTTTCACACTTGCAATTTTACTAGCTTTTGGAGGTGCAACTTACCTCTACTGTAACCACTCCAAGTGCACAATCCAACAATATTTGGTAACTATGGAGAAGTGAGCCATTACTGCTGCAATTCAGTTTGAGCATGGTTCCTTTACCCTACAAACCTTCCAGAAGCCCCTCTGTCAATCCAACCTCCATCCGCTAACATCACTCTGTGCTCTGGCTCTCTGAATCTACATTTAACAAGGAGGTTTTGGGGAAATGAGAACACTAATTCAAAAAGATATACACACCCCTATGTTCACTGCAGCATTATTTACAACAGCCAGGATATGAAAGCAGCCCCAGTGCCTGCCAACAGTTGAATGAATGAAGCAGCGCTCACCACATCTTCTTTCTACCAAGCAAACTTTTATTCATTATTGAGACCTCAACCCACAGGTCATTTCCCTCTTATGTCTTCCCAGACACCCAATCTAAGCTGAATTTCTTACTCTTTCACAAGTTAGCTCCACTAGAGCATCCTTCTACTCATAGTTACATTCCTCACGCTCACTGCACTTGGTAGGAGACTATAAATTGGTCTGGAACAAATGCATCCATAGTTCAGTAGGTCTTGGAACCAGAAGATGAGCATGAGGGAGAGGGCTGCTGGGCCAGGAGAGCAGACTGTGTGTGAGCTGAGTTGTCGCTTTTGGAAAGCTTGGGTGAAAGACTGTGCTGACTCTGTCAGAGGACTACAGTGGGAACAATAACTAATATTTTAAAATTCAAAACCAGTTCAGGTGGAATTAATCTGCTCAGTCCCAAACATATGGAAATTGCATAGTTAGAGCTGGATTTGCCGTAACACCTGCAAGGACAGGGCAGTGACAATCATCACTGGTCAACTCACTGCTCTGGCTGCTGAGGAATTTTGTCATGTATCTGTGTGATCCACCAAGATGCAGTTCTATTCCAAGTAAGTCAGGGAAACCAGTAGACACATCGACCTGGGAAAGTTAACCCCCTGAGATTCCCTGGGGCACGGGTCTGGTGGTCCGGCTTCTGCATCCCATTGGGGGAAAGACTGTTTTCATCTGAGAAGTGGAGAGCCCGATTCTTTTGTGTCTGCAGCTCCCCCTGCAACCTGGAGCGCCCCTGGAAGTTTAATTTTACAGATCAGAATGGCAGCCATTCTCACGGTGCCTGGAGTCACGCACAGAAGTCTTCTAGTTCATGAGCCTCAGGGAATGTCTGGGCACCTGCTAGACAGAGAATTCAATGTGAATGGAAATGGCCCTGCCTGCTGAGTCCCACAATGGTGGAGGGGGAGGGGGGGTGCACCTGGCCCTGAAGGGGCCAGCCAGTGCCCATAGTCCAACAGGTCTCCCTGTGCTCTGAAGCAGGAACAGCAGATTGCAGAGCACAGATTGTCAGAACCTCATGAGAAACAACGCCCTTCCATAGAATGCACATAGGCAGGTCTCAGAACGACTTAAATGCATTGTCTGTGAAGTTTCCCAGTGTCCTCCCAATCCTATTTGAATTCAGTCACATAATTTGGCAAATAGATTCCAAAGTTTGTTTGCAGCAAGTAGCAGGAATATAAATCAGTACTTTTCTCTTTTGCCTTGGTAACAAGGACGTGAAGAAGAAGATCAATTAACAGAACTCAAAAGGTTTTTACTAGGCAAAAAGGGAATTATTGTAATTTTTAAATGTTTTGTATTCTCCTTTTTCACTTTTTAAGATATCTCTAAACTGTTTTAGTATCAGATTGAGTATAAATGCAAGTCAGGATACAAGAAATAAATTAAGCTAATGGGCAGCATAAACATTTTGCAAGCTTGTTCTGGTAGAACAGCTCTCTAAGGCTTAAAGGATTAGCAGAAATGTTCGCCTTCTCAGGTCTTGTCTGTTCTTTCCTGATTTTCTTCACATCTTTCTGAACAAATATGGGCTTTAACACTGAGTATGGATTCTCCAAGATCCAGTTCAGGTTTTATGTCCTCCACAAATGCCCTGTTAGCTCCACCCAGGGACTCCTAGCTGGGCCTTCTGTAGTGGACATGGTCTGTGTCACACATTATGTCACTTCACTTTAGCGTGTTTTTCATCCTCTATACACTACTTGAGAGTAGAATAGGTATCTTATTTTTCCTTTCCTTTTCTTTTTTTTTTGGTAACCCTCATCTGAGGATATTTTTTCCATTGATTTTTAGACAGAGTGAAAAGGAGGGAGGGAGGGTGGGAGAAAGGGAGAAAGAGAAAAAGATTAATATGAGACACATTGATTGGTTGCCCCCCACATGCACCTCGAGGGGTACTGGGGATTGAACCTGCAACCTAGGTACGTGCCCTTGACCAGGAATCAAAAGCAGGACTGTTCAGGTCCTGAGCCAATGCTCTAACTACTGAGCACACAGGCCAGGGCTTTCCTTTCCTTTTTGTATTGTCTGTATTTAAGGTGCAAAGTGATCTATGCGTAAGTGGTGAAATAGTCATCACAATCAAGCTAAATGACACCTTCATCTCCTCACATCCTTCCTCTTTTTGTCCCAGGAACATTTAGGATCTAGCCTTCTGGAAAATTTCAAGTATTCAGTACAGAAAACTAGAGTCACCATGCTGCACATGGAATCCCCAGAACTTACCCATCCTGCATAACTGAGACTTTGCACCCCTTGACCAACATCTTCCCTTAGCCCCTCCCCCACCTCCAGCACCCAGCATTTGCTCTCTGCTTCCAGGACTCTGACTGTGTTACGTTCCACAAATAAGCGAAACCACTAAGTTTCTGTCTTTCCAAGTCTGGCTTATTTCATTTAGCATGAAGTCCTCCAGGTCCACCACTCTATCCCAAATTAGAGGATTTTCTTCCTTTAAGGCTGAATAAAATCTGCTGTATGCACATACCACACTTTCCTTATCTGTTCACATATTGGTGGACTTGCAGGTTGTTTCAGGGTTTGTCTATTGTAAATGATGCAGTAATTAACATGGAGTGCAAAGTCCTGGCCAGGTGACTCAGTGGAGTAGAGTGTCATCCAAGGTTGCAGGTTTGATCCCCTGACTGGGCACATACAAGAATCAACCAATAGAACCCAGCTGGTGTGGCTCACTGGTTGAGCATCGACCCTTGAACCCAGAGATCACTATTCAATTTCCAGTAAGGGACATGCAGGAGGCAGCTGATCAAAGATTCTCTCTCATCATTGATGTTTCTATCTTTCTCTCTCTTTCCCTTACTTACTCTGAAATCAATCAAAATGTATATATTTTAAAAAGAATCAACCAATGAATGCATAAGAAGTGGACCAAATCCATGTTTCTCTCTCTCTCTCTCTCTCTCTCTCTCTCTCTCTTTCTCTCTCTCTTTCTCCCTCTCTCCCTCTATCTCTAAAATTGATAAATTGAAAAAAAATTTTAAACATGGGGGTGCAGATATCTCTTTGAGATCCTGATTTCATTTCCTTTGGGTAAGTCTGGATCATATAGTAATTCTATTCTTTTTTGTGAGACCTCCATACTGTTTCCCGTAACAGCTGTGCCAATTTGCCATCCTACCAACAGGGTGCTCCCTTCTCTCCACATCCTCGCTAACATATTACCTTTTGTTTTTATAATAATACTAAAGGCCTGGTGCATAAAATTCGTGCACGGGGGGCAGGGGAGTGTCTCTCAGCCCTCTCCAATATGGGATCCCTCAAGGGATGTCTGACTGCTCGTTTAGACCGATCCCAGTAGAATCGGGCCTAAAGGAGCAGTCGGACATCCCTCTCACAATCCAGGACTGCTAGCTCCCAACAGCTTGCCTGCCTGCCTTCTTGATTGCCCCTAACTGCTTCTGCCTGCCAGCCTCATCACCCCCTAACCACTCCTCTGCCAGCCTGATTGATGTCTAACTGCTCCCCTGCCAGCCTGTTTGTCCCTAACTGCCCTCCCCTGCAGGCCTGGTCACCTCTAACTGCCCTCTCCTGCAGGCCCGGTTCCCCCAACTGCTCCCCCCTGCAATCCTGGGTCCCCCCCACCAACTGTCCTTTCCTGCAGACCTGGTTGCCCCCAACTTCCCTCCTCTGCCAGCCTGGTCATCCCTTACTGCCCTCCCCTGCAGGCTTGATTGCCCCCAACTGCCCTCCCTTGCAGGCCTGGTCCCTGCCAACTGCCCTCTTTTGCAGGCCATCTTATGGTGGCCATCTTGTGTCCACATGGGGGCAGGATCTTTGACCACATAGGGGCAGCCATCTTGTGCATTGGAATGATCATCAATCTGCATATTACTCTTTTATTAGATAGGATAGAGGCCTGGTGCATGGGTGGGGGCCAGCTGGTTTGCCCTGAAGGGTGTCCCAGATTAGGGTAAGGGTTTCATTGAGTGTAGGGTGGCCTGGGTGAGGGGCTTGTGGTGATTTGCAGGCTGGCCACACACCCCGGTGAGCCAAGTAGAGGCCCTGGTATCTGGGATTCATTTATCTTCTACAATTGAAACTTTGTAGCTTGGAACAGAGCCAAGCCTACTGCTCGCTCGGTGGCCACAGCCATTTCTGTTGGGATTTATTTATCTTCTATAATGGAAACTTTGTAGCCTTAAGCAGAGGCCAAGGCAGGCCAGGGCTACAGAAAGCTTGGCTTCCTCCATCACCTGAGCAACCCTAGCCTCCTGCTCTCTCCAGCTCTGTGGCTGCTGCCATTTTTGTTGGAATTATTTATCTTCTATAATTAAAACTTTGTAGCATTGAGTGGAAACCTGGGCAGGCCATGGTATGCAGAAAGCTTGGCTTCCTCCATCGCCGGGGAAACCCAAGCTTCCCTCCTGCTCTCTCTGTGGCCACAGCCATCTTGGTGGGGGTTAATTTGCATACTCACTCCAGAGGGCGGGGTGGGGGGGGTGGGTGTTGGAAGTGGAGATGAGCAAGCTTATCTAATGGGAAAACACATGTGTTGACCCCCAAGACCCAATTTCTCTCTGCACCCTGTCATCACAAACCATAGGTGTAGTTGTTGAGTGTGGCTGGTGGGCATGGCTTGTGGTGTAGCGGAGGTATGGTCAATTTGTATATTACTCTTTTATTGGATAGGATCTAAGCTAACAGGTGGGAGATGATCTCTCATTGGAGTTTGATTTTCATTTCCATGATGACTTATAGTGGGGTTTTTTTGTTGTTCTGGCATCTTTTTTTAAGAATGGCTTATTGATTTTTAGAGAGAGCAAGAATAGGAGAGAAAAAACACAACATTGATTGGCCCACTGCCTTCTGCATGCCTTCTACCAAGGATCAAGCCCGCAACCCAGGCATGTGCCCTTGACCAGGAATCGAACCAGAAACCTCCTGGTGCACAGACAATGCTCAACCAATAGAGCCACACAGGCCAGGCTGCTTTGGCACTCAAAGGGCCTGACAACGATCAGACCTCCTGGCAGCAGGTGCTTGGAGACTCATCTGTGCACACTAATGAGGCAGAGGGGGTTCCATTGGGTCAGGAAGCACCTATTTGGCTTAGCCCCTGAGGGTCCAAGGTCCTGGACTAGGTCTCCACGTTCATGGGATTGCTGGGTTGACCAGGTGCGGGTACGGAGACCCTGCAGTCAGGACTCGAAGGTGCCTCTGAGCTGGCTGTGGGAGCAGTGACTCCTTGTGCCATGGCTCTGGTTGGTGTCAGGATGACAGGCAACCATAGAATATGGAGAAGATTGTGTTGACCCCCAAGACCCAATTTCTCTCTGCACCCTGTCATCACAAGCCACATTGGAAGGACAGCAGATGGAACCCAGCTGCAGAAAGGAGAGAAAAAGTCAGCTTCATCAGCTTTGCAGAGCCATCTGAGTGGGAACTGGGAACTGTGGAGGGGACCCCCAACCCCCAGGAGGGGAACTGTGGAGCCTCAGCTCAGGATCCTGGGCACACAAAGGCCACATCCTGGCTCCAACCAAGGACAGAGTCTGTGTCCTCACCTGTTGTTAGATTGAGAATGAAGAAGATGAAGCATGAGGACTCGCCCTTGCAGTTCCCCTGAGGCCCCCTGGCTCCCTGGAAGGTGGCAGAGGGCGGGGGGGCGGGGGTTGGAAGTGGAGATGAGCAAGCTTATCTAATGGGAAACCACATGTGTTTTCTTCCTGTAAAACAACTGTCACTTGAAAGAAACCCCACTGTAGGCACTTGGTCCCAGTCCTATGGCTGTTACCACGTCCACAGGAGTCACCAGAGAGGTCAGGACTCTCCATGTTGCTCTTCTTGGCCTCAGTTTCCCCATCTGCAAAGAGAAAATCATTGTCACCTCCTTACTTTTCTGTTGTTGTGTAATGAATGACCACACGCTTAGCAGCTGAAGACACACATTGATTAGCTCCCAGTTCCTCGGAGCAAAGCCAGGCCCGCCCATCAACTAGGTTTTCCTTGGGGCAGCTGCCAGTCCCCACACTCAGAGGGAGCAGCCAGTGGCGTGACAAAGTCCTGATCCTGGGGGTTATGGGATTAAGGGCCCTGTTGCATTGCAGGCTGTCAAGGGGCTGCTCCATCCCCAGAGCCCCTCCCTTCCCACACAGCTCTCCTTGACTTACTATTTCTCAGTGTAGATTCTAGGAAACACCTTTCTGAGGTTGCTAATAGATAAAATTTAGCTACAGTCAAGAAGTAATCAAGATCTGGAGACCCACGAGCCTGTGCAGAGAGGGCTTTAGTGATTACCAAGGGACACTGAGACCAAGGACTGATGGGAAGCCAAGGCTATCTGCCTCGCCATGAGACTCCACCCCATCCAAGTCCAGCACAGAGGCTTTTGCAGTTTTGCAAGTCTTAAGGCGGAGTCCAGCACAGAAGTTCTCACAGCATTGACACAGCTGATCCTCACAACCAATTGGCTTGGAGGTCAATTCCCCCAAGTGATACCAACAACAATCAAGAATTAATTACAACAAGGCTGTACACTCAGTCCACAAAGGGGTGCACCAAGAGAGTTCACCTCAGGTAACTGGGGATGCAGAGCTACAGGGCTATATAGTACACCTAACACACAAAGCTACTCTACCAACTCACGGAAGCAGTGAAAATGTGGAACAGATCACAAACAAAAGAAATGAAGGAAAACAAATGACTGGATATAGAGTTCAAAACCACAGTTATAAGTTTTTTCAAGAATTTCTTAGAAAAGATGGATAAATTTAGCGAGACCCAAAAGGAGATGAAAAAGGACCAACTAGAAATTAAACATACACTGACTGAAATAAAAAATATTATACAGAGACCTAACAGTAGAATAGAGGAATGCAAGAATCAAGTCAAAGATTTGAAATACAAAGAAGCAGAAAACACTCAACTAGAAAAAAAAAAGAATCCAAAAATTTTAAGATAGTGTAAGGAGCCTCTGGGACAACTTCAAGCGTACCAACATCAGAATTATGGGGGTGTCAGAAGAAGAGAGAGAGCAAGATGAAAACCTACTTGAAGAAATAATGACTGAAAACTTAGCCCACCTGGTGAAAGAAATAGACTTACAAGTCCAGGAAGCACACAGAAAACCAAACAAAAGAGGACCACACCAAGACTCATCATAATTAAAATACCAAGAGCAAAAGACAAAGAGAGAATATTAAAAGCAGCAAGAGAAAAACAGTTAATTACTTACAAGGGAGCACCCATATGACTGTCAGCTGATTTCTCAACAGAAACTATGCAGGCCAGAAGGGAGTGGCAAGAAATATTCAAAGAGATGAATAGCAAGAACCTACAACCAAAAATACTCTACCCAGCAAAGCTATCATTCAGAATTGAAGGGCAGATAAAGAGCTTCACAGATAAGAAAAAGCCAAAGGAGTTCATCAACACCAAACCAGTATTATATGAAATGCTAAAAGGTATTCTTTAAGAAGAGGAAGAAGAAGAAAAAGGTAAAAATAAAAATTATGAACAACAAATACATATCTATCAACAAGTGAATCTAAAAACCAAGTGAATTAAAAATCTGATGAACAGAATAAACTGGTGAATATAATAAAATCAGGGGCATAGAAAAGGAGTAGACTGACAATTCTCAGGGGAAAGGGGTGAGGGGGTGCAGGGAGAGAATGGACAAAAATCATATACCTATGGATGAGGACAATGGGGGGAGGAGGAAAGGACAGAAGGTGGGGTGGGAGCTGGGTGGAGGGGAGAAAAAAGAGGAACAATTGTAATAATCTGAACAATAAAGATTTGTTTTAAAAAAAAATTTTTAATTAAAAAAATTAAAAATAAGTAAATAAAAGACGTAATCAATACAAAGGCTAAATAGGAATGGGACTAAACACAACAATGGTCTGATCGTTCCTGCAGTCTTCAAAAGGGGACAATCCCAAGAATAAGGAAGCATTCTGAAATCACCATTGTTGACATTCCAGTGTTTCTGAAGCTGCCATGCTAAAGTTGATGCACGCAGCATAAGCTGCATCATATGAGTCGCATGTGCGTGTTACAGGGCGCCTCCATGTGCCCATGGGCTGCTGTTAGTTGATGAGGTGACTGACAATCAGTGAAGTCACCCCAACGGCCAGAAGCAGCCCAGCAATGGCCAGCACAGGAGCATGGCTGTCCAGGCTAGAAGCAACAGAGAAGATGGTGAGGACACACGCCCCCTCCAGGTGTATACCTCTCAGGAGCTGGGATCTCCCTGGGAGGATTGGGCCTCTAGGCTGGGGCCCCTTAAGGAGGGGAGCCTCAGAGAGGATGGCCGGTGCCATAGACACTGCCTGAACAGAGAAGGGGGAGGTCCCCTCCCATGGCTGACTTAAGTCTGAAACCAATGGTCAAAAGAGCCCAGAACATCTGATTTCCAGAGGACAGGGTCCTAGAGGCAGACAGAGCCTGTGGGGAAGGATGGACGCAGAGAGCAAACAGGAAATCCCCTCCTGGGGCTATGGCATGGGGAGCCCAGCAGATGACCAGCACTGCCTCAAGGACAAGGCGCAGGGAGTTAGAGATCAGGGCCAGGCTGACCCAATTAGGCAGGAGATGGAGCGCTATTGGTGGGAGCTGTGGCAGTTGGGACGCACTGATGGAGAACCAAAGAGCCACACTTGGGCGAGGATGGAGCCGGCAGCTCTTCCCTGCAGGCCTGGCTCATACACGAATCAGGAAGCCACCTGGAAGCAGAGCCAGGAGGCTCAGGACAGGGACTCCAGAGGCCAAGCAGCAGGAGGGCCTGGTGGCCACTGGGCAGTCACACAAGACCAACCTGTTGGGATAGACCACTTGATGTCAGGTTTCCAGAAATTAAACCTAAAACTATAACTGGGCAAAACCTTAATTTCTTCAATCTGGTCCTTCCTTCCTTCCTTCCTTCCTTCCTTCCTTCCTTCCTTCCTTCCTTCCTTCCTTCCTTTATTTCACTTAAATCCTTACCGGAGGATATGTTTTTATTGATTTGAGAGAGAGAGAAATATCAATGTGAGAAAAGAGCATGGATTTGTTGTCTCAGGTACACTCCCTGACTGGGAATTGAACCCATAGCCTCAGTGTGTGTCCGGACTCAAGCCCACACTCCAGCTAGCTGAGCCCCTGGCCAGGGCTTGCTTTTATTTTTTTATTTTATTTTTTGACTGAAACCGGCTCACCCAGTGCCTGCCAACCCCCAACACACACACACTTAATTATCAGGCCTCAGAGTAGTGAGGCTCTAGTCAGCACCTGGTCGTCCTAGGAAAAGGCAAGGCCCTGATCTAAAGACTCCAGAGCAGATTTCAATCAAACTAAAAATTGCATCTTGGCCTCGGTTGTGTTTTAGCCCCAGACCCAGGAAAGGGGAAAGATCGCACCAACAAACCCACCAACAGCAGGGCTCCATGGCTGCTGTTAGGACAGATGCAAGGACTCATTCCTCCCTCACGCCGACCAGTCAGTGGTGACCACGACCCTGACTCCTTAGTGCAATCTTAGTGTTTTTCCCTGTATAACCCGTCTCCCAGCAGCCAGCTCGCCTGTGACTTGGGCATGGCGCCATCTCCTTAACCAATAAACTGAATTTCTTGGCTGCAAACTCCCCCTTCCTCTCCCTGGGCTGTGAGGTGAACAGGCAGACAGATCCCGTCCTTGCAGGAACAAAGCCAAGGACCAAAGTAGCAGCAGCAGGTGGGGGAGGGGGTGCAGGATGTGGGCTGCTGAGGGAGTGGAAGAGCAGAAGCAGAGCCTAGCTGACTAACAGGGCTGGAGCAGAGCAGGTGAGCAGGCTGCAACCCTCATTGCTGGTTGCTGGCTCTGAGGAAGCTGGGGGAGCAGGTGTCTGAGGCTGACTTCTGGGCCCTGGTCAGAGCTGGGACACAAGTGAGACTCCTGGGGCAGGACCCAGAAGACACAGGTCCTCTGGCTCACTGAACAGCGGGGTGGGGACCCTTACTCCACCCGCCCCAGACTGCAGAGGCCCAGTCCAAAGAGACCCGGGTGGGAGTTAGTTTGATCCCTCTGCCAGGTGAGAGGGTGCAGACAGGAGCAGCAAGAACCTGGGCAGGGCTCAGACCCTGGGCAAGCAATCGTGCAAAAGGAAGGTGTTGGAGATTGTGGACTGTCTGGGAAGATTCTTTCTCAAAGAAGTTCAGCTAAGACACGCCTTGCTTTGGAGCAATGTGATCATCTGGAATTACGTGTGCTATTCGTGGCCCATGTGGTCTGTGAGGAGGCAGATGTCACGTCCCATCGTGCTTCTCAGACTCCCCTCCCACGGTCCAGTTCAGACTTCAGAAGGTCCCCTGGGAGCACGGTATATCTGGCCTCCTTCTCCCCAGACATGCCTCAAATGGAAAGAGGAAGTATGCCTCATGCACTTTCCCTCCATAACTCATTTGCACAATAATTGAATTAAAATCCCATAACATTTAATATTAAAATTGCCTGTGTGCAGTAAGTATGCATTTCTGTTTTTTAAAAAACACATTTTCATAATTTAAATACCATTTTGGGGCTGATAGCTCAAAGCACTTGAAGGAATGTTTGATAAATAATATTCAAATTGTCTTTATTTTTTTAAGTAAACTCAGTTATTTAATTGAAAGATTAAGAAGAAGAAACCTCTGACTGGGAAGGGAATTTAACTTGGAGATGTTTCTTTTCTTTTCTTTCTTTCTTTCTTTCTTTCTTTCTTTCTTTGGTCATTGGTATTTTTTTAATTTAATAAATATTTATTGTTCAGAGTATTACAATTATTCCTCTTTTGTTCCCCATAGCTCCCCTCCATCCGGTTCCCACCCCACCTTCTGTCCTTACCTCCCCGCTTCACTGTCCTCATCCATAGGTATACGATTTTTGTCTAGTCTCTTTCCGCACCCCTCCACACCCCTTTCCCCCAGAGAATTTTCAGTCCACTCCCTTTCTATGCTCCTGATTCTATTATATTCACCAGTTTATTCTGTTCATCAGATTTTTTATTCACTTATTTTTAGATTCATTTGTTGATAAATATGTATTTGTTTTTCATAATTTTTATCTTTACCTTTTTTTTCTTCTTCCTCTTCTCAAAGGATACCTTTTAGCATTTCATATAATACTGGTTTGGTGTTGGTGAACTCTTTTAGCTTTTTCTTATCTGTGAAGCTCTTTATCTGACCTTCAATGCTGAATGATAGCTTTGCTGAGTAGAGTAATCTTGGTTATAGGTTCTTGATAGTCATCACTTTGAATATTTCTTGCCACTCCCTTCTGGCCTGCATAGTTTCTGTTGAGAAATCAGCTCACAGTCATATGGGTGCTCTCTTGTAGGTAATTAACTGTTTTTCTCTTGCTGCTTTTAATATTCTCTGTCTTTTGCTCTTGGTATTTTAATTATGATGTGTCTTGGTGTGGTCCTCTTTGGATTCATTTTGTTTGGGGTTCTGTGTGCTTTGCTGGACTTGTAAGTCTATTTCTTTCTTTCTTTCTTTCTTTCTTTCTTTCTTTCTTTTAAATATATTTTATTGATTTTTTACAGAGAGGAAGGGAGAGAGATAGAGAGTTGGAAACATCGATGAGAGAGAAACATCAATCAGCTGCCTTCTGCACACCCCCCACTGGGTATGTGCCCGCAACCAAGGTACGTGCCCTTGACCGGAATCGAACCTGGGACCCTTCAGTCCGCAGGCTGACGCTCTATCCACTGAGCCAAACTGGTTTTGGCGTAAGTCTATTTTTTTCACCAGGTGGGGGAGTTTTATTGAATAGGTTTTCAGTATCTTGCTCTCTCTCTTCTTCTGGCACCTCCGTAATTCAGATGTTGGTATGCTTGAGGTTGTCCCAGAGGCTCCTTACACTATCTTCACATTTTTGGATTCTTTTTCTTTTTGCTTTTTGGGTTGAGTGTTTTTTGCTTCTTTGTATTTCAAACCTTTGACTTGATTCTTATGATCCTCTAGTCTACTGTTAGGTCTCTGTATAATATTTTTTTATTTCAGTCAGTGTATGTTTAATTTCTAGTTGGTCTTTTTTCATATCCTCGAGGGTCTCGCTCATATCCTCGAGGGTCTCACTAAATTTCTTGGCCTTTTCTAGGAAATTCTTGAAAAACCTTATAACCGCAGTTTCGAATTCTATATCCAATCGTTTGCTTTCCTTCATTTCTTTCATTTGTGATCTGTTTCTTTGTCTCTGCATTTTCACTGCTTCCCTGAGTCAGTAGAGTAGCTTTGTGTGCTAGGTGTCCTATAGGGCCCAGTGGCTCCGCCTCCCCAGATAACTGAGGTGGACACCCTTCATGCACCCCTTTGTGGATTGTGTGCACAGCCTTATTGTAGTTAAGTCTTGATGGTTGTTGGTATCTTTGGGAGGAATTGACCTCCAGCCAATTGGCTGTGAGGATCACCTGTTTCTATGCTAGGAGAACTTCTGTGCTGGAGACACCCTTATGAGACAAGACTTGCAAAATTGTAAAAGCCTCTGTGCTCAGCTTGGATGGGGTGGAGTCTCAAGACAGAGCAGACAGACTTGGTTTCCCATCAGCTCTGCCCTTTAAGGCCCCTGGATCTCAGTGTCCCTCGGTAATCACTGCAAGCACATCTGAGAGAAAGCTGCCCTCCAGTTTCACCTGCTGCCAGACAGTCCAGATTCCCCCCAAGTGAATCTGGGTTCCCAGAGTCTCACCCAGCACTGGAGTTCAGTGCAGTTGAGAGCTTCCATCATCCTCCCACTTGAGAAAGCCAGCCGAGTACTCAGTAGTCAGTTCTCTCTGTGTGTGTCTTCATACCTCAGCCTTTTGGAGCTCCTCTGAGTCTCAATGTGCTTTTCTCTTTCCTTATAGTTGTAGAATTTCCACTCAGCCAGCTTTCCTGTGGTTCTGGGTGGTGTCCATTTTGTCTTTTAGTTGTAGTTTTGAAATTGTTGTGCGAGGAAGCAGTTTAGCTGTTTACCTATGCTGCTTGGTTTTCCACTTGGAGATAGTTCTTAATTCCACCACGCTGGGACAAAGTTATAGGGGGTTCCTATCATCAAAAGATTACTTCTGTGGGGTGTAAGATTAGTACATTTAATCTTTTTATAACAATGGCTCTGGAGAGGCTCTGCTTTCAGAGGAAATGAAACCAGAAGCTGCTGTATATCAGCGGTTCTAAACCCTTTGGGGGTCGAACAACACTTTTACAGGGGTCGCCTAAGACCATTGGAAAACACAGATAGGATTCATAACAGTTGCAAAATTACAGTTATGAAGTAGCAACAAAGATAATTTTATGGGGAACTGTATTAAAGGGTTGCAGAACATGAGGAACTGTATTAAAGGGTTGCGGCATTAGAAAGGTTGAGAACCACTGCTGTAGATGAACTTGCTATGGAAATATCTGGCTTCTCAGTGTAGAACATCTCATCTGGTTAATGTGAACCCTTATGAAGAAAGTAGAATGTATTGCAACTTGTCCTCCATACCCAACAGAAATATGTGGCTTTTTCTCCTCTGGTCACTTTTAGGTATATCTTCAACAGTTTTGTTGAAGTAAAATTGGCACATAATAAACTGCAAATGTTTAAAGTTGGTCATTTGATGGTTTTGACAAGTAACAGCCACAAAAGCATCATTGTGCCCCTCTGTACCCCCTGCCCATCAACACAAATCAGTGTCCTTAATTCTGCCAACACTCATTAATTTATATAACTTAGAATTCTACATGAACAGAAGCCTACAGTATATATTTATTTTATCTAACTTCCCTCAATATGATTATTTTTAAATAATAAATAAATAAGCATAATTATTTTAAGATTCATCCAGGTTGCCATGTATCAATAATTTACTCTTTTAAATGGCTATTAGTTACAGATAGATGATAGATAGATACTTGGGCACATAAATAGATAGGTGTTACTACAGATATAGGGATATACTACCTACTCCCCAGGTGATAAACATTGGGTTGTTTCCAGTTTGGAGCTATTATAAATAATGCTGCTATCAGCATTCACACCCAAACTTTTGTGTGGATATACATTTTTCTCTCTCTCTTGGATGTCTGCAGAGTTAGGAGTAAAATTGCTTGGCTGTGGGGTAATTATGTCTTTATGAGATGTGTGATGCAAACATTCTGTCTTAGTCTGGGCTTGTCTTTTTGTGTTCTTAATAGTGCCTTTTGAAAGGCAGACATTTTTAATTTTTTATTGGGTCCAACTAGTCAAGTATTCTTACTGCATTCTATATCTTTTTACATTCTTTTATTTAAATTATTTTATTTATTTAGTTTGAATTCTCTGTACTGCCACAGTCTTGTGATGGGTACATTGCTGCACATTCTGCTTTAATTCAGCAAGACCACCCTGCCTGCTGCCTTTCCCTGCTGTACAGAGGGCTCTGTGAGCTCCTGGGTAGAGCCCTGCCCAGCTGCCCTGCCCAGCCCAGAGGAGCAATGATGTGAGCTGCGATTCACATGATGTGTACATGTATGACTGCAGACAAGAAAATGAGTCAGTGACAGAAGCAGATGGGACTGAGAGACCCAGAACAGGGCTGAAAAGAGGATCATGGGAGGACACACTTGCACAAACAGAAACCACATCCTGACTGAAACCAGCAATGTTCACAAAAGAGATGGCATAGGAAAGATCATCCCCAAACCACAGACTGAAGACTGAGGCCCTCACCGGTGAAGTATTAGGAGCTAGTTTGTGACTAAACCAAGTTAGCATTCACTTCCCAGCCCCCTAAGCATGCATCCCCTGACCTGATCACACATGTACCATGTGTGAGGCCCCTCCGGACCATGTCTCCCTCCCAGTGATTCCAGACTCCTGCTGTGCCTGGACCAGCTCCTTGGGGAGGATGAGAGATGGGAAATGCCCCTGCAGTTTGCTCATTCTGCCTGCCGATAGCTATTAGAGGCAGGGCTCACTTCACAGAGCTTAGTGGGAAGTCGCCAGGCAGACATGAGGGATCCTTTGAAGGACAGGTGGCATCTGGGAGATACAGAGGTTTGTCTCTCCCATCATGCATTTGGGGTACCCAGTCTAAATGATGAGACCTAAAGAATTAGTTCGGTGAGTAGTGTCTGCCTGTGACTCAAGCTGTGAAAGCAAAGATGGATGACAGCAGAGAGCCGCAGGCGCCCAGACACCATTGGGAAAGATACCCCCAGTGCACATCCTGGACCTCACCCAAACCAAGGGGAGGGAGAGACCCAGATCTGGGTGGAGACGAGTGCTCTTCTGGATCTGATGCAGCCAGAACCTCCCTTTCTGTGACAGCCCACGTTCTTTAGAAGAATGCAAGTATGATTTAGAAGCCTGACACACATGGCTGTCAATCGTTTTCAGGGAAAGGTGAGAGAGTGGGAATGGTGGCTGGGTTTGAATAGGAGAGTTGGAGAGTTCTGCCTCCAGCATGCAGACACTCTTCACCAATACAGGAGAATGGAGGACTTTAAGGAAACTAGGGTCATAGGTAACGTTAGATGAAAGAAGCAGTGACTACAAAGCCCAGGAATTCCCATGTAGTTGAAGCCAACATCCTAAAACCTTTAGAAGGTGCCAAAGGGGAGAAAATATTAATGAACTTTAGAGGGAGAAACAGCAGATGTGGAACATCCTGTGGTCAATGCAAGCCAATCTGGGCCCTGAGAAGGTGGTCATCTTGCCGATCCAGACATTTCCTGGGAAGCCTCTTCCACATTTGTATTCAATACATAGCCCTTGAGCCCTGGCCAGTGTTTGGAGAGTCCAACATACACCAGAGAGTCTACTGAGGGTTCCATTCCAGGTCAAGGGTACATACCTGGGTTGCAGGTTCTATCCCCCACTCCAGTTGGGGTTAGTGCAGGAGACAACCAATCAATGTGTCTCTCATATTGATGTTTCTCTCTCTCTCCCTCTCTCATTCTTTCTTCCTCTCTCTCCCTTGCTCCCGCCCTTCCTCCCCCTCTAAAAAAATCAATGGAAAAAATACCATCTGGTGAGGATTAACAGAAAATAAAAGTTCCTAAGCTCAGAAACACACTGGGGATGCAGAGATGGGGTAGTGACCTTGCCCTCTCAGGGCTCACAATCCAGAAAGGAGACCCTCTTCCTTGTTCAGAAAGCCCATATTTTATTCTCCTTCTCCTCTCGGCCCAAACCAACATCCAAAATCAAATCCCCTCTGCCCACTCTCCAGCACATCTCAGTTGCAAATAGGAAGAAAAATCTATTCATTCTTGAAAGTCCCTGTTAAACTCCCATTTTTTGTATATAACTAGAGGCCTGATGCACAAAATTCATGCATTGGTCAGGGGGGAGGGGGGAGATGAAGGGAAGGAAAAGGAAGAGGGGAGAGGGGAGGTCCCTCAGCCTGGCCTGCACCCTCTAGCAATCCAGGACCCCTCAGGGGATGTCCAGCTGCCAGTTTAGGCCTGATCATCCCTAACTGCTCGCCTGCCTGTCTGATCGCCCCTAACCACCTCTGCTTCAGTCCCGCTGCCATGGCTTCATCCAGAAGAATGTCTGGAATGACACCTGGAAGGTTGTTCAGCTGTCCAGTCTAATTAGCATATTATACTTTTATAATTATAGATAATGCTCTTGGCCACCATAAATAATGCTGCAAATGAATGTAAGGGTGCACATATCTTTATGAATAAATGTTCTCAAATTTTTCCAGTAGATACCTAGAATAGGGGTTGCTAGATCATATGGTAGGTCTGTTTTTAATATTTTGAAGAACATCCAGGGTGGAGAGTACACACACTGATGATGTATTATAATATTATACACTTGAAACTTATATAATCTTATTAACCAATGTCACTCCAATAAATTTAATTAAACATATATGAAATAAATAATGGTTTTCAGTACTACATGAAATGTGGAAGGGTAGCTTTAAGAAGAGGAGGAGGAGGAGGAAGAAGAAGAAGTAAGAGAGAAATAAAAATATGAACAATAAAATGGCAATAAATACATATCTATCAACAATTGAATCTAAAAAATCAAAATCAATAAATAAGAAATCTAATGAACAGAATACACTGATGAATAAAATAGAATCAGAGGCATAGAAACATGGAACAGACTGTGGAATCTCAGAGGAAAGGGTGTAGAGAGCCTGGAAGAGGTTGACTGAAGATCTTACATGCATATATGCATTACCCATGTACTCAGACAATAGGGTGGTGAAGGCCTGGGGAGGGGTGGGAACCAGATTGAGGGGAGCAGTGGAAGGGGATGAGGAACATCTGTAATATTCTCAACAATTAAATATTTGAAATAAAATAAAATAAAATAATGGTTTTATATTGAAGCAAGAATAGGTCAGAGGGAGAAAGACATACTGTATGATTTCACTTATACATGGAATCAAGAGAAAATGAGTAAACATTAACAGACCTGTAGCTATCTAGAAGAAGCTGGCAGCTGCCAAAGGAGAGAGGGTGTGGGAATGAAATAAAACAACAAAAATATTTAAAAGTTTTAAAAAGGAAAACAAATCAATATCATACAGTTTAATATATTTACACATACACAAATCCATACATTGAAAAATGTATTAAAGCAAATGATGGGCTCTTCCATCTCACAAAGCTATTTTCCTTCAACAAGGAAGTTCCTCCATGCGGGGGTCACGTGCTGGAAGCTGGGACACCTTCGAGGCCTTCTGTTCTCTCCCCTCTCATTTCTTGCCACGTCAGCACTCACCAAGCTGTTCTGCACATTCTACCTGCCGAGTGTACGTGGTGTGGGCGCGTGCTCTAACTGAGGAACAGTCCTTTCTTCTTTCAGACTCAGGAACTACTGTCAGGAGAAGCCATTGGTTCCTTCTGAGGCTGGATGATGCCAGAATTCTGCATTCCAAAGTCCAGGACGCCACAGGCTCACATCTATGCAGGCAACATCTGTCAAAAACTCCCGGAGGGTGTTATTTGAGGAACACATCACAGCACTGAAGGAAATTCCCTCTGAAATTTCCCTTGAATCTAAAAAATCAAAATCTCTCCTGGAGATTAAAACTGCCTTTAAAAAAGCAAACAGGGCCCAGAATTTTGTTTCCTAAGACCTTTGAGGGTGTAAGAGCTTGCATACGTTTGATCAGAGTTCTCCTTCTCAATAGTGCCCACATATTTCCACCTTGATCTAACATGTTCACCTTTCAAAATACAATCCCCAGATAACTGCATCTCAGGCTTTGTGTATACTTGGTATATACAATTCTTTGAGCTTGAATTCACACCAGGTAAGGTGACTCACCTGTGCCTCCTGTCTCCATCATCTCATCCAAAGCCAGGAATCACCTTAGTCTTCTCACCACCCCTCATCTTCACACCCATGACTACCAGGGCTTGTCCTGTCCACACACATGGATCTGGATCTACCTGCTGCTCTCCATCCTCACCGCCGGCTCCTGGGCAGGTCACCATGCCCTCTCACCTGAAGACAAACAAGAGGTCCTAACTGGCATTCCTTGGGTTCCATTTGGCAGGTAGGTCCCAGAGTGCTCCCTTAAAGTGTTACTTGCATGTCACTTCCTATTCAAAACTTACCATGCTTACATCACAAGTAGGATCATCTACAGAGCCCTCCTGGATGTCCAGGCACTGGCGTGATCCGGCCCCAGCTACCCCTTCCCATGGCTCCTGGGCTCCTCTAGTCACACCGATGTGTGTGTGTGTGTGTGTGTGTGTGTGTGTGTGTGTGTGTGTGATCTACATGTAACCCTCTTCTTCTTGCTCTGAAATCAATTAAAAATATATTAACTTTAGAAAGGAAAGGCTCTAATCAGACACTATTCAGGAATAGCCCAACCCAGGGACCTGCCTCTTGCTGCCACTGCGGATCCATCTCCAGCTTCTGGCAGGATCCGCTGACTTTCTCTGAAGGGTGGGGAGACTTCACTTAAATGTTCTTGTTGGTGAGATATGTTTTGAGTGTCAGGGTCCTGTGCAAGCCTCTGGGTGTCCCTGCAGGACTCAGTGAGAAAAAGGGGGAGCGGGCCTCGCAGGCGGTAACATGTATGGATCCTTCTGAGACTTTCTACGTTTGGAACAAGAGGAATGTGCTCGCTCTGGGGCCATCAAATGAAAAATGTTACCTCATCATGGACCCAATGGGAGGCCTGGGTTGGGAGAAATGAGATAGAACAAGAACGCTGTAGGCTGCCCCTTGTCAAATAAAATGACGGCACTGTGCTGAGGCCCCAGCGGCCCAAGTGCAGGAGGAGCCATCACCTGGCCACTGATTCCTGCAGGTAAAGCCCTGGGTCAGGTTGAGGCCTCTGTCGCACCAGGGATGCCTGGAGGAAGCAGGATGGAGCCTTCCCTTTCCCAGAAGGCAGGAGGCAGAGACCTCAGTGGACAGGTTGACAAATGAGCCCGCACCTTGTGCAGGGCTGTCTGAGCTTAAACCCGCAGTGCGCATTTGTCCTTTCTTCCTGTTTGTGTGTGTGTCCGTGTGTATGTGTCCGTGTGTGTGTGTGTGTGTGTGTGTGTGTGCGTGTGTGTGTCCACGTGTGTTTGTGTCTGTGCATGTGTGTGTGTTAAGCCTCACCTGAGATAGTTTTTCCATTGGTTTTTAAAGAGTGGAAGGGAAGGAGAGAGAAACTTCCATGTGAAAGAGACTCATCAACTGGTTGCCTCCACCATGCTCTCCTGACAATCAGGGCTGGGGATCCAACGTGCAACCAGATGCCTGCCTTTGACTGGGAATCGAACCCAAAACCCTTGGGTGCAAGGACCAACCCTCTAATCACTAAGCATACCAGCCAGGGCATACCTTCCATTTATAAACTCCCTAAACTAACCCATTTCTCTACTTCAAAATGAGCAGCACAGCATGCTGATTGGATGCATTCATATATGATGATACATTGTCTTTGCAGCACTAGTGAACAACTCCATTGTCACGGAGTTATAATTTCTTTGTGTGGTAAGCATAGTCCAGATCTGGTCTCTTAGCTAGTTTGATGATTATAATACAACTAGAGGCCCACCCCATGCACGAATTTGTGCACAGGGTGGGGTCCAGCTGGCCCAGCACCAATCGGAGGATCAGGGCCGGGCCTGTCAGGAGAAGACGGCAGGAGGTTGCTCAGCAGACCTGGTCCAATTGGGGCCCGAGGGTGATTGGCCTGTGGGCACCACCCCCAAATAGGATTGGGGGGCCCGATCAGGGATGGGACAGCCAGGGGGAGAGGCCACAAGCAAATTGGGCAGCCACCCAGTCCCTGATCTTAGGGTGGGGCTGAGCAGGAGGAGGGGCTGCAGGAGGTTGGCTAGTTGGCCTCACCCCTTATTGGGATAGGGGGTGATTTGGGGTAGGGTGTGCCAGGGGGAGGGACTGTAACTTTAAACAACATTTCTATTCCTACTCCCTGCCCCAATCTCTCAGCCCTCGGGAACCAGCATTTGACTCTCGGTTTACGAGTTCGGTTCTTTCTGATTCCATGGAAAAGTGAGATTGTGCGGTCTCTCTGAGGGCCAGCACTCACCTCTGTTGGTTGCCTCTGCTTTTTCCCTCCACCTCACTGCCTCTTTTTTATTTATCTTTGCCACTTGCACCCCATTTCTCACTCCTTTGGTTTTTGATGGCTGCTGCTTTGGTGTCCCCTCTCACAGGACCAGCCACAGGACCACTGTAATCTCGGAGGAGCTGGTCCAGCTAATTTCCTTCTCATGCTGGGCACAAGTGCCACTCTTCCACCCTAGTTCCCCTTCTGACGAATCCATGCAAAACTGTTTTTGAGCTTCCTGTGGGGCAGGGGATCGCATTCCCACAGGTGCCAGTGAGCTGGCAACACCTCCCAAGAACATGGACACCCCCCCCCAACATAGCGTTCTGGCTGTCTGGAGGGGGTCTATGTCCTTGGGTTGGTGTTGGCGTGGTTGAGCCTGGAAATACCACTCACTGGCTCTGTGTCTTTATTCAACGTGCCTACCTTCCGCAAGCCTAGGTTTCCTCATCCAGAAAGTGGGGGGTTGCAAGAACACCAGCACTGGAAAGTGCTGGAAGATGTAGTTTTTACAGAACATGACAAAATGAACTGCCTGACATGAACCACCGACATGAACCAAGACCTTGTCACCTCCTGATGCTAAACCAGCCTGGTGACAACGCCAATCACCTGCCCACTGTAGGACAAGGTTTCTGAACCTGCATTTAAAGGCCGCCAATCCCCAGGACTGCAACCAACAACTGCTCCAGCCTCCCTCCCGTGGCTCATCCTGGCCACCAGCAAAGTGGTCTAGGACCCAGCCCCTAGTAGGTCTTCCTATAGAGCCACAGGCCGGGATACCTTTTCTCAGCACTGGTTTGAGACTCGAAGTCTGAACACAGTGGGCAGCATCGCCTCGCTGGCTGGTTATGATTTTTCCTGGTGTTTACATTCACAGTGGTGTGGACTCGCCCTCCCTAGGAGGTGGATAGGGATAATGTTCATGGACACATGTGGTTAGGTCTGAATTACAATTTTCATGAAAATCGTGTCTTGGCAGCAAGCACTTGGGAAGAGCTTGCACTTTTTTTATTGTTTGCCTGGAAATGGCAAATTCCGCTCCTGAGAGATGCAAATCAGTCTGGCTCTTCCCACGGAGACCCCATTTGCTCTGGGCCCACACCACTAGGCTTCTCTGGGCACGACTTGCAAAATGGATGAGTCACAAAAATTCCAGTTGTACCGAGAGAGGGGTGATCATTTCAGCTATACATCTAACTTTGCAAAACCTTTTCTTCCCAATTCTTATTTTGTTCCCAAATAAACTGGAGACGGTAGCCCTGGCCTCGGAGCTGTGTTCCTCCTCTGTTGGTAGCTGGTGGCCTCAGCTGGCCTGAGGTTGAAGAAACGTTGAACCGGACTAGGACCCCAATTTCCAATCATGTGTGTCTGCCTTCCCCACCACCTTCCCCCACAATGCTTCCCACTCACTGCTCTCTCCCTGTTTTGTGAGTTACAGGGGAATCTAAGCTTCCACTAGGACAGTTCTCTCTTTTTGCTTTCCATTTTATTACTAGTCACCAGTTAAATCTGGGATTTAGACAAACAGCCAGGACTTTGCAGTATGGACCCCAAATACCCATGGCACAGGCAGCTAAGAAGGTGCTGTTGTGAATGTAAATAATTTTGTCTCCAGGACACTGAATTTCTGACAGACAAGGGAAAGGGCCACGGAGGCTGAGAAGCTGGAAGAGGGACACAGCCCCTCACCCCCCAGGCCCTCCCAGGGATGCCTTTCTAAGGTACACAGTGTGGCTCCCGATTTGTACAGAGCTGTGCTTCAGAAGCGAGTTGGGAATCTCTATGTCTAAAACCACTTTTAATGGAATTTTCTCTCCGGGAGCTGGTTGCTCTCCTGGGCTTGGCTGAGCTGATATACCCGAGGAGCTTCGGCAAAACCCAGCAAAAGCAGCAGGGACTGGGGGAGCCCTCAGGACAGGCCTGGGTTCCTGCCTTGGGAATGAAAGTGGCATGTCCTCCTCAGGGCGTCACAAGGGAGTCACCATGTGTCTGTGCTTCACAGACACTCTTGACCTTGACCCCTTGGCTGGAGAGCCCCTCACCCTGGCCATCCTCTCCTGGTAGAGTTCTCCTCTCCCGCTGGACCCAGTGCCCTGTGCACAGACTGGGGCGCCTGCTGCCACATCTGTGGTGGGCGTGTCTCCCCTGAGACGTGGAGCAAAGCTGATCTCCATCATCCCTGAACCGCATTTCTCCAAGACCCAGGCTTTCGGAGAGTTTCCTGAGCAAGACCCCTGGTCAAAGCCATGTCCGGCATCACCTCCCAGTCAGTGTGGTTCCCTGCACATCCCCTGGCACCTCTGACTGACAACCTGAAGAGGAAGGCAGCTCAGTTCCACCTTCAACTAGACCCCAACCGTCCTGAAGCCTTCCTGAATGAGGGTCCTGGCTGGCCGGAGGGGTCTAGAGATTGCTGACTAAAATTATGGGGGTGCCAGAAGAAGAGAGAGCAAGATACTGAAAACCTACTTGAAGAAATAATGACTGAAAACTTAGCCCACCTGGTGAAAGAAATAGACTTACAAGTCCAGGAAAGCACACAGAACCCCAAACAAAATGAATCCAAAGAGGACCACACCAAGACACATCATAATTAAAATACCAAGAGCAAAAGACAAAGAGAGAATATTAAAAGCAGCAAGAGAAAAACAGTTAATTATCTACAAGAGAGCACCCATATGACTGTAAGCTGATTTCTCAACAGAAACTATGCAGGCCAGAGGAAGTGGCAAGAAATATTCAAAGTGATAACTATCAAGAACCTACAACCAAAATTACTCTACTCAGCAAAGCTATCATTCAGAATTGAAGGTCAGATAAAGAGCTTCACAGATAAGAAAAAGCTAAAAGAGTTCACCAATACCAAACCAGTATTATATGAAATGCTAAAAGGAATTCTTTAAGAAGAGGAAGAAGAAAAAGGTAAAGATAAAAATTATGAAAAACAAATACATATTTATCAACAAATGAATCTAAAAATCAAGTGAATTGAAAATCTGATGAACAGAATAAACTGGTGAATATAATAGAATTAGGGGCATAAAAAGGGAGTGGACTGATAATTCTCAGGGGGAAAGAGGTGAGGTGGGGTTCAGGGAGAGACTGGACAAAAATTATACACTTATGGATGAGACAATGGGAGGGAAGTAAGAGCAGAGGGTGGGTGGGAGCCAGGTGGAGGGGAGATATGGGTGGGGGAAAGAGGAACAATTGTAATAATCTGAACAATAAAGATTTATTAAAATAAAAAATATATTAAAAAAAAAAAAGAACTAAGGAGGCCAGACCGTCCACTGTGTCACTTCTCACAACAGCAGGCCTGACCCTCCCTACTGCCCACTCAGCACAGGGAAGCCCCCCAACCTTCTCTTCCCTCCTTCCACTTCCCACCCCCCATGCCAGGAAGCATGGTGCATCCAGGGGAGGGAGCAGCCACTGCCAGGAAGCGGCTACTTTCCGAGTGTTTAAAAGGGGCCCGCAGAGGAACTGAGCACAGCTCCCCCAAGCCCCTCGCACCCCAGAGTACCCTCCTGGATCCCTATGTCACGAGTCTCTTCCGCTTAGTGACCTGCTCTCCGTGGCCAGAATGTGAGACAGGGCACCAGCATCGGAACTGAGGCTGAGTCTGAGTGGGGAGGGTCTGAGCCACTGTTGCCTGAGGCACGTGAACTGGGAGCAGCTAACATGGCCCCTGCCCTCGGCAGCTGTGTGCTCTCAGGGCACTCTGATCTCTGGGTTCTGGACAGGTGAGCCTGTGTGGTGACCCCTAGGCCCCTGAAGACCCTGAGATTTCTGGGGCTAGACTGTCCCTCGCAGCAGGGCTGTCTCTCCCTAGGAGTTGCTGAGCAGAAAGCAGATGCTGTCCCTTGGAGGGAAGAGGACCTGAGCCACCACCCCAGAGAGCGCCAGTCCCAGCAGCTCAGCCCTCCCCACCGTGGAGGGAGTATGGGCGTGTGACAGACACTGGAGAGTCCTGTGATTTGCCCGCCTCCGCTTAGTACTAAACCTCAGCAACAGGACAGCTGGGGCAGGAAAGGAAGGAAGGGGGCAGGCATTGAAATTCTCTAGCAGAGGCGTTTTCTCATCAATAAACAAAGGATGCAAACACAGCTGGGAAAATCATCTCCCAAATCATCATTAGGCTGAATAGCATCTCCCCAGAGACAGAGCAGAACCTCCAGGAATGTGACAAACTGGTCATGTTCATCGAGAGTGGACAACGCGGCCTTAGGAGAGTGTAGCCCATGTGAGTAATGAGATGTGGGAGTAGGGCCTTGCGGAGTGCCCCGGGGGCAGAGACCACAGTCCACGCGTTTCTCCCATGGGCCAGCGTGGGCAGGTCCAACCCAGAGTGGGAGGACCTCGGGATTTTTCCATTTCAACTTTTAATTAAAAAATTGAGCGCAATGCTGGCTTTTAGTGATTATTTTCCAAATACTGACCAGTCATAAATTCAGAGGTTTCCCGTGGATCTCTTGCAGTGTTTCTGTTCATCCTGCCGCATACGGGGCTGCATGCTACATGTGGAAGAGGAGCGCGTGGGTGTGTGCGTGCGTGCGTGCGTGGACTCCTCAGAACAATGCACACTATGACTTTCAGAAAGGGTTTATCTCTAATTTTTCATTAATGTTTTCAGACTGCCATTGACCATGGGTAACAAACATGGAAGGCAAGCCTGCAGTCCGGTGAGACGGCCTGAGAGGGACTTGTCCCCTCGTGGAGTCCTTAGTAACAAGCCGAGGTCTCTATCTGCTCATGTGAAGCATCAGAAAACCTTGGCTCAGGCGTGTTCTGTAAAACCCCTCGCCAGCATTCCTCAGGAGCATAGCCTGCCCCAGGGGGAGGAGCCAGCCC
This sequence comes from Lasiurus cinereus, assembly GCA_011751065.1. NCBI lineage: Eukaryota > Metazoa > Chordata > Mammalia > Chiroptera > Vespertilionidae > Lasiurus > Lasiurus cinereus. The sequence continues at coordinate 87,346 of JAAGEH010000327.1, read as the reverse complement.
TGCCAACTCGGACTCTGGCCCAGGAGGCCAGCGTGGGGCTCTGGGGGACAGAACTGGGAGGTAACCATCTGTGTTGTTTTAGGACACAGGCCTCTGCTGACTTGTTGCACCAATAACAGAAGACGATTACAGTATCTCTCCCCAAAAAGTTACTGAGAAGTAGCAGTCCCTTGGGGAGCAGGTTGTGAGATACAGTTGATCACCCACAAGGTGATATAAAATCGGGGCTCACTGGCCTTGATGATCAGCTATAAATGTCACCTGTGGTGCTTCCCCATCTCTTCTGATACTAAGGAGTTGTGGTTCTCCTCTAGCAAATACAGAAGCCGTCCTATATCTGTAGGGTAACCCTCAAATATTTGTGTTCATTATTTACTGCACCCTGAAACTCAGACAAAGTGTGTACTAGCTCACAGGGGACAGTGGCCTGCAAACAAGGACCATCTATATGGCTGTCCGAGATCAGCTGGGCTGAATCCTGAAGGCGGGGCTGAGGTCAGCTGACAGATGACACTCTCTAGGATGGTTCTCACACTGCTGGCAGTCCTCACACCTCTGGCATAGGAACCGATCAGTCAGCTCCTCACCTGGTGGACTCTCTGTGGGACTATAAGTCAATAAATACCAAGGATGCAAACACAGCATCGTGGCTAGTTTCCCCAAAAGCAACGATCCGTGAGAAAGCAAAGCCACAATGCTTGGAAACCCCATGTCATTCATCATTCCCACAATGTTCTCTGGGTTTCGCAGGCCACTCCTGTCAGGTGGGGAGGAGGATGGAAGGCAGGGGATGGGAACCACTGGGATCCATCAGAAGCCAGGTGCCCTGACTTTAGGAAGCGAAAATCAGGAGAAAGCTAGACTTTAGTGGGTTATAAGATGCACCACTTTCCCATCTTCATGTTGACTTGCCCAAGGGTTTCATTATCAGCCCACAGTAAGCCAGTCCCACCAGGACTCCATTCTCCCACCTACATATCCACTAACCCCAAACCTCCTCTTTCACATGGGACTCAGAGACTACAATCCATTGATAGATAGTTGAGCTTGATTGACAGGGGGGAGGGGTGATGGATGACACCCCTTCTTAGTGAAGAATCTAAGTTGTTGCTAAGTAAATTTCTCACCCTCCAAACTTCTACAAATACTCAGAGTAACAGGACACCCATCAGACTTTCTGAGAGACAAAAGAATTGTATGGGATTCACACCCGGCTTACCTCAGTTTTGCGACAAACAGAGGCCTCATGTAAATCTGATTTGGTAAATTACTTCAACTCTATTGCTGAGTCCACACCTCAGTGGTCCTGTTTTTTCTTTTTCTCAATTTTTAAAAATATTTTTTATTGATTTCAGAGAGAAAGAGAGAGGAAGAGAGAGATAGAAACATCAATGATGAGAGAAAATCAATTGGCTGCCTCCTGCATGCCCCTACCAAGAATCAAGCCTGCAACCTAGGCATGGTCCCAGACCAGGAATCAAACTTGGACCTCCTTGTTCAATCACTGAACCTCGCCAGCCAGGCAATGATTCTTCAATTTGAGTTACTATCTTGTTCTTCAGTGTTGAAATCAGACCCCCAAGCTCTCCCCATTCCCATTAGTGAGTATATGGTGAGGTCCCAGAATCTATACGTATATACTTCATGGGATCGCGTGACTTAGGGATCATTAAACTAGTTCAGATTTTTCTCAACTGGAGATGGTAGATCCCTGACTCTGGGGAGGAGAAAACAGTGATATTTTCTTTTCCTTGAAAAGAGTTTCTGCATTATTGAGAATAGACTAAATGACCTCAAAGATGGGTCTTCCAACAATACATATCTAAAGTGTTACACTTCCAGATAGAAAAAAGTTTGTCTACGGTGCTCAAAATCTTACAGTAGATCTGGCCTAGTAGTGACTTGCCTAAAGTTTATAGTTGCTATTATTTTCCTCTAGGCAGTAGTTTGTGAACTCCAATGTCTAAAAGAACCACCTAGAACACGTATTTACAATGTGTTATCCTGGCTCCTTGTCCAGGTATCATGGTTCCTTAGGTGGGGCACATTAGCACTGTTATCCCCACTGAGAGGAACAACACCCCCTTAAAGATAATATACCTCACCCTGGCTGTGGGGCTCAGTGCACCAAAAGGTCACCAGTTCCATTCCCCTCAGGGCACAGGCCAGGTTTCAGGCTCACTTGCCAGTAGGGGGAGCCTGTCCATGTTTCTCTCTCTCTGCCCTTTCTCTCAAAAATCAATAAAAATATCCAAATATATAAAAATATATAAAAACCCTGAGTCAAAATGACCAGTAAGGACAGAGGATCCACCAATCAGAAGTCCGTCCTACAGTCTGACTACTTCTGCTGCATGCTGTGGGGGCTGCAAATCAGAGCCAGAGAGAGGATGGAAGAGAGAAGCAGGGACTGATTTATTGCCTCTGAGGCAGCTTTTGATTAGCACCTGCCTCTTTCTCTCCCAGTCTGGCCAGCAGCTGCACCTCCATTTCTCTCCAGGACTCCACTGGGGCTGCTGATCAGCCCCACCTTTCTGATCAGGCCTCATCGATAGGCCCAGAGATATTGACTGGCATAGAAACCAACCAATCAGAACCAAATGTGGGTGCTGTGAAGAACCAATGGCTGCCTAAGAGGTGGAGCTTCTGACACTGATTGGCATAGATACCGACCAATCAGGACCAAACATGGGTGCTTTGGGGAGCCAATGGCTGCCTAGGAGGCAGAGCTTTTGATGATGACTGACATAGAAATAGACCAATCAGAACCAAATTGGCCAGTAGAGGTGAGCAGTTGGGGGTGAGATCAGGCCTGCAGGGGAGGGCTGTTGGGGGCAACCAGGATGGGAGAGGAGGTCAGTTAGAGGTGATCAAGCAGGCAGGTGAGCAGTTAGGAGCCAGCAGTCCCAGATTGCAAGAAGGATGTCCGACTGCCAGTTTAGGATGGCAGTCAGACATCTCCCAAGGGGTCCCCAGGTGGAGAGGGAGCAGGCTGGGCTGAGGGAACCCCTTCTCCATTCATGTACCAGGCCTCTAGTATTTTTATAAAAAATACACATCAAACCAGAAGTCATGGTAACTCACCATCCTACCTGGGAGCTCCATGGCCTGAAGTCCTCTTTTAACCAGGGCTTCCTGATCCCCTGAGTGGGAGTCACCTGAAGGTGCCTGTGATCTGGGATGCAGAGAAGCTGGATCTCTTGGAGTTCCACTTTGATCTGTAAACAGGTATCTCAGCCACTTTGGGAAGACTCTGCTCTTAGATGCTGCAGGTAGAGGGAATCTAGAGGTAACCTCCCACCTGTCCTTGTGCACCTGGGCTGACATAAGCCCTATGTAGGGAGCTCCACTGCTGGGTACCTCCATCCAACCCCACAGTCTTTAACGTTCTTTGAATATTGGATCTTTAGAAGCAGCGTGGGCTCCGGAATCATTGGGGACAGATTAGGGCAACAAGAGAATCAGAGTCAGAAAGAGAAAACTAATTAGCAAATTCATCTTATGTCCTGTCAACATTTTTAAAAAAGAATAAAGGAAAGCCAGCAAAGACTCTTAAACCCTGTCACTTAACTGATGCATGCTAGGGCTCCTAGGGTCCAGCCGCAACATCCAGGCTGATTAGGAGAAGACAAATACTCTGCTCAAATTGTAAACAGGAAGCGGGCTGCTAGCAATGGCCACTTTCTCCAGAGGATTTCAAGGATGACCAGTCCCAGCAGTAATCGCAGGTATACCTCAGTGGAGGAGATCCCAAACAGATGGAATTCACGATTTATTATGACAATAAAAACAGACACTCATTAGATGACTCCTCCCAGACCATAACTACAGAACGAGAAAACATTGAAGAGTGTTCGTAATGAGCCACTAAAAAGTTAATCCTTTTATTTTAGAACCTGATGGGGACCCATCTCCGGGGTTTTGTGTTGCCGTGGACACCCAACAGCCTTGGGTAAGGTTCCTGACAGGTATTTCCAATCTGGAAGTTTCCTCTGCAGACAAGGAGGGCCCCATCCCGAAAGTCCAGATAACAGTCCACACTGGGAGGAGAGAGTAGACGAACAGGCTGCATGTAGTCTCATCCTTGGTTTCGGCTGGAGACCAGGAGCTCCAGTCTGCTGCCATGTGAGCCTCTCAGAAGGAGGGACTCGGCTTCTCTCCCATGTTCCCATCTTCTCTCCATCCCCTTACTCTCACCTGCCCAGGGAACAAGGAGCAGCTGCTGTGATTAGCCAGCACTTAAGGTAGGCAGTGCCTGGGCCCAGAAAACCGCCTCATGCCCAACCCCTCCTGTTCCGCTGTCTGTCTTCAGCACCAGGCACCCTCCACTCTATAGGAGCTGAGGAAGGAGGAATCTCTGCTTCCACAACCCCCGCCCTGTTCTCTTTCCCTCTCTCCCCCCTTGCCCCCCCCCTCTCTCTTTAATCCTCACCAGAGGATATTTTTCCCATTAATTTTTAGAGAAAATGGAAGGGAGGGTAGGAAGGGGTAAGAGAGAGAGAGATCAATTGGTTGCCTCCAGAATGAGCACTAACCAGGACCAGGTATCAAACCTGCAACCCAGGTGCATGCCTTTGAATGGGAATGGAATCAGCAACCCTTAGCTGCCCGGCTGACGCTCTAACCACTGAGCTCACGTTCCAGGGCCTGTTTTCTCTCTCCTCTGCCCATCTTCAAATGAGCCAGAGTCCAACATCCTGTCCTTGGAGATGGTTAGAAAATTGACTTGAAGTCTGCTAACCTAATTTCTCTATGACCAACTATTGGGGACCTCCATTTGGGTAGTTACAAGGTTCTCAGTAGTTCCATTCTTGTGTAATCATAAAGTTTATGTCTGTCTTCCATATCACAGAACCCAGAAGGGCAGAAAGAGCAATACACATCTTGAATCCTTAATAAACACCCCATGAGCTATGGGCTCTATAGGCAAACTCCCTCGGGTTGACCTTGACATTGTCTTGACTGGTTGGTTGACCTTGAACACACATTTGCCACACAGTTTCCTCATTTGTATCTTAGGGGACAGAATGGTAACTAATTCAAAAGATGATTGTGAATATTAAATGAGTTCATGGGTATAAATAAAGCATGATGTTTTATGTAGCTGGAACACAGCAAAGAATAATTTTTGGGTTTTATACTATTACTAGAGGCCCAGCGTGTGATTGAAATTGCATGCAGGGAGGCACCCTGTGGGCCGCTGTGGGAGTCAGGCTGGACCGGCTGGAACCCATGCCTGACTTCCACCCCAGGCCCCCCTCCGGCCTCTTTACCTGTGTCCACTCCAGGCTGCCGGGGCTGCCATGCCGGCTCAGGCAGGCCCTCATCTCTGCCTCCTTCTCTGCTCCAGGCCTCAACTGCACGCAACCTCCTCCTGTACAGTTGTCCCATTACAGCGTCCTGGCCTAATTTGCATATTACCTCTTTATATATTAAGATTACCATTAACATTAAGATAAGAAGTTAGCACTTCAAGAATCAGTGTTGTATCCGAAACTGGCTTGGCTCAGTGGATAGTGTTGGCTTTCAGATTGAAAGGTCTCAGGTTTGATTCCAGTCAAGGGCATGTACCTTGGTTGTGGGCACATCCCCAGTAGGGGGTGTGCAGGACACAGCTGATGATGTTTCTTTCTCATCGATGTTTCTAACTCTCTATCCCTTTCCCTTCCTCTCTGTAAAAAAATCAATAACAATTTATTTTTTTTAAATCAGTGTTGTAGTTGATGATGCACCACTGGGATTTTAAAGCATAAAGTGGACACTTGGCATTAGGTGGATGTTATGCTCAATGTTGAGCATCAAGGGCAAAAGCTAATCAGTCCATATCTGTATCAGCAGAGGAACACCATCCACCTCAAAGGAGTACCTGTGTGCCCTCTCCTCAGGGAGCAGAGCAGCTAGCCACTGCCTCTGGGACGCCACAAATCAGGGAGAATTAGCAGGAAAGCCATGGCCACAGGGCAGTGAGCAGGATGCTGACTGTGGGAAACAAGGCCAATGCAATGGTTCTCAATCCCCCAGTTTCACACTGGAATGCTAAAGGGGACACCTGATCCCAACCCTCCCAGGTGCCAGCCGCTCTTTCCTCCCTCAGGAGCATTTTCACTGCTGAAAGATAAACTTCCTCCACGGAGAATATGACCAGTGCTCTGCTGATGGCAACATCGTCTGGAGAATAGAGCTTGGCACCAACATGCAGTGGGAGTGCAGGGCGGTCTTTGGCCCCCTGAGTTGAAGCCTCGGTGACAGCTGGTGTGAACCACTGACCTGGTTGCAGGCTGATGACTCTGAACTGGGAGAGTCCACGTGTCAAAGAAGGGCCCACAAGACAGCCTGGGAGACTTCGTAACCACCCCCCTGCCTCTGCCCCCGGCCCCATAAACAGACCCTGCGTTCTTGCAGGACAGAAAACCGTCTTCTGTTCTGTGAGCATGAAGCTCTCATTCCTTGGAGTCCTTTTGCTGGGAAAGTGGGATGACGTGATGGTATTTTGACTCATTTTGAAGAATTCAAGAACAGCCAGGTTATCAGCACCGCACTTGCCACAGACTCTGTCACAGCGTTATTAAAGTCTTGGGTATTTCGTGCACACAGCAGCATCTGTGAGAGCAGAGCCAGTTCACTAATGACTCTAAGAGGTGCAAAGTCTCTTGGAGAGCCATCGGGGAGTGGTGACTAGACTGCCCTCTTCTCCAGGTGGGAAGAATCCAAGAACAGCCAGGTTATCAAGCCTTTCTAAAGACTCTGTCCTCCTCCCAGGCCCATGGTCATAGCACAGTGAGCAAGCAGATGCCTGGTATGCGACATAGAGATTCACCACTGCTCACTCTCGGTATTTGCACGCACGTTCTCTCTCGCCCCTGCCAGCCTCGGTGCAAACAGAAGCTGCCACTTTTACAAACCAGAGCGGCACCGCCCCACTGCGCCTGGCCACACCAACAAGTCAAACAGCTGCTTTGCAATATGGGTCTCTCTGACTCTGACACACACATTCTCTTGCCCATTCTTTGCCTGATGCCTCAATATACATCTCACATTTGGCACAGACATCCATGAAAAGCTGCAACTCGAGATGAAAGTACCTGTGAGGCACCCCATCATCTCCAGATACACGTAAATAAGGCTGCTTTGAAAGCGGTCCTGGCCTGGCTCAATTGGTTGGGCATCGGCCCAGGCACCAAAGGTCAATTCCTGGTCAGGCCACCTGCCTGAGTTACAGGCTCAATCCCCAGTAGGGGGCATGCAGGAGGCAGCCAATCAATGTTTCTCACATTGATGTTTCTGTTTCTCTCTTCCTTCCTCTCTAAAAAGAAAAAGAAATCAATGATCAATTAAAAACAAACATAAAACCTCTCCTTCCCTCTGGGAGACACGCCCCCAGGGCAGCTCAGTGGGAGGGAGAAAGCAGAAATCGTCTTGGCAACCTGATGGCATGTCTGCCATCCTGCAAGGACATCTTAATGCTCCGGGCACCAGGCCCTCACTCATTTGTCTCTAGTGCATTCTGTCCCTTGACTTGTGCCAAGCACACACTCTATTGCTTTGCTGCTACTGGGCTTAATGGACCCTGCCCAGCCCACACATCATCCTTCAACCCTCCCACATTTGGTGCTGGAACACTGTCCAAATTTCCAAAGAACATCACACAGGCTAGTCGGGTTAGTTCTGTCCACTCCCAGTAACGAAAGATGCACTCACGTGCGTGCGCGCACACACCCCGCCCCCCCCCCCCCCCCCCCATACACACACACACGTGCAAGAATCCTAAAGCCATCGCATCTGCAAGCTGCCCCAGGGCAGAGTGTTTCCTTCAGGAGAGCCCTTCTTTCCCCTGAACATGCTGGCGTTGCAGGTCTCAAACCCTCCATTCAGGCAGCTTGCAGGATGGAAACCAGCAGTGGAAACTACAGCATTTTTTTAAACTACAGCATTGCAGCCTGGCCAGGCCTCTGCTTCTCTCTATCATCTCCTTATCATCCAGCACAGTGGTTGGCAAACTCATTAGTCAACAGAGCCAAATATCAACAGTACAATTGAAATTTCTTTTGAGAGCCAAATTTTTTAAACTTAAATAGACTCGCCCAGGCCGTGGTATTTTGTGGAAGAGCCACACTCGCCAAAGAGCCAAATGTGGCTCGCGAGCCGCCGTTTGCTGACCACAGATCTAGCAGAAGAGGCACCAATAGTCATTAATTTTACATCATAGCTTGTGTGCTGCAGGATATCAAGGGAGAGGCATGGACCTCACATCCTCTGGGGGGCGTTAGCGCCTTTGGGTTGCACACCGAACAGTTGTTGACGTTTTCGTCCTCATTTAGGGGTACAAAGATGTGTGTTGGTGCCAAATTCACAGGGGCAGATTGATGGTTGCTGATGTCAGCATAGCTACACTCCTCAGTTATTCAACCAGACACATGCCTGGGAGCTCCTGCCCAGCATTCTGACTGCCTGGTTTTTGCTGGAATCACAACCACCTTCTGCCACTGTAAGAACTTCCTAAAAATATTGTCCAAATTACTTTCACATTCACAAGCATCATAATCCACAGCCTAGAGTTTTCCCCTCAAAGGAGAGGTAAGTGCCCAGGGAGGGAAAAAGGGGCCCTCAGAAATGTATGAATCCAGACTTAACACAACACACACACCATGACCGTTCTGTTCCTTTTGCTCACGGGCAACAGCAGCGACAGGCCGCTCTTCCTCCCGGGTCCTCTCCAGCTCTGAGTCTCACCACAGTCGCCCTGACATTCGTTTCTCTCAAGGCACGTTTTTTCATGTAATTAGTAACCTTCACTGCTGCTTTCTGTTTGTACAAAACCAAACAGATGCCATTTGTGACATTTACCCTCGTCATGTCTGAGGTTCTGTGAGGATGTGATTTTCACTGAGTGGCCAGATTATTATGATCTCTGAACACATAATAATCTGGCCACTCAAGTGTATGTGTGTGTACACACACACACACACACACACACACATACATATATATTAGTGGCCTGATGCACTAAATTCATGCACAGTCTGGGGGAGAGGGGGGCCTTGTCCCTCAGCCCAGTCTGCACCCTCTTCAATCTGGGACCCCTCGAAGGATGTCCTACTACCAGTTTACAGTGATCGAGCCTAAACTGGCAGTCGGCCATCCCTCTCACAATCCTGGACTGCTGGCTCCTAACCACTCACCTGCCTACCTAGCTGATTGCCTCTAACCACTTTGCCTGCTGTCCTGCTCGAATCCAACTGGCCCCCCTGCTGGTCTGCTCACCCCCATTTGCCCCACCCCCGCAGGCCTGATCACCCCCAAAGGCTCCTCTCACCAGCTTGATCACCCATAGCTGCCCTTCCCTCTTGGCCTCTAATCACCTCTACCTCAGCTCCGACACCATGGCTTTGTCCAAAAGAACATCCAGAAGGTCTCCTGGAAGTTCTCTGAGTCTAATTAGCATATCACCCTTCTATTAATATAGATAGAGGCCTGGTACACAGGTGAGGGCCCGCTGATTTGCCCTCAAGGGTGTCCCAGATCAGGGTGGGGAATCCCTTGGGGCGTGGGCGGCTTAGGCAAAGGGCCTGTGGTGGTTTGCAGGCCAGCCATGCCCCCAGGAGGTGAGGTTCCCCGCTGGGGTATGTGGCCAGCCTGGGTGAAGGAGTGAGGGGCTGAGAGTTGTTTTCAAGCTGGCCACACCCCCTTCAGGTAGTGGTTCCCGCTGAGGTATGTAGCGAGCCTGGGTGAAGGGCTGGTGGCTGTTTGCAGGTGTTCAGAGATCATAATAATCTGGCCACTCTGTATGTAAATGCCTGGTGACCGGGGAGATCACGTGAGAACGGAGAGCTGTGGAGCTGGACTGTGTAGGAAGAGCCTACAGGTCAGAAAGTGGAGTTCAAAGGCAGCCAGCATTCCAGAGGAGAATGGACTCGAAGACAGGAGAGCCCTCGAGGGCCACCAGCAGTTCTGCGTGAAGGGAAGATGGTGACCCCGGAGATTGGGAGGTGACCGCAGGCCATGTAGGAAGGTAATGTTCACACACATATGGGCTCCTGTGAGGGGAGGGAACTCAGAAGTTTACACCAGTGCTCTGCCCCTGAAGAGACAGAGCGGGGACCGCCGCCCCCTGTATGTGTGCCTGCATTAGACCAGCGATGACCACTGTCCGCATGCAACTGATGCCCCACTGGGGAGGCGGCAGCCCCGAGCCCAGCACACATTGAAATGCATCTAACATTAGGCTGTGGGGAGGGGAGGGCGGGGGGGGGAAGGGGGAGCTGTTGGGAGCGAGACCAGAGTATCTTCAAAACTCAGACTTCGAAATGCTGTTTCTCCTTAACACGTGTGTTTTCACACCGTCGTAAAAAGTCAAAAAAAAAAATCTCCAGTTGAGTCATCCCAAACCAGGACTGCCAGACCTTATGCTTGTGGCCATGATGCGTGATGGTGCCTCATTCATCTCCCCGTGAAATGAAAGAGGGACCTGGGCAGGACACAGAAATAATGATTTTCACACACTGGATGCCCACAGCCCAAGAGAGGGATTCCTGAAGGAGAAAATCACATGCTGAGCTGGGGCTGTCCTGCAAGCCAGCGGGAGGCCAGTCCACGCCCGGGGAGGCAGGACCAGAGCCCTTCATTTCACCACAGCGGGAGGGGCCAGGTGCTGGCGGCCAGGGAGGCGCTGCGTGTGGGCGTGTGGGCGGTTCCGAAAGAGGACGGAGAATGTCTCAGGCCCTCTGATGGGGATCCCCCAGAAAAAGACAACACAATCCAGACAGAGGTCACCTAGGATACCAGAGGTAGGGGATGAACGAGAATGTTGCTTCAGAGGCTGTGTTAGATTTCCGGAATGTGTGATGGATTCCAGCAGCATTGAATGTAAGGCTGTGTCTCCCTGGGGTCCAGTCAGAGACGAAGGCACGTATCTGTCTTTCAGTGGCTCCAAACACATCACCTCCGCTCGGAACCCAGAATCGCTCCCAGAAAAACTCTGAACAGAAAACCTCAAAGTGGGGGCGTGGGGCTCAGCACCCTGCCCCCCACCCAGCTCCTAGGTCCTCCCCCTGCCGCCTCGTCCCACAGCTTTGGGGATGACTACGCTAACATCGAGCTCCAGCCTGCTCACTTGAGCATGAGAACTTTCAAGACAGAATCAGGTCCCTGCGAGGCTGGGGAGGCACCTCTGAGAACATGCATTTACCCAGCATCCCAGGAGTGGCTACACCTGCCAGATCTGAATTTGAGTGATGGTGCCACAAAAGTGGCTGTGGCCTGCCCCCTCCTGCCCTCCTCACCTCTCACTCCCCTTCTTCCCTCCCCCATTCAATGTTCTCCCTCAGGCTGGGCAGCTCAGGCAGGGGGTGGGGCGGTGCTTGGAGGGCTCCCTGGGGAAACAAGGAAGACACTGACCTCACCACAGGAGTCAGGCAACCAGGAGATAAGACCGTGCACGGCCAGGGGAGGGGACCAGCTCTCGGACATGGCTTTTAAGAGGTCTCTTAAACTTCCTTCTCGCCGCCGCCTGAGCCCAGGCAGCCATCAGACTTACCTCCGAGATTCAGGCACAGTCCTGTGGGAGGGCCTTGCTCTGCACTGGTGGGATAGGCATTCACATCCGAGGGGGGCCAAACTGGACCTTATGAAGGGCAAAGCATTGAGACAGGAAAGGCTCAGGCCTCTCTTTGTAAACTGAAGGTTTAGAAGGGTAGCCACTTATGGTGCCTGGACCCCCGCTCCCGCCCCGAGTCAAGAAAGTGACAAGAGTTCCTGAAGGTTAGTCTTAGTACTGGCTTGGGGGCAGAGGACACCCCTCCCTGGCAGGCCCAGAGCAGAGAGGAGAGCTCCTGACCCTCTCCAGGAGCAGCAGGACCTGGGGAAAGTGCAGGCTGAGTTGAGGTGATCTATGGCTGACCGTGGCTTTCCTGGTGACCCCTCACCTCTAGCCCTGCTGGGATTTCACCAAAGAGGCTCTGACAGGCTCTTCTCCAGTCCCAGAAGGTGGAGACCATTCCAAGCAGAAGGACGTTCAGACTTGCCCCCCAAGTTCCATCACACATGCCGGCTTCTCCATGAGTCCCCTCCTTTCCCGTCTCCACCCCCCACCCCCACCCCCACCCCCTGGCACTTCCTACTCCCTCTCATCGGCTCACTTGGGTTTGGGCAACTAGGAGAGATTGTCTTAGCTCTCGGCAAAGTAGGGAAAGACTCAGGTTTGAGATTTCTCTGCAGCTGAGATGCTCCAAAGTCAGGTATATTCTGAGGGTTGGGGGAGGGGCGGGGAATCTGATCTGAAATGGACAGATTGAGTGACTTTAAAGTGATGCCTTGAAGCTGGGGAAACAAGACAGGGACTTACAATGACTAAGGAACAACAGGGTCCTAACTAACACCTTCAGGCCCTTTTCCTTTAAATCAGATTTTCCCCCAAAATAGTGATGTTGCATGACCGATGCTCAGTTACTCAGGTCCCTGCGTCATCGGTGAGGCTGACCAGGAACCGGGCAGGTGCAGAGGTCCTGGACAGAACTGGCTGTGGGCGTGGCAGAGCTGTGGACAGGGGAGCGGGCCGCCTGGGTCGGGCACCAGCACTCACAGCTCTGCCCGGAGGTTTTTAGTCCCCCGAGGCCAAGGCCAAAGCCAAGAGACTGTGTGGGCTGGGGAGAGCCAGGGCAGCAGAAGGGGGTGCAGAGCAGAGCTGAATTGTACTGGACAAGCCACCCCTGAACCAGGAACTGAAGCAGGGGAAGCAGGAGAAAAAATCACCCCCTCTCCCCCAGCATGCTCTGTCTGAACCAATTGATATAGACTCAGGCAGCAAAAAGAAAGATATACACACAGGCACACACACATGCATATATATGCAGGCACACACAGAGAATACCAAAAAGGCAAAAAACTGTGGATGAGGCTGGCAGAATGAAGAATAATCAGCACCAATATTCATTACTTTTTAAGAAAGTATAATTAACAGGCAAGATGAGTCTGGCCCCTGTTCTGTCTCTATTTGCCTCACTTATCAGAAACCTGAACCCAGATTAAAAGCCAAGTGCACCAGTGTTTATTGGAGGTAACACTTGTACCAAGCAAGGACTGCCAGCACCAAGCATGGGACGGAGGTTGAGAAGGAAGAAGAGAGGGAGGGAGGGAGGGAGGGAGGGAGGGAGGGAGGGAGGGGGGGACGGAGGCGGAAAAGGGAGGGGAGGAGGGGAAGGAGTGGGGAGGCAGAAATGGAGGGGAAGCGAAGGAGGGAGAGAGAGGGGGATGCAGGAAGGGAAGAGAAGGGAGAGAGGGATGGGGGAGGCAAGAAGGAAGGGGGAGGGAGGGAAGGGAGAGAGTGGGGAGGGAGGTAGGAAGGGGGGGAAGGGAGGGAAGGGAAAGTACGTAATAGCCAAGTAGAGTCTGACCAACAGTATTGGTCACATCTCATTCTCTTTTATTTTCTTTATTGATTAAGGTATTACATATGTGTCCTTGTCCCCCCATCTGACTGTAAGCCCCACTGAGGCAAAAAGTCTTGTCTCTTTACTTCCCTCCGTTCTACCTAGAAGAGCAGGACTTCAAAACTGTTCCCTCAGTGAAGGAAGAAATGAACGCAAGGTTCGTGCTGGCTCCAGGTCTGAGTAGACGTGTTTATGACGTATTACAGCAGACATGTTACATCCCGACCCTGGTGCTGACTTCCCAGGATCCCGTGGTTTAGTGGCTGTCCCTGGCAGCCACTCTCTGCACACAGTTCCACCTTAGCTCTTCCTCAGCCCAGGAAAGCACCTGACAAACCAGCAGAGCCAGGCGGCACCAGTCCCAGTGGTTCTCAACCTTCCTAATGCCGCGACCCTTTAAGACAGCTCCTCATGTGGTGGTGACCCCCAACCACACAATTATTTCCGTTGCTACTTCATAACTGTAATTTTGCTACTGTTATGAACTGTAATGTAAATATCTGATATGCAGGATGTATTTTCATTGTTACAAATTGAACATAATTAAAGCATAGTGATTAATCACAAAAACAATATGTAATTATATATTGTGAAATATTTATTTCTAATTACAAATAAATGAAATTTTGCCTTGAACGTGGTGTAGCATGGGTAACAGTCTTCATATGACAACAGTAAACTACATTGCTACACTTTGCTACACCAAGGAGTGGTCTGTTGGTTCCTAAGACCATGGGAAATAGATGTTTTTCCACTGGTCTTAGGTGACCCCTGTGAAAGTGTCGTTCGACCCCCAAAGGGGTCGAGACCCACAGGTTGAGAACCGCTGCTCTAGACAGACTTCCTGGGCCAGACCACGGGCAGCGCGTGCCACCTCCTTATGTGCCCCTAGCTCAGCTTTAACAAGGATGGCACTGTGGACATTGTGGGACAGAGAGCATTTATTCAACGAGTAAGCCTCTGTGCCCCCTGCTGCATGGGCCTTGGAGACAAGCAGGGTGACTGTGAAAATAACTGGAACACAGCCACACCTCGAGATCATCAGAAGGATCATCATAGATGAGCAAATGGGTCCGCGGGGCTCGCGTTTGTCTGATGTGTTCACTTCGATACATCAACAGGGAAATAACAAGACACACCAATATGCTCCTTTCCAAATGTGATTATTAAGTCTCCTACCAAACTAACAAACTCCCGGAGAATGCAACACTTGTTTTCAACATGTTTTCTCCTTTCCTGCCCAGAGCAGGTTCACAGATAAGTACTGAGTGTGCAGGGAGCTGCTCCATTATTCATGTGCTAAGCTTCGGAAGCGCAACTGGGAAGAGAACCTCCTTGAATTTACCTACTTGTCTGAAAGCCACGTGTTCCTCATCGGCAGCGAGTTCTCACATTCACTGTATCCACCCGTCGGTAGCCTGGCTCCACCGCCGGCATCTCAACATGCTCCTTCAACCACTTATCCTTCCCAGTTAGTGTCTGTCATTGTTAAGCCCAATTCAAAGGGTTCTCTGCTCTGTCACTGTTGGAAAAGGGGGTCACAGACACACCGTATAAGCACCCATGATCCGACACCCATCCATCACTAGTTGCACAAATCACAGGAGGAGGCACAAGGAAAAATCAGTGCGGCAGCCAACACGGGAAACCCTATTTCTCGCCAAGCAGTCATGCTTTAGCTACATGACCTTGCAATCACTCAACCCCTTAGAGGCTCAGTGTTCTCATTGTACAACTAAACCCTTAGAAAAGTAGCATTTGTCTGCTTGCCTCACAAGACGGAGGCTGCATCCATTAAAATGTGATATGCATTGAAGAGATCATTTATGGAAACATGCTTATGGAAATACCTACTTTCCCCAAAGTGGGCATTTCCATGCATTTCCCAGCGAGCAGCTTAGGAAACAGCCTGGCTAAGGGCGTTGGATCTTACTGAGTTTGACAAAGAGGCCACAGGTCCAGTCTGTGCTTCTGCTGCAGAGCTGTGTGCCTCGTTTTACCTAATTTCTTCACCGATGTTTTCATGAATGCTCTCTGTGATCAGCACGATGGAAGACAAAGGTATTCCCGCCTTCCATGAGTGCCCAGAGCACTGGAGGCGCTAGGGACCCATGAGGAGAGGACATTAGGAAGGAAATTCCAGCATTCCAGACCACAAAGAGCAAATGAAGAACGACACCATCACGGTGTGGAATGGACAACGAGCAGCATGCGTGGCGCTGAGAGTGCCAGTGCATTCTGTGTGTCTCCGGCGTGACAGGGACGACGAGATGGATGGTGGCTGAAGTAAGAAGTTACCGAACCAGGAGAAAAAAAATCCAGACCTAAGATTGCTGTTTGTAGTGCAAAGCCATGGGCCTTAGTGAGTCTGGCAAGGAGGCCATGGACACTCTCTGCAGAATCAAGATGCAAGTAGTCAGGCGATTGCAGAGGAAACATGCAAGACCTACATCTCCTGGAGGAAACACAGTTCCTGCCCTGAGAACCCTGCAATCCAGCATCCTGGGACCTCAGTGCTCTCGGGGCAATCGATGAGGTTCAACTGGAAACCAGCCACACATATCCCTGTCCTTGGGACCATGAAGGTGGCTGTCCATGGTGTGAACCAGGTGGACAGGCATCCTCAGCCAGACAGCAGCTGACAGGGGTTTGTTTTGTTTTTAAATATGTTTTTAATTGGTTTCAGAGAGAGGAAAGGAGAGGGAGATAGAAATAGAAACATCAATGATGAAAGACAATCATGGATCGGCTGCCTCCTGCACGCCTCACACTGGGGATTGAGCCCACAACCTGGGCATGGGTCAAGGCTCAACCAGTAAGCCACGCTGGCCGAGCAATGACAACTGACTTTTAACCCAGCCATGATCTAGGCAAACCCTGGAGCCTTCACTTGTGAGACTTACTTTATCTTGTAAGGTCTAAAATAATGAGAGAAGAAATTTACATTTCTCACTCAGAAACACTTGTTTCCTCTCAAAAATGCACCTCCATACCTATGGCTGGCATGCGGTAGATTTGGCGTTTACATAGGTGGGTGATGTGGCACACGGGAGCTGAGGCCCAGAGGGGAGTTCTATTTCTCAAGGACATACGACCGAGGTTGCAGGGAGAGAGGAGAACCAGGGCCCAGGCCTCCGATGGGGGCATTTCAGCAGGGTCAGATGCTTTGTTGGGTCAATCCTCAGATGCCCTGAGCGCTATGGCTCAATTGCTGGCATCGTCCTGTGCACTGAAAGGTTGCCTATATTCCTGGTCAGGGCACATGCCCGGTTGCAAGCTTGATCCCAGTAGGGGGCGTGCAGGAGGCAGCCATTCAATGTTACCTTCTCACACTGATGTTTCTCTCTTCTCCCTTCCCCTCTCTCTCTAAAAATCAACAAACTATTCTTTTAAAAAATCATTCCTTTGACAGGTGGACAGTCAGACACCCTATAGAGGCCAAGAGGCAGGACCCCCTTCTTCACAGGGCTCATTTGACAGAACCATTGGCCATCAGGTGTCCGCTGGTGAACAACTAACTCCCAGCGTCTGCAGGAGACCCCATCTGCCTGCCTGATGGACCGTGTGATCCCTGCTCACACAGGAAAGTGAACCTGTTTCTTCTCGTCAGGAGGCTTCAGGAAAGCCCTTTTGCCTCATCTTTCTTTGTCCTCGCCTCCCACACCTCACCCACCTGTGACCTCGGATTCTGGCTCGGAGGCCTCATTCTTCCACTATTTCAACAATAATCTCTAATCCCTGGCTGGTCCCATGGACCATCTAACCTTGTCTGAGAAGAAGCAACACTGCCTCCTGGCGGTCAATTCTGGGATCTACAGAGGGACATCCGTCAGAGCCACCCTCTCCTAAGGCAGCAGGAAAAGGAGGAATTTCTCTGGTTCTTGCGTAAATAAGGGGGGAAAGGGCCACTGAACACACCTCAGTTAACACCAGGACAACTCTGTCAAGGTGTTTTAAAACATTGTACAAAGAGGAGGAAAATTAATTAAGGAAGAATTGATTTCTATCTACAGTGGCAACTCAAAGTTGTTAAAGGTAATCCAACTTTCAATGCCTAGCAATACTGATAAATACTGAGTGTGTAGGGAGCTGCTCCATTATTCATGAGCTAAGCTTTATCATCTCCAACATTCTCCCCCTTCCCTCCCCTTTCATACTATTCTCTGTGGTCCCACTCACTCCCCGGCCAAAGCAAAGGGACACACCCTCGCCCTGCGTTTCCCTGAGCCCCTCAGTCCTACCTGCCCACTCTTCCTCCTGCTCAGGTCTTCAGTGTGAATGCAGCCACCCCTGGGTCCTATCTGTCTTCTCTCAGCTCCTGTCTTGGCCATCTCTCTCCTCCTTCACCTGGGACGTCAGGACTGGATGCATCTTCGTAGCCCAGCAGATGCTCTGCTGGGTGGAGAGGGGTGAGTCCCCTAGAGCTCAGGTTCTTCCAGGGCCAGTGAGAGGCAAAGCTGGGCTAGTCTTCTCTGAGGCGTCAGGTGGGAGCCACCCCACTGCAGGGTGGCATCTGCTCTCTCCGAGACCTCTCCTGCCTCCTATACATGTCACAAGTTACACAGGGAAAAGCTCTGAGCCTCACACGTGGGCCCCGAAATCCTTACGCAAACACGGCTACTGACTGGTCAAAAGGCATGATCAGGACCCTCTGAAGGTTACAGGTTCGGCTCTGGGCTGAAACTAATGATGGATATGCTGAAAAGGGAGGTCAGTCGGGCAATCGGTGTTCTGGGCTCAACTGTATCTCGGGAAGCCCAGGGGGCCAGTAGACACGCTGTGTTCATTCCCAGCCCGGGGATGAGAGGAGGGTGCCTCCCAACTGGCAAGACCCCAGCATGACCCTGCACTCATTCCCAATAGCTCTGGTCAGCGCAGGCAACCCCATAAAGACAGAAAGCTGGGGGTTCGGAAAATAAAGTGAGGCCTGAAACAGCCCCAGGATTAAAGGGCCCCCATGCAGCCAAGGCCCCAGAAGAGCAAACACGGAGCATGAAATTGACATGGAAGCTGACAGCTGTCCAGGCCAGCTGGGGCAGCTGGTAGCCTCCAGGGCTCGGACAGGATGCACAGCTGTGTTTATGCCGATCACTCCCTTTCCCCCATCCTCCACCTCTGGCTTCCTCGCGCAGCTGGTGGCAGCTCCTATTTTAGTTTCCAGGTAGTCTGACCTCAGGCTCTGATGGCAGGGCAGCTCACAGGCTCTGTGGTCCTATGTAGAGAACACATTTATTTTTCCTGGAAGACGGATAAGAGAAGGCGCTGAGGAGCCAACCAGCAAGCTGCCCTGGACACTGTAGTTAGACACACAATCCGAGCTCGGTAGCTGCACCTTCGGTTCCCCCGCCGCTGGCTTCTGTGGGTTTCCATCAGCAGGAAGTGGCAGGAGGTGCCTTGGGGAGAGACTGAAATCAGGGTGCTGAGCCTGGCTCCTCTAGGTGGCTGTAGGTGGAAGAAGTTTCTCCCAAACGACAACAGCCCCTCTCTGCGCTCCTGCCCACCCCCACTCTAAAGCTTCCCCTTGCCACAGGCTCAGGGCTCCAACTGCCCCTTCACCGTCTTGAAATGCTGCCCACACGTGTCAATAGCCTCTTCATTAAACTCGCCTCAGTTTACCCACTTGAATGGGGCTCTGCTGCCTGCTAGGGTTGTATGTGATACACACTCTGATCAGATTCTCAAAGCAACACTCCAAATAATTTAAAAATTATCAACAAAGGTGGACTTAAAATAATACAGACCCTCTTAAATAACTAGTGATCAAATCAGTTATTCACATAGGAAACCATGAAACATTCAGAATAAATGGCAAGAAGCCTACCATATCACAGTCATCTGAGGGAGGCCCCAAAGAGGGCCTGGGGTGAGCGGTTGTGCACTAATAAAGAAACTAGAAATAAATCTCTAGAGAAGTTAAAAACTTGAGCTTTTAAAAATAAGGTAGACATAGTTCATAATTATTAATAAAACGAGAAGGGGACAAAAGCTTCAACAAAACAAAGACTTGTTTTCTTAAAACCTCTAGGAATAAAGATCAAAAGGAGAGAAGAAATGGACGAAAACATTCCTCACCAGGCATCAGACTTGTTATGAACTGCAGCAGCGAGCACTCTGCTGTCAG
The DNA here is from genome assembly GCA_011751065.1 of Lasiurus cinereus. Lineage (NCBI taxonomy): Eukaryota > Metazoa > Chordata > Mammalia > Chiroptera > Vespertilionidae > Lasiurus > Lasiurus cinereus. The sequence goes on along the minus strand of JAAGEH010000327.1, from coordinate 67,801 downwards.
TGCCAAGTAGATAATGGAAAAGAATAAAGATTACAGACAGTTGCCTATTAATACATAGGACATTGATAAATGACATCACAAACCAGAGAAGTGCTAACCTAGCCAATGAATTGTGCTGAGAAATGGTTGTGGGATGTGAAAAGGCTGACCTGTGTCAAACCATAAATAAAAACAACTTCAATGAGTTAAGTATTAACAAGTGAAAATCAAAGCCCCCCAAAAAATTATTAAGCAAGACACACAAAAAATCACAACCAGTAGTAAAAAGATGGATAATTTATATATATATATATATATATATATATATATATATATATAGAGAGAGAGAGAGAGAGAGAGAGAGAGAATTTGCTCAATTGTACATGTATTACATAAGCAACATAAAAATGTACTCTTTCATCAACAAATGGAACAATTATAATTATTCTCCAAACCATTGTGGATCGTATAACAAACAAAACTGACACAATCTCTCCCCTGAACTGTGTATCTGCAGATAAGCAAACAAGCTAAACAATGCTGCACTTAACAGCACAATGAAAACACTGCTTATCATATCACCAACTCCAGCCCAGCCAGTGTTGCTCAGTGGCTGGGTGTCACCCCATGCACCAGGTCACCAGTGCAATTCCTGGTCAGGGTACATGCCCCGGTTGCAGGCTCAGTCCCCAGTAGGAGGCGTGCAGGAGGCAACCAATCTGTGTTTTCTCTCTCCTCAATGTTTCTATCTCTCCCTCCCCATTCTGTTCTCTGAAATCAGCAAAACTATTTAAAAATAATATCATCAACTCTGTCAAAAAAGACCTCTATTTCCAAGCAAGCCCTTAATTAATGTGTTTATCTAGTTGTGGTGAGATATGGCAGACCAGGGGGGCAGGACTATTTCTCTGGAGGCATTTGCCCTCTAGGCTCCATCATTCAGGAAATATTGATTGACTGACCCTTGAGTGCCAGACCCTGGGATACAAGATGAATAGGAAATTGTTTGTCCTCACAAGCAGGAGCACTCTGGGACTAAAGACAGAGGCGGGAAAGCCTGGTGGGTGCACTGGATATGACGGTGGGACGTCATGCTCCTGGTCTAGTCCCTAGGGGTGTGGCATGGGGGCAGATGGGGTGGGGTGGGGTGGGTGCCGAAGCCCAAAAGCCCAGGAGAAGAAATACTGTCAGATCCCGGGCAAATGGGGCATCAGGGTTCAGAACCGGCGTTGCTGTAGTTTCCTGACATCACAGTAGTGCAGCAGCAACTGCTGTTTCTGGAAAAAGCAAACACTAAGAGGCCAAGCTCTGCGTTTCAGGCCTGAGTTTGCCGCGTACTAACTGTCTGAAGCCTACGTGAGCCATTCATCCCTCCAGTTCGTGAGAATTAAGTCAGAGGGTGTCTGTGGGGGTGCTCAGAAAGGCAGAACCCCTGTGACAGGGCACCGTGCTCAGACACCCACTAGCATTCTTACTGTTGAAAATGTATCCTGTCACCACCACTTCATTCCGTGCTTACTGCAGGGTAACTTTCACAGTGAGCCGCACCTGCCCAGTGTGCGTCGCTCCCTGGGCTTGGCAACTGTAGACATCCACGACATGTATACATCCATTTCTGTACCAAGAAAATGAAAATGTGGAGCCTTCCCATACCCAGAGAAGACCCTCTTTCCAAGCAAACCTCCCACCGTGTTTATACCCATGTTTATGAAGGACGGTCACCTGCTGTTTCCTTTCCCCGTCACGTCCTGTCACATTTCTGCTCTGCTGATTATGCCAGCCTCATAAAACTACCGGAAGTGCTCCCTCCCTCCCATTCCTGGGAGAAGTGTGCCATGCTGGTAATATTTCTCTTCCCACCTTTGGTGGAATTCACCGGGGAAGTCAACTAGACTTCAACTCGTCTTTGTTGATCCGTCTCTTTAAAATTTGAATGTGTGTGTGTTTAGATTTTCTATTTCTCCTCACGTTGATTTTAGTTGAAGAAATTTATCCATTTCACTTATATTGTTGACTTTACGGACATATGTTGTTCGTTATATTTCATTTTCATCTTTATATTGTCTATAAGATTTTTATTGGCATTTATTTATTATTAAAGGTCCTGAGGAAGAAGCGAATGTGTTGTGTTTAAGAAATAGAACCAAACTCAGAGACCAGACAACAATGTGGTGGTTATCGAAGGGAAGAAGGGGCAGGAGAGGGTAAAGAGGGATAAATGGTGATAGAGGAGACGTGATTTGGGGTGGTGAACACACAGCACAATATCCAGGTGATGTGCTATAGAATTCTACACCTAAAACCCGTGTAATTTTATGAACCAATGTCACCTCAATACATTCAATTAAATAAAAGAAATAGAAGCCATGGCACTGCTCCCAGTGAGAGGAACTGAGAGAGGTAGAGAGGCAGGCAACAGCAAGGCCACACAACAAGCCCCTGACAAGCTGGCCATGTCCTCTAAGTGAAACGGTGCCTGGGGATCTAATGAGAGAAGTAGCTTCCCACTGAGTCGCAGGGCAATAGTCACCAACCTTGTTCGCTGATGTTCTTGCATCCATCCAATCCTAGCAATAGACTAACCTGCCATTTCAAGAAATCTCAAGATCAAGATTTTTGTCCCTAAAATGAATTCTTTTACAATGTGCTTTACCTTTTGCCAACGTTTCCATAAGTACATTCGTGTTTCTTTTCTGAACAGAAAGCATGTGCTGGACGAGTCTGAAGCTTGGGGAAGACTGTGCGGGACTGTGTGGTTTCTAGGGCCAGTCCAAGTGCCGGAGACCGTGGTGTGAGTGACCAGAAAGGAGATGTGATTTCAAGCAAATGGAATCAAGATCAGCCAAGTTTCACAAGGTCAGGAAGCTTGTTGCTTATTAATAGGAAGGCCCGCCTTAAGTTCAAAAAGCAATTTGCAGGACACACTAGGTCAGTGGCTTGACAACAGCTGGAGTCCGTGAGCACCTCCTGCTGTGTGGCAGTGAGACCAGCGTGGGTGAGGCTGCCTGCGGGCGGGAGCCATCCTCTGATGTGGCCCCGCCTGCTGTTCCCACAGTGAAGAGGGCCACGACCCTCCCATGCTCGGACCACCTCTGGAGTAAAGACTCACTGGAAAACGGAGGCTGGGAATCGCGCCACCGGGGAAATGGCTCTGTTTTGAACTCGGAAAGAGAAGGTGATCAGAAATTGGATTTCAGGCCTCATGTTGCAGCCGCAGCAATTACGTTTCCATGAGTTGCACTAAGCCAGTCTTGGCACGCTTTCCCCGAAGGTGCCCTGGGGTCCTCGGCCTCGTCATGTGTCCTGCAATCTTATTTCAGGATAAAGGACCAGAGATGTGATTCACGACACTGCTTCTCAAAAGGGAGTTTCCAATGGGTGTTTGCACATTGATTTTGTATCCTGCAACTTGACTGTATTTGTTTACTGTTTCTAGCAGTGTTTTGATGGAGTCTTTAGGTTTTTCTAATAAAGAAATCATGTCATCTGCGCAAAGTGACACTTTTACTTCTTCATTCCCAGTTTGGATGTCTTTTATTTCCTTCTTTCGCCTAATGGCTCTGCTGAGGACTTCCAGGGCCATGCTGAACAAAAGTGGGAGAGAGGGCATCCTGGGTCCTGACCTCAGAGACAGAGCTTTCAGTTTTTCTCCATGGAGTATATTAGTTGAGGGTTTATCATAAATGGCCTCTATTATGTTGAGGTATTTCCCTTCTATACTCATTTTACTGAGTGTTTTAATTCTAAATGGATGTTGTCATGTGTCTGATTTTTTTTCTGCATCTATTGATTTTATTGTATGATTTTTATCCTTATTTTCCTAATGTGGTATATCACATTGATCCATTTGCATATGTTAAGCCATCCTTGCACCCCTGGAATGAGTCCCACTTGATGGTGATGTATGATCTTTTTGATGCATTGTTGTATTTGATTTGCTAGTATTTGGGGGTTTTGCGTCTGAATTCATCAAAGATATTGGTCTGTCATTTTCTTGTTCTGTGCCTCTCTTCTAAGAGGTTCATTCTAAGAATAAACCACTTCCATGGGGTTGAGGAGACACTCACCTCAAGGACTCTCCTGGGATTTCCTTGGATCCGTTTATCACTACGCAGTCCTGCCCGGCCTCTCCCCGTCCCACCAGGCCTCTCTCCCACTTCTTTGCTCCATCTCTCCCAACTCTTCAGCTCCACTCCCTTCTCCCTCTCATTCCGCCTTTCTATCTGTGGCTGAGACTTCCAGTTAGGTTATAATGGGACATTTTAAACTTCCACTAAATCCCTCTAAAAACAGTTGAGGATGTTTTCCATATGCTGTGCACCGAGAGCCTGTTCACTTGGATCCGTGAATATTGTTCACTGACTTTGTTCACTGTTTGTTCACATCTCATGCACACGTCCAGGGGCATAATCGACTTGCACTCCAACTGCCGGGAGATTATCGCTGGGCCGCAATGACAGCCCTTTCTACTCTGGGCTGAGTGATGGCCCAGGGCCGGCCTCCCCACCCAGCCTGCCCCAGCTGTCATGCATTTGACTCCCATATCCACCCTGTGACATCATTGTGTTCATCCAGAATGAGTCAGCTTTCTAGCATCTAGAATCTGACTGCCGAGGTTCACACAACCCTAAGGGGCAGAATCTGGAACCAATTCCACATTCAAAAGACTCTCGTGGAGCATTGCCTCATCTTTTCATGAATGGTGCCGATGGATCCTTGCAGAGCAGCGTCTCACTGATGGGACAGAGTCACGACCAGCAGCAGACGGTGACCTTCGTCTCGGCATCTCCCTCCTTCTCACACACAGCTGAGGAGGCCAGACACAGCCTGAGCAGCGATGTCACCCCTACCCGTCACCCAGAACTCTCTGGGATAAGATCAAGGTAATCTCCAAGAGAATCTTCCTCCTTCTCGTCCTCTATCAAGGGAGAAGGACTCTCCTGGCATGTGCGTGGAATGCTGCCTCAGTCCATCCTTCGATCACCCTTTGAATAATTAATACTCCTTCAGGCCACAAGGAAAACGGAGAAAACTGTGCTGTGTGCTGCACACTGATACGCAGTTCAACCTTAACTCCATGTTGATCGCTGAGTGAAGCTCCATCTTCTCAATGGAGATAGTGGATCTCCTTTGGGATTTGTGATAAGGGCAACACCAAGGCACCCACTTACAGCAAGAAGGAGGGGGGGACTGTGGGAGAAGGGACCTCGCAGTCAGGTCTGCTGGGTGTAGACTGGCCTGGGCCCGCACTAACCTTTGCTTCCCTCCCTGTGGCCTGGGGACTCGAACAGCGCTGATGGCACTGCGCCTTGGTTGGTGCGATGGTGCCCAGCACAAATCCTAGTGCTGGTGTGCCTGTTTAACAAGCTCCGTGGAGACACAGCTGTGATGCACGCCAGTGGGGGGACACCGTTGAGCTGAGGAGAGCTAGTTTCTTCCTGACTTGTGCAGGGACATGGGGTACCTCTGTGCTCAGTCACCAGGTCTTAGACCTCATTTTTCCTTTCAGAACATAAGTCTCCCTGCTCATCAGGCACAGACACTGTCCGAGGCTGTCGGGATGGTGTGCAAGGTGAGTGCAAACGCTGTCGGTAATCAGCCCCCACACATTCTAAGAGGATAAAACCTGGGTCGTGAGCTGAAGAGAAATAAAGCGCAAGTGGTTATGTATTTACTGCAGGCAAATCAGGTTCATTAAAGAAAAGGAAACTTTAAGGACTTTTAAAAATCCCAGGTGGCTACAGAGAAGAAAAGACATAAAATGGTGATGTGTGACTTATTTTTCATGACCTCTTGGAGAAATTGCACAAATAAAGAAAGAAAACGCATGGCAGAGGTGCCTTCGGCTGCTTTATTGAGTCCGGGATGTCTTTGTCATCCATCAAAGGCCAGGCCGGCTCACAGGGGGGATGGATGGCAGGTTCCCGGCAGCGACTCCTGCTTTGGGGGAAGTGAGAACACCTGCCTTCATCCCAGTGTTCAGTTCTCAGCTAGAGCTCATGAAACATGTGTATGGGGTGGGGGGCAGGGAGGCACGCACCAGGTCACTCAGAAACCCCACCCGGGAAACAGAGGGGCAGTTAGGTTCTGCACGGAAAGGAAGATAAATGCAAATGGCATTAATAAAATTTTATTTGGCACTCTCTGAGATTCCTAAGCAAAAGCATTTAAAATCCTGCTTTCAGGAGGCGCCAGCTTTCCCGCCAGCCTGACCTGCTCCAGGGGGATGCGGGCTCTGGGTTCTTTGTTTTACATCACAAGTTCCCAGACAACCCCAGGCCTCAAGTCCAACCTTCATTAAATCCATAGAAAAGCAAAAGAAACTATACTTGAAAGGTCCCTGTTTGGCTCATAAAATCTAGCACAACGAACCAGGAAATATTCAGTTATCCCTAGGAAGCCACGAAGATTTTGTAGCTCAATCCTATTAAGTCTCTCGAAGGCATGGATGTTTGGCCACATCAACCTCTTCTCCTCTCTCCTGGCATTTGGTCTGTTTGATGTACTTGAAAGATGGGTTTGCTTTTCAATTCATGTTCTCTCCCTTCCACCCAGTGACTGGGGTGGGAGGTGGCTGGGAGGAAGGATGCATTCTGGATGGCTGTCAGCATCCAGGATTACCCTGGGCAGGCAGGGTACTTACAAGGAGGGCTTCTAGGGAAAACGCAGACCAGCAAGTTTTAGGATGACCCACATGGATTCTGTTTGCCAAAATATTATCCTATATAATAAAGAGCTAATATGCTAATGGTCCTGAAGCCCTCACTCTGAAATGACCATTCAGCAGGAGGCTGCTTGCACATGAACAGCGGGGGCTCGGGAGACAGGACAGAAGCAGGGAGGAGGCAGGGCCATCCCGTGGCAGGGAGGGTGGGGGTGAGAGCCCGTAGCGCCCCCTCACCAGTCCTTCACCACCCACCAATTGCACTCAACACGCCCACCACCCACCTGCCAGGGGAAGGAGTGCAGTGTGTGCACAGCCAGGAAAGGGCGCTCAAAACTCCACAGCAGGTGGGAGGCCTCTTTTCTCCACACCATGATGAGGCGGAGCTGGCACCCGGAGGAGGTGGGACCAGCCTGAGGCACTGGAGGGACCCAGGGCGGGCCTTAAAGCAGCCAGAGAAGGCGGGAGGGGCCAGGGTGGGGCCAGGTGCGCTTGAGCTCTGGGTGGAGAGGTTAGGGTGTCCAGGTGGAGTGATGGGCATTTGGGTGGGCAGGGTTGTATGATTTCAAGAGGGTCACTAGTAGATAAATAATGGGGAAAACCCTCCTTCTACAAGCATCTAAAAAAACTGGCTAGCCTGGCTGGCATAGCTGAGCATCATTGTATAAACCAAAAGGTCATGATTCCCGGTCCTGACCGGGTTGTGGGCTCAATCCCACTGTGCAATGTGCAGGAGGTAATGGATCCATTATTCTCTCTCATCGTTGGTATTTCTGTCTCCCTCTCCCTTCCTCTCTGAAATCAATAAAAATGACTGTATTTTAAAAGCTGGTTAACAAATAGGCCACAATGTAGAAATTTTTAAAAAGGGAAAGCTAAATGCCCAGGGACCTAAACCAGAGATGGCAGCAGCAGAGGCCCTGAGCTGTGCTCTAAGGCAGAGGAGGTGTCACCCTCATGGCAGAATGGGGGGAGGGTCCACCCAAGGGGGTCAGATCAAGCAGGGCGGTCCCTCAGGCTGAAGTGAGCTGATGGAGCTGATCCTGGACGTGAAACACTGAGAGTGGGAGGGATTAGCGTTCTCACTGGTTAGAGAGAAAGAAATCTGGGAAGGGAAAATACTAAAATGAACCCCATGAAAATGTCGGAATCAGAGACGTTGACATGAACCATGGTTTTAATATATCTACAGAAGGCGTGAGTAAATGTATGAATGTGTGTGTCTGTGGGTGCTGTCTGTATAATGTATATGATGTGTGGTGTGTGTGTGTTCTGTGTGTGTGGTGTGTATGTACAGTTTGAGTGTGCGTGGTATGCATGTGATGTGTGTGGTTTACATGTGTATGTTGTGTGTGCAGTTTGTGTGTGTATGGTATGTGATGTGTGCTGTGTGCGTGGTATATGGTGTGTGTGTGATGTGGGTGGTGTGTGATATGTGCTGTTTGTGTGTGGTAAGTGGTGCATGTGTGGTATATGTGATATGTGTGTACATACACCTTGCTGTGCCCACCGAGTGGCTTGGACAATGTCATCTCCTATGAGCAGTGAGCCCAGCTCCTGCCCAGACGGTGGCCTCCAGATATCATTGTGTGAGAAGTCAGGGTTCCTGTGGATATGACACATTCCTGATCTGGAGGCCACCAAGAGCACAAAGGACAGAATGACAACTTATTGGGCCAGACACCAGAAGTGAGCAGAGGCACCTGCTGACCAGGTTGGGGACCATGAGAATCTAAGAACCATGATGCCCGGGGTCTAGGACCCCCTGAGCAGCACAGTCTGGGGTCTGTCCCAACATGACTCATGAGTTAGAAATTTGATGAGAAGGGAAGATATTTCCATAGTTTTAAGGTCCCTCATACAAAGCACACATTAATTTTGAAGGGGAAGGAGTGAAGAGACCTGGCATGTAAAGGCCTGGGACCCAGGGATAGGAGTAAGCATAAGGACACATGGGAGTTACGCGTCACCTGCTGGGATGCAATGAAAAGAACATGTGGCGTTCTGTGATCGGATGAGACTGGGGAACTCTCTGAGCAATTAGGAAATGTTGGGTGAACCCACATCCTGGGTACTCAGAGTAACTGGCCACAGCTGTCAAAGCACCAAGGACTTCAAGTCCAGGAGAAAATGAAGAATTCCCAGATTACAGTAACATCACCTTCTGTAACACAGGGCTCTGAAGTGGGTCCTTTGGACCTCTGAAAGTTGTTGGGACATTCAGGGAAATGAGGGTGAGGTCTTCACTCAGATGGCAGGAACACAGACACCACTTTTCAGATGTCCATGGTTTCTGGCGGTTATGTGGGAGAATGTCCTTGTTGGTAGGGAACCCACATTAAGTGGTAGCGATGTTGTATCAGTGTTCTTTGTACTGTATTGCACTTTATCTCTAAGTGTGATATTTCAAATTTTTTATTAAAAATTAAGGGGGAGACACTTTGTAAAGTATATGATTGTCTAACCACTATGCTATACACCTGAAACCAATACAAAATCATATTGAAAATAAACTGTTATTGAAAAATAAAATAATAAAATCAAAAATTAAGGTTGGCCACTGCAAAGAACAAGAATAAAATATGTAACTTCCAAACCAGCAGAGGGAAAATAAGGGCTATAAAAAACTTACATGATATTCAAGAAGATAGCAAGGAGGGGGCAGGAACAACAGGGGTCAAATTGACATAGGCATGAGGACACAGGGCTGTGGGCTCAGACCTCTACCTATGGATGTACCAGGAACGTCGTTGGCTTAGACTCCCAGAGAAGAATACATTGCATTTAGTGTGAAATAAATACCATGTGAAATTGCCAATAAGAAACATTGCTGAAATTTGAGACTGAAAATAATGTAAGAGAAAAAAATGAGGCAAGTGGTAACCCAGAGAAAGTCGCTGTGGGTTTAGCGTCAGGCAAAGTGTACCTGACACGTACTCAGAACTGCTGAGTCAGAAAAGGGACAGAGAGAGACTGGAACCATCTGGAACTGGCATGAGCCGATTATCATGTCCAACGGAAATGATTAGACATTGAAGGAATAACGTGGGAAATCTAAAATAATAAGGACCTATACCTCTTTCAGTGTCTGGTCAGCCAAGAACAATTCAGGTGCTGAGGAGGTAGGAGGCCTGAAAGCACCCTCACAGCTGGTTCTACAGGCACAGAGGGCAAGCGACATTGAAAATTCTTTTCTGGGCATCGAACGGCTTTAAAATGGATCAAGTCCCAGGACACCAGGAAGCAAATCTTAGTGAATACTGAAAAATCAATATACAGAGCCATGAATTTTGTGTTTGCTTTTAAATACATTTTTATTGATTTCAGAGAGAAAGGGAGAGGGAGGGAGGGAGATAGAAACATCAATGATGAAAGAATCATTGATTGGCTGCCTCCTGCATGTGTCCTGACTGGGAATAGAACCGTGACCTCCTGGTTCATAGGTTGACACTCAACCACTGAGCCACTCCTGCTGGGCCAGAACCATGAAGCTTGAACTCAATGGTAAACAGACTTTCCCTCCGATCCAGGACTAAGAGCAGCAGAGAAGAAGCCTTAATGCTCAATGAGACCGTCCTCCGTGCTCCATGTAAATCACATGGAAGGATCCGGGCTGCCGCTCCAGCATCACTTTCCTTGTCTCGCTGGTGGGATGGCCCCCAAATCATTCCACCAAGCTGTGCCTCGACCTGAAGTCAGTGGCTTGTTATCCCAGATCAATCCAAACCCTCCAGACCCTGAGAACTCGCGCCACCCCACACGGTGTCCCCGAGTCCCGCAGACCTTGGCTTCTCAGGACCCCTGGGTCCCAGCTGGTGCCTCTCCAGTGGGTTCATCAGCCACCGAAGCAGGTAGCTCCCCCCTGGAATAGAGGTGCAACTTCAGGTGAAGATGCCAGTGGGTTGCTTTCTCCTCTCCCAAGCTGTTTTGAGAGAGAAGGAAGTAATTATTGAGTTTGGAACAGAGCAAGAGAGAGCGGGATGTGCGAGTGTGAGTGTGTGGGGGGAGGGGAAGATGTGTGCATGAGCGTGCAGTGTGAAGCCACACACAATCGTAACAGCAGGCCTGCGTGGGAGGTTTTCCAGCGAGTGTGAGAGGCACAAAGCTGGCCTCGGAGGCCTGGCTCAGACTTCACTTCCTTCCCAATCTCCCTGAACACACAGAAATCGCTCCTCTTGTTTTTATCTTTAATTCCAAAGCAATGATCTCCTTCCCAAGCCTCCAGGAGCCAGACCCCAGACACAGTGGAAGTCATCACTTGCGGCTGAATGTGAAAGCGGGCCGCTCGTTTCCCTGTATCTTGTCTTCACCCGGAGGTTGGAGTCGGACAGAGAATCTGAAGGTGTCCCTGCTCTACCTTCTCTGCCGCAAAACTCTCCTCTGGCCCACAGTTCACATGATGGCAAGTTCCCCAAGACCTTGAAGAGATGGCAGATTGAAAGCAAAAGGAAAAGTCTAGGAACAGGGGTTTGTACGTTTCCGTGAGACCCTTACTGAGAGTCCCTTCGCTTCTGGTTTGCCCTGTTCCGCTGCAGAAGAGCCATTGTTAAGGTGTACATCATAAATCCCTGACAGCACAGAAACGGCTGCAAAACTGGGGCCTAAGCAGATGTGTAGGAGGTGGTGCCAGTTTGTTGACACTATTTTTAGAAGAAAAATGCCAGCAGAATTGCCAATTCGGTGCCTGTGCGTACCAGAGACACCTGCTGCCACTCGCTGGGCCTGTCCAAGGCCGAGGCTCCCTGAGCAGCCCCTGGGCACAGGAGAGCAACACCCATGGGGGGAGGTCTGATCACTCTCCCGGCACAGGCGACAGCATGATGGCATCTGTGCTTCGTCCTCAAGGTTACACAAGCCACACTCACCTCCGTGGCTCTCCGCTCCGGAGGGGAGGTCACCATGATAAATAAATCGCAGTGAACAGGACTTTATCGGTATCTGACTGAATATTAGCAGGCTTCTTCATCAGTGACCGTGAGCTGCCGGCCTCAGCTCAGTTCAGGCTCAGAGGGCCACGGAGCCCCGCAGAGCCCAGGTGGCAGTTCCTGTGACTGACAGGACTGAGCGAGCCAGGTCAGCGTGGTACAGTGTCCCGTGTGGGACTGGATCTAAGCGCAGCCCCTCCCATGGAAACTGCCCAATGGGTCCTTTCTGTGCACCCAGCGGGTCTCACCGCCTTCACCGGCTGTGCACGCTCACAGGGCAGCCTGGGGCTGGGACGGCCCTGGGAGAGGAATCCTGAACTCTGACCCATCTGGCTTTGCCCTGCCTTCCTCGGTAATTCTACACATCAGAGGAGACGGGCTAGTGCTGCCAATAACAATGATCACAACAAATGTTTATCATTTTTTAAATAATATGCTAACTCCAGAGAATGCCAGGTGGGTACTAGCCTATCAGGGGGACCAGTTTGTATGATGTACAAATATCTAATCACTCTGCTGTACATCTGAAACTAATGTAATACTGAATTTTGACTGTCATTGAAAAAAAAATTTTTTAATGGGCAGAGCAATGGGAAGATATGTACACATGTAATACATTAATAAAAAAAGATCTCTTGCCGAGACCGGTTTGGCTCAGTGGAAGAGGAGTGAAGGTAAATGCTATTTCCCCTTCCACCCCCGCCACCCCTTAATTTCACCGGAAAATATCACAGCCACTGACTTTTTCTAACTTATCCCACAGGGAGCGGATGGTGTCAGAGGTCTCAAGGGCTTTAAAGGTGAAAAGGTAAGTTATAATTTACTCAGCGGTATCCCTGACTGTATCCATTATATCAAAAGCGTCAACTCACTGAAGATATTCTGCTCGCCAAATAGCATATTGTGATTTCTTAACGTCACAGGCAATGCAAATATAATCTTATGCTTTGTATTCTGGAAACTTATAAAAAAATATATGTATACTCTTATAACCTGGAGTGAGGGCCCAGTTGCTGACCAGAAACAAGATGAGTTATAACCAGAATGAATCCTGCAAGCCTTCCTTCCTTCCGTGTGTGTAACTTTTCTAAATCACGAGATTGGCCTTTAGGGAAGATATTTTAACCTGTGGGTTGTTCAATATTTAATTAGATGCACACCAGAGGAGTGTTTATTTCTCGACTAAAATCCCCCAGATTCATACGTGGAAACTCAGTGCGAAAGATGAAAGTGAAAAGCACTTGGGGGAAGAGAGAGACATATGAAAAGGGGCTCAACATCATTAATCATCACAGACATACAAATTAAAACAACAAGGAGACATCACCTCATACCTGTCAGAATGGCTACCGTCAACAAATCAACAAACAGCAAGTTTTGGCGAGGATGTGGAGAAAAGGGAACCCTGCATTGCTGGTGGAGATGCAGACTGGCACATCCATTATGAAAAACAGTGTGAAGTTTCCTCAAAAAATTAAATAGGGAACTGCCATTTGACCCAGCAGTCCCACTTCTAGGAATATATCCTAAGAAGACTGAAACACTAATTATAGTAGCACAATTTAACAATAGCTAAGATCTGGAAACAGCCCAAGTAGATTAAAAAACTGTGATAAGCTTCGCCAGTGTGGCTCAGTGGTTGACCTATGAACCAGGAGATCATGGTTCAATTACCGGTCAGTGCACATGCCTGGATTGGGGTCTCAGTCCCAGGTTTGAGCATGCAGGAGGCAGCCAATTAATAATTTGACCCCATCGTTGATGTTTCTATCTCTCTTTCCCTCTCCTTTCCTCTCTGATATCAATAAAAATACATATTTTAAACTGTGATACATTTACACCATGGAATACAATGTAGCTATATAAAAGGAAGAATCTCTTATTCTTTGTGACAGCACAGAGGGGCCTGGAGAGTATTATGCTAAGTGACATAAACCAGTCAGAGAAAGACAAGTATCACATGGTCGTACTCATATGTGGAATGTAATTAGTAACATAAACTGAAGAACAAACAGATCCAGAGGCACGGAAGCATGGAACAGACTGATGTATTTCAGAAGGAGCAGGGAAGACAGAAAGAGGCTAAACAAAGATACAAAATTCGGGCACAGGGGGAGGGGGTGGGAGGTGCTCCTCAGCCCAGCCTGTACCCTCTCCAATCAGTGACCCCTTAGGGCAGCGGTTCTCAACCTGTGGGTTGCGACCCCTTTGGGGGTTGAACGACACTTTCACAGGGGTCGCCTAAGACCAGTGGAAAACACCTATTTCCCATGGTCTTAGGAACCAACACACCGCTCCTCGGTGTAGCAAAATATAGCAATGTAGTTTACTGTTGTCATATTAAGACTGTTACCCATGCTACACCACGATTCAAGACAAAATTTCATTTATTTGTAATTAGAAATAAATACTTCACAATATATAATTACATATTGTTTTTGTGATTAATCACTATGCTTTAATTATGTTCAACTTGTAACAATGAAAATATATCCTGCATATCAGATATTTACATTACAGTTCATAACAGTAGCAAAATTACAGTTATGAAGTAGCAACGGAAATAATTTTATGGTTGGGAGTCACCACCACATGAGGAGCTGTCTTAAAGGGTCGCGGCATTAGGAAGGTTGAGAACCACTGCCTTAGGGGATGTCTGACTGCCAGTTTAAGCTAAACTGGCGGTCAGACATCCCTCTCACAATCTGGGACCACTGGCTCCTAACCACTCACCTGCCTGCCTGCCTGATTGCCCCTAACCTCTCTGCCTGCCTGCCCGATCACCCCTAACTGCCTCTGCCTGTCTCCCTGATTGTCCCTAACTGCCCTACCCTGCCAGACTGTCTCATCCCCAACTGCTTCTGCCTGCCTGATCACCCTGAAATGCCCTCCCCTGTTGGTGTGATCTCACCCCCAACTTCCGTCTCCTGCTGGCCTGGTTGCCCCCAACTTCTCTCCCCTGCTGGCCTGATCTCACCCCCAACTGCCTCTGCCTGCCTGATCACCTCTAACTGCCCTTCCCTGCTGGCCTGATCTTGCCCCCAATGACCCTCCCCTGTCAGCCTGATTTTGCCCCCAACAGCTCTCCCCTACTGACCTGATCACCCCCAACTGCCCTCCCTGCCTCAGCCCCTACCACCATGGCTTTGTCGACCCAGTCTAATTATCATATCATCCTTTTGTTAATATAGATAGATTATATAGGATAAGATTGCTTAAATGGGGGAAGGAGGTTTTAAGCAGGAGGAGATGCTCTTAGCAGACAAAAATACATAATCCCTATATATGGACTGATAGTCAACCATATGCACTATACTGCCAAACCAGTCATTAAAAAATTAAACTGCTTTCTTACACCTTACACCAAACAGCTGTTGCCCTTAAAATCCCTCCTCAACCCCCACCTTAGGTTCTGCCTTCATAGTTCACTCAGATTAGGTTCTGATTGGTTGGTTTCTATGCCAGTCAGCATCAAAAACTCCATCTCCTAGGCAGCCATTGGCTCCTCGCACTTCACCCAGATTTGGTTCTGATTGGTCAGTTTCCATGCCTATCAGTCTCTTTGGGCCTATCAACAGGCCTGATAAGACAGGCCGGGCTGATCAGCAGCCCCAGAAGAGGCCTGAGAGAAAAAAAGGTATGGTTGCCGGCCAGGCCAGAATGAAAGAGAGAGGCAAGTGCTGACCAACAGCTGCCATGGAGGCTACAGATCAGACCCTGCTTCTCTCTCCCCTGGCCTCTCTCCAGGCCTGATCCACAGCCCCCTTGGCAGTCAGTGCTGGATCTGGGCTTCCACAGCTGAGGCCATCAATGCTGGGTCAACCCAGCACTGACTTTCAGTTGGTCGAGCCTTCAGTCATTTTAGATATTACGAACCCTGGGTTTTTATATATTAGGATAGGCATCACCTGTGGACAGACATTAGTGTGGGGAAGACCTGAGGAGGAGATTAGAATGAGGTGGAGGGGGGGAAAGGGGACATTTGTAATATTTTGAACAATAAAGTCTAAAATTAATTAATTAATTAGATTTGATTTTTTAATTAATTTAATTAAAATTTTTTATTTTACTTAAAATTATATATTCTTCTTTAAATCATATTGATCTTCCCCCCCCCCTCAACCTTCAGTGGAATCCTGTAAGTAGAGGAAAAACTGGTATTATTCATCCATCTTATAAATGAGACAGGCAACATCGGAGAAGGGAAAAATAACTCCTGGCTCTGAAGCAGGGCCTGGCACCTCAGGCAATCAGCACTGGCTTCCATTCAAGTCTGTACCCTTGATCTGGGCATTGCCAGGACCCTGTTTGAAAGAGGAGGAAGGTGAGGTCAAGGTTGAGGAGCAGTGCAATGGAGCAGGGAGCAGCCCTGGGGGATTCACTCACTGAGGTTTCCTCCTCCATGTGAGGTGATCCACCAGGCTCTTGCTGACGTCAGGACCGGGACCAGCCCCCAGGCCTGGAACTTTCTCACCAACTCCCTCTCATTGCCCAACAGTCGAGACATTCAGAAACAAAATCAAAGTCAGCACCCAAGAAATCTTCCAGTAGGCTGCGAAGAGACGATGAGGAAATGTGGATTTTTTTCTTCTGGTCATTGTCTCCTCCATGAACCCCTGGAAAGTGGGCCCCAGAGGGCCCTACTGTCTCATGGCCATGGCTGGGGTTTCTCGTGGGTGTCCTGACTCCACGCCATAGGGCAGGGTATGGGTTGGTCACCCCTGTCCTTCAGCACAGTTCTGTCCCAAAAAACTCTCAGCAAGTTCACTGACTGAAGTGGTGAGGATGGAGGCAAAATGTTAATGTTCCTGAAAATTCTAAATATCTATGATGAGGTCCTTCGCAAATATTGCCACAGTGTCCTTTTCTGTTGCCTGGGAATGCCCATGCCCACCTTTCGGTGTGGACCCCCAAATAACTCTCAGCCTCTTTGCCACAGTTTCCAAACCATCACCTAGGCTACATCTGGATACCATGTGTGTTAGCAACACCCAACCCCCCAAACACATGTGTAATTGGTCTTTTGCTACAATGACGTTAAATTCTCGGAGATGGAGCCATTACATGCGTGAACTCATTATAATTTGGGTTTAATTTTTCCCTTATCATCCAAGGGAGAGAGGCCTCATTCTGTGGTGCAAATACAAGTGGGGAAGAAAGGCTGGCCTGCAGTAGAAAAGCCAGTCCAGGAGGCAGGCGCCTGTTAACCTCAGGGTCTTCCTTTGTAAAATGTTAATTAGTAAACGAATATGGGAGCATTTTCATCAGACTTTGACTAGCATAAAAAGTGATTCTCACTTATAACTACACGGAAAAAACAAACAAAACAAAACAAAAAAAGGATAGTTGACCTTTTCTGTGAGCAAAGCTGGACGAACTGCCAGAATTCATCCATCCACATGGCCAGGCACCCTCCATCTGGGTTCGGGGCTTAATGCCCAGACACCCAGGAAAACCAGCGAATGGGACACAGTTGGATGATATCCCTGGTCTTGATTGGTTCTGTTACTAGAGATCTTGAGCAGGTCACCCCTCCATTGGTGACTCCTCCGGCTGGCAACTGAGAAAACACCTCCCTTTCCTGTTTGGGGGGATCATGCACAAAGTACTCAGGAAGCAAAGTGCTTTCAAAAGTGTGATTAAAGGAAAGTTTATGCAGACCCAGCCAGCCTGGAGGGGAGACAGAGAACCTTCTAGAAGGGCTCACCAGTCTCGGAAGCATCCAGTCCTGGTGGGGAGCACACCCATGCTTGAATTTGAAGGTTCCCACAGCACTCATCCACCCTGCCTACGGATGGTCAAGGCACCTGGTTTGGTGACTTCTAGTTGGAGGAAGGCACTATATTCTCAGGAGTCAGTAATTTAATTGCTTATTATTTTATACTAGTGGCCCAGTGCACAGATTCGTGCACATTGAAAGGAAGTTAATTAAGAGAAATATTTTAATATTGCTATTCACCCTTTCTCTATAATAGAAGTGTCAACCAAATTCATGATCAACAATGACAGATTTAAACACACAAGTGCAATGGACACCAGCAAGAGCTTTATATGAATTGCACATGTGCAAGTCAACATTTATTTTTAAATTGTCAGTACACATCATATATACCAGCCAGTCAGTCAGTCAGATGGTCAGACAAACATATGGTCAGTCACTTAGCCTTTTATATAGAGAGATGTATTAGTTTTATCCCATTATCATTTCATGGACAGGGACCCTGGAAATGGAATAAAATCAGTGTTTTCAGGGAAGAGGTGGAAAGAGGAAGAGTTCTGAGGTGGGGTGACATGGAGAGGTCACCTGGTGAAGAGCCTGGGACAGGAGGGGTTGAAGGTCTCAGAATCCTGAGAGGGAGGGTATTGACTGGGAGAGGAGCCCTGAGTTTTGTTAGGAACTGTTCCCATCAAACAGAACAGAGGTAGGAGCTCTACCTAGGCCATTGCGTCAAGGTCTAACTCAAGTTTGACATGTTTCAGAAGGTCCTCTCAGACACCTCCAGAATCCCTCACCTCTGGCCCCCATCACTTTGGATGTTACTTGCAAGTTCAAGTGCATCAGTCTCATTCCTCCAATCTCTACTACACATGCGGGGAAACGGAGTCAGTCATGCTTGTTTTCTGGACAAAGTGCTGCTCCCAGAGCCTGGATATGTAGCCAGCCCAGCATGGCCAGGCACCCTGTGGCCACCGCCCCACAGAGCCCACCATGCTGTGCTCTCCCCAGCAGCAACAGCATTAGAGGGTCAAAGCCATTTAGTTAAAGAGCAAGTTGTTTTGTTCTGGCACCTAAAGTCCATTGACATACCCTGGCCAGGTATAGAGCATTCTGATATGCCAGGGTTGCAGGTTCAATCCCCAGTCATGGCACACACAGGAATCAACCAATTAGTGCTTCAGTAAGTGGAAAAATAAATCAAGGTGTCTCTCTCCTTCTCTCTTTGTCCCTTCCTCTATCTCAAATCAATCAATAAATAAAATTAAAGTTCATTGACATATTTCTTATCTTTTCATTTGTTTCCCACAATTGGCCTGTGTGAGTGTCTCCCTCCCCACTCCCCACATCTCACGTGGTTCAGAGTTCAGGTTCAGAGTTCAGGATCTGGAGGAGGCTGCACACAAATGAAAAAGACTAGAAAATTTAATTTGGAAATATTGGGGTCCAGGCAGGAGCCCAGCTCAAGAGGAAGGACTCCACTGGGCTCTGGCCTTGCTAGCCCTTTTATTCAGATTGTGGGATACACCCATAGCCCTTAGGCAGGCAATACCAATAAAAGCAAATCAGCAAGAATTTACATAAAACTAAAAGGTGGAAGTTGCTTTAGCAACTAGGCAGTGGGTGGTTGGCTCTGACCTTTCAGAGCCTTTAAGGTTGACCAGCCTTCTGGGTTCCTTGTCCACACCTCTCTGCTAGTGAAGACAATGGGAAGCTTCCAACATCTACCCCGTGTTTTGGGGTTTTTTTTCCTTAAAAAATCTTGCATCTGCAGACTAGAAATAAACACATGAGAACAAAAATGAAACAAGCAATAGTGGTTATGCTGAGAGGCAAATGAATCAGTCTGTAGTAAGTTTCTTTCTGGGCCAACAGTTTTTTGAGTCCCAATTTCAATGTCCAACAGTTCTGAGTCCCAATTTCAATGTCCAACAATTCCTTATGTGTACATGTCATCAATGATATTTCAGTTCTGGATGGTGAACAAATGATGACAATGCAGGTCTGACCCTCTCTGGTTTGGTCCTGGGCAACCCTGCAGTGACACAGCTGCTGACTACTAGAATGGCAAGACGTCTTCAGCATCTTCCTTCTCTGGACTGTTTCTCCTCTTGTCTTCATGCTGGAGCAATCTGGTCAGTTCCTCTCCGGAATCTATTGTTGCAGGAATCCATATGGTCTTGGAGGAGTTTTCTGGAAATATACAAACATATTATTGACCAAAGGTTAATAAAGAATTCTTTTCTATAAATTTAACTTGGAATCCTTTTTCATTTTTTGCCCAATTTTCCTTTGGCTTATTTTGACACCATGTGATTTTTCATGGGTGTCTTGCTATCAGCATTACAAATGAAAATTAATTTTCCAAAGTAAAACATTTTCTTGATGTACTTAACTTATAAGGTATTTCTCCACATACCATATTTTTCCACTATTCCCTCTTTTTTTATTTAAATATTGGGAAGTTTTTGTAATATTTTTAATGCAGTCTTGGTAAATTTTAATTTTTGCACAGAAATATGAGATGAACCATCAATAAAAATTTTAGTTAATACTTCAGGAATAGTTTTTGTTCAGTACAATTAAGTTTTCTTAAATATACACTTACTTCAATTAGCCCATTTAAATTAATCTGAAATAAGGTTTAGTTTTTAACTTCATTTGTCCTAGGTTATGGACAATAATGACATTAATTATACTTTTGAAATTAATCTTTTAGTAACTTAACATAAACTTTGTCAGGAAGGCAAAAACATAAATTATTTACTTCAGTTTATGAGGCCAAATTTATTGACTTTTAATTACAGTTCTTCAAATGTTTGAAGAAAACCTCTCTTTATTTCCTTCCAGAATAACTTTTCAGGTTACAGAGAGTTTCACTTAAAAATCTTAGTCTTTGAAAACTTCCCCCACCTGGTTAAAGGAATAGACTTACAAGTCCAGGTAGTGCACAGAACCTCAAAAAAAAGGAATCCAAAGAGGACCATACCAAGACACATCATAATTAAAATACCAAGAGCAAAAGACCAAGAGAGAATATTAAAAGCAGCAAGAGAAAAACAGTTATTTACCTACAAGGGAACACCCATATGATTGTCAGCTGATTTCTCAACAGAAACTATGCAGGCCAGACAGGAGTGGTAAGAAATATTCAAGTGGATAGAGCGCCGGCCTGCAGACTGAAAAGTCCCAGGTTCGATTCTGGTCAAGGGCATGTACCTTGGTTGTAAGCACATCCCCAGTGGGGTCATGCAGGAGGCAGCTGATCAATGTCTCTCTCTCATCGATGTTCCTAACTCTCTATCTCTCTCCCTTCCTCCCTGTAAAAAAATAAATAAATAAATAAATAAATATATTGTTTTTAAAAAAAAGAAATATTCAAAGTGATGAATAGCAAGAACCGACAAGCAAGAGTGCTCTACCCAGCAAAGCTATCATTCAGAATTGAAGGTCAGATAAAGACTTTCACAGATAAGAAAAAACTAAAGGAGTTCATCAACACCAAACCAGTATTATATGAAATGCTGAAAGGTACTCTTTAAGAAGAGAAAGAAGAAGAAAAAGGTAAAGATAAAAATTAAAACAATACATAACTATCAACAAGTGAATCTAAAAATCAAGTGAATTAAAAATCTGATGAACAGAACAAACTGGTGAATATAATAGAATCAGGAACATAGAAAGGGAGTGGTCTGACAATCCTCAGGGGGAAAAGGGGTGAGGGGGGTGCAGGGAGAGACTGGACAAAAATCATACACCTATGGATGAAGACAATGGCAGGGGAGGTAAGGGCAAAGGATGAGGTGGGAGCCAGGTAGAGGGGAGCTATAGGGGGGAAAAAAAGAGGAACAATTGTAATAATCTGAACAATAAAGATTTATCAAATAAAAAAATACATTAATAAAAAAATCTTAGTCTTTTTACAACATGCTGCTTAATATTTGCTCATATATCCAAATAGCCATGTCACAAGAAATCTCATTACAGTAAACTTAACTACTATTTTACTGTCAGATTTAATACTCTAACAACAATCTTAGTTTACCCTATAAATATCAGTGAAGGAGATTTCAAAATTTTCAAATCTCTCCTTTTTATTAAGCTAGAATTTTATTTTTAAAGAGTATCCCCTTTAGCTAATTAGCATATACAGAGGGGTCATGGGAGGTCTCAGTAACTTTCTTCAAAGAGAGGAGTTGGCCTTTGCTGTTTCAAGATGGCAGCCCTCAGGGGAGTGGCAAGCCATGAGGCCAACATGGCAGCTGCCTAGTCAGGCAGTCCAAAAATGGTGACTGTAAAAACTGTTAAAGCCAAAACTACACTGCAGACAAACAGCAATCTCATTAGCTGTTTCTGGTGGCTTTATTAGAATTTAATTGTTTATAATTTAAGTAGGTATCTTTAATTTAAAAAAGCAAAGCAAACTTAGTAAATGTTTATGTCTGATTCACAAGGCGCAAAAGCAGCCCCACCTTCAGCCTAATTAAAAATGCAGACGGCTATGGACTTTTTGTCATTTTAACTTTCCCCTGTTGGATTTTAAGAAACATTTTGCCCTTCTTAGAAGCAAAAAATTTCATAACATTTATAGTAAAATATAGTTATTAATTTTTATTTGATAAAGCTTTCCATGCAATTTCAAGTATATTAGATTTAGTTAAATTCAAAATATTTTCTTTAAGAAGAGAGAATAACTTCTTAAATTACTCTGGGCCTTTAGAGCTCTCCAAGAATCATCTCTTGGTTAAAGCCTTAAAATTTCAACATGGAAAAGTCCATCAAACAAATAACTATATATGATTTAAAGATTATATTACTTTTTATAATTATCTTAAGACTAGAGGCCTGATGCATGAAGTTCATGCATGGGGGTAGGGGAGTGTCCTTCAGCCCAGCCTGTTCCCTTTTCAATCTGGGATCCCTCTCACAATCCAGGACTGTTGGCTCCCAACTGCTCACCTGCCTGCCTTCCTGATTGCCCCTAACCACTTCTGCCTGCCAGGCTAATCACCCCCTAACCACTCCCCTGCCAGCCTGATTGATGCCTAACTGGTCCCCTACCAGCCTGTTTGCCCCTAACTGCCCTCTCCTGTGGGTATGGTCACCCCTAACTACCCTCCCCTGCAGGCTTGATCACCCCCAACTGCCCTCCCCTTGCAGGTCTGGTCCCTCCCAACTGCCACCCCGCTGGCCATCTTGTGGTGGCCATCTTGTGTCTACATGGGAGCAGGATCTTTTGACCACAAGGGGGCAGTCATCTTGTGTGTTGGAGTGATGGTCAATCTGCATATTACTCTTTTATTAGATAGGATAGAGGCCTGGTGCATGGGTGGAGGCAAACTAGTTTGCCCTGAAGGATGTCCCAGATCAGGGTGGATGTTCCCTTGAGGCATGGGGTGGCCTGGGCGAGGGGCCTGTGGTGGTTTGCAGACCAGCCACACCCCCAGGTGACTCAAGCAGAAGCCCTGGTATCTGGGATTTATTTATCTTCTATAATTAAAACTTTGTAATGTGGAGTAGAGCCAGACCTTCTGTTTGCACAGCCATTGAAACTGTTGCCTTAAGTGAAGACCCGGACTGCCAGGATGTGCAGAAAGCTTGGCTTCCTCCATCGCCAGGGGCAATTCAAGCTTCCCTCCTGCTCTCTCTGTGGCAGTAGCCATCTTGGTTGGGTTAATTTGCATACTCACTCTGATTGGCTGGTGGGCATTGCTTGTGAGTGTAGTGGAGGTACAGTCAATTTGCATATTACTCTTTTATTAGATAAGACATCAATTAAATTTTAGACTGGTCTTTATATTCAAAATTTGGTTGAGATCGCAGAATTAATTCTTCTTATTTAATTAGACCAATAAGCAACATATTTTGAATTCCTAATTATTAGAGAAAACACATTTTAAATTTCTATACTTTAGGCATTTAATTACCACAACTATATAATTTTTCCCAATTTAATTTGAACTTTTAAACTTTTGAAGCTGGCAAGAAATATTTAGCATTTCTTTAGATTAATAACATTTATATTTTTAAGAATAAATTTTGAAAATACAATAATTAACTTTAAACAGACCATATTTTTTTCTCTGTTGGGGGAAGTTGAGTAGCAAGCTTATAGGTATTCAAATATAAAATTGTCACTAAAGAATGGCTACTGGCGGGAAGCTGATTTACCTGTCTGCTGGGGGAAGGGTGACTACCCCTTCCTCCATTAACAAAGGGCATAGCCAGTCTTTATCTGGGCTACTTGATCTTTATAATATATTTTTAACAATTTTTGAATTTCAAATTCAATTCCAATTATTTTAAGGCATTCACTTTGGATAAATTCTTTTGTAGCACAATTCACTGATTTTTTTGAAGGCCTTAAAAGTTAGTTTTTTAACACCCTTTATTAGCATTTTAAAAACTACTCTTTATTATGGAAATGCAAATCCTGTTACTGGAACTAGCTTGGATTTCTTTCATTTTGGTCAAATCCACTATTTTTCTTAGGAAAAAAACAGTCTTGGGTTTTTCATTTCTGTAGCCCTTGTAAAGAGTCAAGTCCAGTTTAAGACCTATTTAATATCCAAAATCAGACTGTGCACACATTTTGTCTTATACTAGCTTTTCTCTTTACACGTGCACAGATATCCCAGATGCATTTCTAAATTTTTAAGGCAAGAAGACGTTTTCATATCGAGAAAGGAGACTTTAAATTAGTATACTGGGAGAGTGAGCTTCCATATTGGCTTGCCATGTGTCTCCCTTCCCCCACATCCTGCTTGCTTTTGGGAGAAGAATTTCAGTAACAGATCTGGCCAAATTTCTTTTCATGCTTAATAGGTAAAGACAGATCTTAATTTTTTTCTTTTTTGCTTTCCAAAGTAATTACTAGCACCCAATTTGGCCAAATTTTGCATTTCCCTGCAAGTTCTTCTATAATATATAAACAAAACTTTAAGTAATCTCATTGCAGGAGAACAGATAGCCCTGCCCTCTCCTGCCACCTTTGAATTTCTCCGCACCAGATATGGTTTCAGCAGAAGTTTCATTTCTTATTATAGATTTTAGATTCCAAATACAAAGTAAGATTTTAATTTGAAGAAGAAACCACATTTCTTAAGCATGCATATCAAAAGTCTATAATAAAGTTTATTTTATAACCTAATTCTGCCCCATTAGCCTGGCTGAAAAAGACGTTCCCACCCTACTTACAGATTACAACTTCTGCAACTGATTGTGGACTTTGTACTCAGTGAATTTCCCTCACCTATGTGGTGAATTCTTCCCTACCTTTCTGGTGAATTCTTTCTTTCTTCACTCTAGGTGAAATATCATTCCCTCCAGAGGTGCCACGTTGAAAGCTCCAGTTGCGAGTGTCTTGCGTGGTTCAGGGTTCAGGTTCAGGGTTCAGGCTCTGGAGGAGGCTGCACACAAATGAAAGAGACTAGACAATTTAATTTGGAAATATTGGGGTCCAGGCAGGAGCCCAGCTCAAGAAGAAGGACTCCACTCCGCTCTAGCCTTGCTATCCCTTTTACTCAGATTTTGGGATACATCCATAGCCCTTAGGCAGGCAATACCAATAATAGCAAAGATTTACATAAAATTAAAAAGTGGAAGTTGCTTTAGCTATCATTGTCTCAACTAAACAGTGAGTTGTTGGCTCCAACCTTTCAGAGCTTCAGAGTTCACCAGCCTTCCAGGTTCCTTGTCCTTACCACTCTGGTAGTGAAGACAATGGGTGGCTTCCCTCAGGCCT
The DNA here is from genome assembly GCA_011751065.1 of Lasiurus cinereus. Taxonomy (NCBI): domain Eukaryota; kingdom Metazoa; phylum Chordata; class Mammalia; order Chiroptera; family Vespertilionidae; genus Lasiurus; species Lasiurus cinereus. The sequence continues at coordinate 42,773 of JAAGEH010000327.1, read as the reverse complement.
GAGGGGGTGGGGAGATTTGAGAGAATACACACAGCAACTTGCCATTTTTACAGGGCTCTACCCGGACATGTCAGGAATCAAGCTGATCACTGCTGTATGAAACACATGACACAGAGTAATGTATACGGATGGCGCTCCTATCCTATCACTCACCCAGTGTGTCTGCCTTGCCTACCTGGCATGTGGCTTGGGAGCAAGAAACCCATGAGAGCATAGCCAAGTGCTGGGCACACCAATGTCCATGAACTGAGCATTACTTACCAGTTGCAAGAAAATCATTTTTGTTCCTGTGTGAGCACATATCCTGACAGGCTCCTGATCTCTCTGTGACCATCTATGAAGCAGAGGCCTTACGGTTCACTCAATGGCCATGCGTGATTCCTTCAAAAATCTGTTTCATTTGCTGGACATAAATTATGTTTTATGCAAGAATGGCTCTGGGCTTCAACAAGTCAGTTTGTAACAAGGAATAAATAAGTTAGAGGAATGACTAATGATGTAAATGAAGGGGCCCTCACCAAAGTATTACTCCACTCTGACTGCCCCAAATTGGCTTCTCTTTGTTACTCCTCAGTTCAAGAGTTCAATGAGGACATCCTGTAACAGCCAGGGTCCCCATCAAACCAGAAGGTTGGACTCTGGGACATCCCAAGAGTTTATGTGTGAGAGACTGAGAACAAAGGTGTGGACAGGAAGTCAGACTAATGACGTGGGGTGCCTGAGATGAGCAGCAGAGGGTAGTATCCACCTAATGCCAGCCAGACAAGCTGAAGGAGAGGTAAGCAAGGCCAGAAAGCAAGGAGCCCTGTAGGCAACTTTGTAGAGAGGAAGCCAGTGGGAGACACCCTGCCCTTTCCTCCAACCTCTGGTCTCTTTCAAGGGCCTTTCATTCTTAGGTGGATCAGCAGGTCACAGGTAAGACAGGGAACTGGAAACAGGAGGCCTGTGCTAGGAACCAAGACTGGCCTGTGCCTTAGGCCTCCCCTCCCCCTGCATCCCTCTTCCAGGGGCAGCCCAGGCAGAGAGCCCAAGCTGGGACCTCTATGGAATGATCAAAGTTCAACCTCACTTCTCAGCTGCATCCAGGTTATGGCTGTTGTCAATAAGGCTGCAGTGAACATAGGGGTGCATGTGTGTTCTTAAGATAGTGTTCCAGGTTTCTTTGGATAATTTCCCAGAAGTGGGTTAAAAAAGTGTGGTATATATACATAGGATATCTACGCAATGTAATATGGTCCTAGCTTGGTTCTCCAACCTCTCCCATCTTGAACAATTCAGTTCTCAACCAAGTAACGCTGCATGGACAGGTGAAACATGCCTGTTAGGAGATATTGACTTTTGTCCCTCTATGAAAAGGGTCCCAAATAAGGGTTTCAAAACTAAAGTTACTCTTGTTCATTAAAGACCAGAGTGTGTGATCTATACACCTATCCCAAAACTTGACCTATTATACACAACACCTCCAATTTAATTAATTTCTATTTAACTTTCAAAGTCATAGTAGCTGCACTAAAGCACAAAACAGTGCACAACTCAGTTCCTTATAACTCACAATTCTTTTTTTTTCTTCTTTTTTATGGGCCTCCAAGTCACCTGGAGCAGCCCTGCTCTGGGCTGTGAATCAGCTGAGGTGGCACCAGGCTTTTGCTTGAGTTTGCATCTGTTCTGTTTGTCTCCACATTCTCCCTGGACTCCCAGCCGTGCAGGCACATTGTTCTCATGAGGAACCACAGGATTATAGGAGGCAAGCCACCCACTCAAGCACATTGAAGGTCTCTGCTCACACCCAGTTTATTCAATTCCATTGGCCAAAGCAAGTGGGAAGCCAGGCAAGTATAGACAGAGAAATATACTCCAGGGTCCCAATACTTGGGTGGGGAAACTGGGTACCCTGCCACCTTGACCTCTGTCTTTGTCTTGTCATTTCTCCAGTACCAGAAAACACTGTGTCTTCATTGTAGGCCCTCTACCAAGCTCCACTTCACTCTTACAAGAGGAAGGGAGTAGGTACTCTCTGCTCCCAAATGTCCCATATCAGAGGGTGCATCTTTGTAAGACCCACAGTGTTGTTATAATAATACTAAAGGCCTGGTGCATGAAATTCATGCATGGGGGTGATCCCCCTCTCAGCCCAGCCTGCACCCTCTCCAATCCAGGACTCTCAGGGGATGTCTGATTGCTGGTTTAGGCCCTATCCCAGGATTGGGCCTAAACTGGCAGTCAGGCATCCCTCTCACAATCTGGGACTGCTGGCTCCTAATTGCTTACCTGCCTGCCTGCCTGATCACCCCTAACTGCCCCCCTGCCAGCCTGGTTGTCCCCAACTGTCCCCTTCTGCTGGCTTGGTCACCCCTTACTGTCCCCCCTTGTTGGCCTGGTCACCCCAACTGACTCCCTCTGCCGGCCTTGTCACCCCTAACTGCCCTCCCACCTTCCTAGTTGCCCCCAACTGCGCCCCTTCTGGCCTGGTCACCCCACACTAACCCTCCTGCCAGCCTGGTTGCCCCATACATCCTGCTATTCAGTCATTTGGTCTTTTATCACTAAACCCCCTGCCAGCCTGGTCACCCCATGCAGCCTGCTGTTCAGTTGTTTGGTCGTTCCTTACTAACCCCCCTGCCAGCCTTGTTGCTCCACACAGCCTGTGTGCGGTAGTCTATCTGGTCCTGATGGCCCCTGCCTTTTAATATATTAGGGTTGCATTTATATGATGACAGCTCCCAATCATAGAGGAAGGGACCAGGAAAGAACCACATCTGCCTTAGGTCCCCAATTCCTGACTCACAGCTGCCTGACTTCCACGTCCCAAAGGTAATGGCTCTCATCCCATCTGTCTGGTGTGATAAAGGTGGCCTCAGAGGCCAGTGTGCTTTGTATCTGAGGTGTGTCATCTGAATGCCACTTCAGGGTGCCAGGCAAGGAGGATGACCTGCCATTCAAAGGTAAGGTTAGGAGACTTCACCCTGAAATACCATCCCGAACCCCAGGGAGCTCAGAAGGGTCAGTGAGTTTAGAAAATATGTGATTGGCTTGTCCTGTAGCTAACTGCTCACTCCCAGATCTCTGCACAACTGTTCTGCAGAAGGAAATTCAATGTGAACCTGTCCCCCACTCACCTGTACTATGGGTGAACCTGTCCCCCACTCTGTTGATGCTATGCTTGGAACTTTCCCAGACCCACACCCCAGTGGCATGGGCACCCCCTCCGCTGCCATTTCTCCTCAGCTCATTCCCACTGATGCTTCCTGTGCTTCATTCACCGCAGGCATCAGCCCAGCCTCTTCCCACCACTCAGAACGCCCCAAATCTCTGTCTACCCCTTCAGCTCTCATGGGACTTTCTCTTGCTATTTCTTTTTTTCTATTTCTTTAGAACTGCAATATGGTTTGTACAGGGAAGGGAGATGAACATATGAAGTCGGGTGGCTCTGCTGAATGAGAATCACCAGAATCCTAATATCTTCAAGAATTTCTGACAAAGTCTGCTGGGTTTGATTCCCAGTCAGGACACATTCCCAGGTTTCAGGCTCAATCCCCAGGAGGGGCCCTGCACGAGGCAGCCAATCGATTCTCTCTCATCATTGATGGTTCTATCTCTCTCTCCCCTCTTTCTCTGAAATCAATAAAAATAAAATTTTAGAAAGAATTTCTGACAAAATATATGGAAATATATCTTGGAGTCACAGTCACTGGTGCCATCTTAGTTAACACCTGAGCAACCCCTTCTAGGGGGTGGGCATTGCATGGAGCAAGGCGATGGTGGTTTCTGGAAGAAGAGGAAGCCAAGGGAGCCTAAGGTCATGTTCTCTCCAGAAGGGCAGCGAGGGCACTGGTTCGGAGCAAGCTTGTTTATTTAAACTGAGATCAAATTCCGTAGAGGCCTGTGTCCCAGCGTCTGGATGAAGAACTCATTCCATGTATTTGCCTAAAGTGATTGCCTCAGGCTTAAGGTATGCCATGAAACAACATTCCCCGTGGATTTAAGCTTGCCCACAGACTACATCATCATATGGAGAAAGGTATAAAGGCATGAAGACAATGAGAATGAATAAGCAGCAGCAGCATCGAGCCAGCAGCTCAGGAAGGCTCTGAATTCTGGAAGCACAGGCACCCGTACGAAAGCAGGTTGCTCTACAGTCACGCAGGGGCCGCTAACACTGAGTCTCATATGACATTATCTGCTCCTCTCTTCCCAATGCCCGAGTGGATTTTCTATTTGAACAAAACAAATTCTGCAGTCAGAACAGCATGACAACCTGCAGAGCTCCAGACACAATGTTCCACAGACACTTTTTGAAATAATACCACAGAATGTACTCAAGATCAAATTCAAAACTATCAAAAGGGACTTGAGTCCCTTAATACAAAGCAGGGAAGCCGGCAGTCTCACTGAGTTTTATCTGGAGAGACTGGCTGTGATAGGATTTGAAGAACCGAAGCACATAATAAGCTGTGGCTCCAGAAAAATAAACAAGGAAAGTGTCTCAGGACAGCTAGTGTCTTACATCATCTATTTTTTTTTCTTACAAACTTCCCAGTTTATAGATGTACAGTTGACATAAAATACTGCCTGAGCTTAAGTTTACACAACATGTTGATGCAATACATTTACATATTGCAAACTGATCGCCACTGTAGATGGCTAACAGCTCCATCACATCACATAACAACCATTTATTTTTTGTGATGAAAACATTCAAGATTTACTCTTTTTTTTCTTTTTTAAAAATATTTTTATTTATTTATTTATTTATTTAGAGAGAGGCGGGGGGAGAGAAACATCAATATAAAAGATAAACATCAATTGGTTGCCTCCTGCATGCCCCCTACTGGAAGATTAAGACCACAACCCGGGCATGTGCCCTGACCGAGAACTGACCCAGTGACCTTTTGGTGCAATGGGACAATGTCCAACCGACCCGCACTGGCCAGGGCAAGATTTACTGTCCTAGTAACTTTCAAGTATGTGATAGAGTATTATTAGCTCTAATCACCATGCTGTACATGAGATCCCCAGAAGCTGTTTATCTTACAAGTTGGAGTCTGTATCCTGTGACCAACATCTCTCCATTATCCGTACCCCTAAGCCATGATGACTACCATCCCACTCTGTCTCTCGAATCTAAGTGAGATCATACAATATTTATCTTTCTCTGTCTGACTTCTCTCATTTAGCATAATGCCCTCTGAGTTAGAGTGATGAAAATATAATATTGGTGATCATAAACTGTGTACATTTGTCAAAATTCATAGGATTGTACACCTTAAAATGATGAATTTTACTGTATATAAATTATACCTCAGTACATCTGGATTGTAAAACTATGTACTGGTTTTATTGGGATCCACCCAATTCCAGAAACACATGTGTCCACATATGGAGAATGTGATGTTTGCTGTGAGAATAACATTTCAAGTGTGTGTTTCCAGAATCACCCAGGTGAATATTTCATAGAATCTGCCTTAAAAAGGAAGGCAGAGAGAAAATAGAAAAAACAATGATTGGGGGGAAAGAGATCCCAGGATTGGTTTCATTAGTTTTCTGATGGAGGGCATAAGAGTATGTTCGTACGTCTGAAGTGACTGTCACTTCCTATGTTACAGATTGACCTGGAGATAGTCACTTAACCACCTTGGGCCATGGTTTCTCACCTCCAAATACTGGCAAACCTGCCCACCCTTTCTTCCCTATGAAGCTGTTGTGAGGATCAAATTAACTGATTCATGCAAGGATATCCCAAAAAGAGCAGGGAACCATATAAATGTGGGCTGGTAGTGATGGGGGGGGGGACCTATAACCTGAATTAATATGAAAAGCAATCATATTATTTTAAATCTTAGAACACATATACTTATGTGCATAGGGGTTTAAGTTTCTTATCCTATATAATCAAAGCCTAATATGCAAATCCACCTAACAGCAGAACTACCAGTGAACGACCAGTCGCTATGATGTGCACTGACCATCACGGGGCAGACATTCAATGCAGGAGCTTCCCCCAGCCCACAGACCCCAGGCTAGTCAAGGTGGGTGCCAGTAGGGCACCCAATAATCCTGCTGGTCACCCCACAGATTGACCTTGATTGTTGGCCAGGCCTAGGGACACTACCTATGCACTAATTTCATGTATTGGGCCTCTAGTATGTGAATTATGTGAATAAGAGATTAAGTTTTTCTTAAAGTTTCCTTTTCAAGGCCTATGTGAAGCAATTGAGGAGGTGACACGACACAGCTGTGAATCCAGCAAGCGGAACTAATAACATGGTCAAGCCGACCCACCAGGAGTCAACATCATGTTATCAACATCATCTCATCGCCTGACAATAGCTGATATCTACAGATCCCAGGTCTGCACGTAGCTGTATTCCTCACCCCAGCCCTTTTTCCTTTATAATCCTATCCCCTGAACCTTGCTGGGAAGCAGGATTTGATTCTTGTAATTGCCCTGTCTTCTTGTTTGGCTGGCTTTCTCAATAAATGTCCAATATGATTCAACCCTGCTTCGTTTATGGATACAGAGACAGGCAGGCCGAACCCAACCAGGGGTTTCCCAGTAACAGTAATGGTTTTTGGGTGGTGATGTTATTATCATCATTATTAGTTAATTGTTGTTGTTTTCTATCATTTAAAAAATTCTGAAATCTAAAGAATTTCAACAATATGCAAATGCAGCAACTTGGTAAAACAAAGCCTGTAAAATATTTTCTTTTCCTCCCTAACTAACGTATTATAGAATGATTATTCTGAAAAATAAGCCTACAGTGACTACACCAGAACTCTGTGACCCACGTGGTACCGTTCTGGGAGAGAGAGTGTTCTCACAAATGCCTGACCATGGCTGCAGAGGGGCTCTGCCACAGGGAGCCAGGGAGACAGTGATGAGGTTCCAGCTCACTGGAAAATAGGGCTCCTTCATCTGCACCAAAAAGATGAAACATAGAGGAAAGGCAGCCACATACAAGCAGACAGGTGAGTCACATAGCAGTCAGAGCTGCCCCTGCTCACAGTCCTGACAGGTAACATGCCTGCTCACAGGAAACAGCTTAGAGACCCTCACTCCCAAAGAGAGCTGAGTGGGTCCTGGTGAGAGTCGGTGAGTCAGGCAAGGACACTCAACAAGGCCACCAGGGCAGACATAGCCCAAGTGTGCATGAGCAATGGAGAGGTTCATGGGTCAGGAATGTGTCTGCAAGCACACAGAAGGCTCACTGGGAGCCGGGCCTCATGGAACCTGGGGAGGGCAAACACCAAAACCATACAGGAGAGAAAGAGACCATACTAGAAGCAAGAAAGTCATCCCCTGTACATCACACCACATGTTCAGTATGTGGAAGGGCCCATCACCATCCTGGGGGCTCGGGTGACTCATCATGTAGAGAGATGATTGGGGATATTTTATAAGTTCTGGGCCAGGCATGTGGGTAGCACTCTATTGAACCTAGACGTGTATGAGCAAATTCTCACAGAGCATAGCCACTTTTGAAGAATTATTTCATCTTTATGAGAGAGTTTGAGACAAATAATATGAACATAAATAGAAAACCTGTGTCCCTTCCATTTCTAAAGGGGTGAGCTAAACAGAAACATCCAAGGACCTGCAGCATGGAGGAGAGGCTGACTGTGGGCTAAGTTACAGGGACCACACTATGAGCAGACATGGGACCACCTTGTGGAGTTCGTGTAAAGGAGGCTGGTGTCGAGGGGCATCGTCACCTGACTCGCTGGCTTGTCCGAAAACCCCTGCAGCCCTGGCTGGGTAGCTGAGTTGTTAGAGCATCGTCTCAATTTGCCAAGGTTGTGGGTTCAATCCCAGGTCAGGGAACACACAATAATCAACCAAAGAATCAACCAATAAATAAGTGGAACAACAACAAATCAATGTGTCTCTCTCTCTCTCTCCAACCCCGCCCCCTAAAATCAATCCATCAATAAAATAAAATATAAAAAAGAAAGAAAACACCTGTTAAGGTTGCTAACTACACCTGGCTTTCCTCTGTTGTAGACTTCCATCTGCACCTCCAAGGAGATTTGATAACAATCTCTTTACTTGCAGATGGTATAACTGGAACTTGAAAGTCTGGTAAGAGAGGTTTGAGAAAGGGGTCCTCCCACCTGATGGACTTGATTTCATTGGATGCTGAAGTAGCACAGAGGGAAAACCCAAGGGCTTGATCCCTAGGAACACACTTGCTTCCCTCCCATCCACCCCACCTCCACTTCAAAACAGAGGCATGGGGCATTTCTAATCACTGAGCCCTGGAGGGAGCCCTGGAGCTGCAGACAGGGCTTGGACTTCCCAAAAGCAGGTGCTATACTCACTGGAAGAAAACAGCGCCCATCAAAGACTTTCAGATCAAGCGGATGTCCGAGATGCAGGTCATTAGGGACACAGAGTCTCATGCTGTAATTTGCAAGCTTTTGTGTCTCTTGTTTTCCTTCATCTTTGCTTACTGTAAGGGCTCCAAATTAAGAGCCATCTTCTGTCTCTTAACTGTGGTGCTTATAAGATCCTTACCATTAATATATAATTTTGCTCCCTAGCCACTCCTTGGGGTGCATCTAATTAGGAAATATAATGTGTTAATGATTTAGACCAAATAATAAGCAAATTCCAGTAAACCATTTGGTTTGTGTTCGCTTTTTTCTGCTCTCTAGCTTCCTTTGATTCTGCTTTCTTTCTTTTTTTTAAAATATATTTTATTGATTTTTTTTTATAGAGAGGAAGAGAGAAGGATAGAAGGTTAGAAACATCAATGAGAGAGAGACATCCATCAGCCGCCTCCTGCACGTCCCCTACTGGGGATGTGCCCACAACCAAGATACGTGCCCTTGACCGAAATCGAACCTGTGTTAGTGCTCGGGCTGACACTCTACCCACTAACCAAACCGGTTTCGGCTGATTCTGCTTTCTTTTAATAAGTTTGTTGGAGCCCTTGGTAATTGGGCTCAAATATGAGGCTCTTTTAGATTACAAGCAACACAACAGGACAGCCAGCCGGAAATGCAAACCCTCTCTCCCATCCCACACACAGAAAGAGGGTGTCTGTCTCCACAGAAATGGCCTCCTTGTGCCTTTCACAGTAGATGCCCTTGTGATCAAACTTCTACCACAACACAGGTCTGTAACAGCGCTGGGCCAGTGGCTGTGCATCTGGGAGCTCCCCCATTTTAGGTGCCACAGAAGGGGCACTATTAGAGCTCGGCCCTGAGCTCTTTGCCTTCAATCCACTTCCTAAAAGAACCACACTTGAGTGGTTTCAAAACATTACCATCCTGGAGCATAGTAAAACATCATTGGGTGAGTGTGACCCCAATGATTGGTTTCGGATTCATAACACAAAGCCTGCGGGTCTGACCTGTAAATTACGTGGGAATCTGTTTGCTCTGTCCACTGCTCCCCACCTTGAGGACAATGTTTTCTTAAGAGAAGCTCCTCATTGGAAATAGAACTGACCAGCAATGGGCCGGCTGACAAAGATTGCACTCACACAGCTGCAGCTCTGCCTTGCATTTTTAATATGGCGGATGTCTGAGACAGAAAGAGATCCTGAAATTAGGTATCTCGGGCACCTTTGCATCGCTCTTCAGATTGGGGATGTGATCTCTTTTCTGGTTTTTTATTTGGGTATTTTGTTTATTTTGGCTCAGATGCAGATGACACACTCTGACCATAATCTTCCCACAGTGTCTGCATCACCATGCTGCGATGGGAGGGCTCCAGTCTTCAGCCCAGTTGTGTGCACCCAGTGACACACTCCAAAAAGTGACCTTCTAACCAAAAGCACAAGGAACTGACACTCACTGAGGTTGGAATGAGTCCCATTGGAAACTCTAAGTGACCACAAGTGACCACCAGTGGTGCAGCTCAGGGCTGACCCTCTAGCTCCACTGAAGAATTGTCAGGGGGGCGGGGTGAGGACTGAACCAACATTCCCTTTTGCTGTGCCAAGTTCCAGGACCCAATATGACTTACTGTTACTGAAATAAAAATTCTGGGAGAAACTTACTTTCCTGTTCCTTGCTAAACAACCAACAAAAATATCCTGGGTATTTGTTCTAAGGAATCTTTGCTCCTAAAATCTCTATAAACCAACCAAAACACTTACTTCTCAAGATGGACAGCTTGCGCCCTAGTACTTTCTCTTCAGGACTTTCACCTCTCTGCCTGCCCATCTGAAGCTGTTGTAACATAATCTTTTCCTGTAACCCATCAGTATTCTGCACAGCAGAAGATACTAATCAGGGTTCTCTGGGGAAACAACCAGTAGGATATACATATAATTGTGAATAAGAATATATGCTATGAATTATATATCATAGATACATTCATAATACGTATTCATAACAATATAGATTTATTGTGAGAAACTGGCTCACAGTTATGGAGGCTGAGAAGTCCTATCTGGAAAGTCAATCTTATGATTCAGTCTGAGTCCAAAGGTTTGAGAATAATAGGTTCTGATGGTGTATGTGTCCCGTCCAAGGTCTGGAGACGATAAGCTATCCCCTGTGCATCTGTGAGGTGGGAAAAGGGGGTGATTCTTCTTTCCTCCCCCTCTTGTTCAATGGATCAGATGAGGTCCACAGATGTTGGGAAGGTCCATCTATGGAGTCCACTGACTCAAACACTAACCTCATCTGAAACTACACCACAGACACCAGAAACCCTGGGGAGTCTGGTGCCTCACTAACCATCCCAGGGATCTGGGTGCTGAGAGCCTGAAGCTTGCTTTCTGGTTCAACACATTCCATGGATTGCGTTTGGGAGAGCTGACAGCTGACGGCTTGTGAGTCCTACAGCACATGGCAATAGGGACTCTGACACAGAGGCATGACACTTATTCCTGAGCCATCCCTTGAGTATGAATTCTCTCTCTTAAGGTCACTCTCTCATCTGTTCTCCTGTCGATGGGAATTGGGATTGCTTCCAGGTGTTTTTCCCACATGGTACATAGCTCTGCTGTCAAAATGATTGTGTATCTCCGGGGGGGACGCACGTCACAGGACTCTGCATGAGGATATACCTAGGAACAGGGTGGCTCTGGTCACAGGACATGCAGATCTTCAATTTACAAGAACACAGGAATCTTCTTTCTAAAGCAAGTATCCCAGGAGCATTCCTGTCTGCGATGAGCAGGATTCGTCCTTGGCTCACATCCTTCCGACCACTTAACATGCCCAGGCTCCTGAATTTGGCCAGTCTGCTCCATGATAAAATGGAATATGTCTTCACCTACTCATTGGCATTTGTGTCTTCCCTCACATTAAAATGTTCCTGTTGCCTATTTATCTACTTTATCTTTTTCTTTTAGTCTCTCTCTCTCTCTCTCTCTCAAATAAAAAATATATCCTTGAGTGAGGATTTTTTTTTTTAAGCAAATGGCAAAAAATAATATACAAAATGATCATTTCAGTTTTGGTATGTATCCCTTTTTCTATGCATGTGAAAACTTTTCAGTAATTATGCCAGGAAGTGGGAAATTTTTTAAAAAATTTTTTAAAAATTAAAAAAAAAATTTTAAGCGATGTGTCCTTACCAGATTTTGTGTGTGTGTGTGTGTGTGTGTGTGTGTGTGTGCCTCAGGCATGAAACAGCTCTGGCCACAGACACAGGCATCAAGCTAGGATGAACTAAGGACTGTACATCTGCTTTGCCCCTGATTGATATAAGAGCAACACTACCAATCAGGTGTCTCCTTGCCCATTGCCAGGGGGTTTTCAGATTTTAAAAACGAAATGTGTATAAAGTAAAACTGACTGCAACCCATTCCCAGGCGATGGGTGCTATGTCCTAGAAAATACAGGCCAGGCCTTGACCTTTGTCCAAGGAAATCTCTGGAAGACTTGCCCTCCCAGAATGCTCAGCTCTGGGCCAGAAATCCAAGTCTAGGCCAGCCTTCTCCCCCAGCCCTGGTGGCCACTTCCCCCTGCCCGCGCCCTCCCTGCCAGTCTGCTGGGTGCCAGCGGGAAAGCTCCACCATGAAGCACACACATCAGAACACCTAAGGACCACGTGCAGATCTTTGTTTGTTTTTTCATAGTTATTGCTGGGAAACACTCCCTACATCATGAAAAGATCCTGGCAGACACTGAGAGTGGATTCACACAGGCCACCTGCGGGCCTCTCATCCCTGGAGGAGCAGAGGAGTCCAGCCTCAAATGATGCCCAGGAACTTGGGGTAATGAAACAGAGCTGGGGAGGGACAGGGCTGGGACAAGAGGAAGGCACCAGTTCAAAGCCAACACTTCCCTTAAACTAAGGTTGAGTGGATCCTCTGGTCTGTGCGGCTCAGGTCTGTGTCTGTGGTGCTGGCGGGAACCCATGCATCATCTCTGCTCCCTTCCCAACAGGTTACGCTGAAGGAACTAAGGGTCAACAATGTGACATTTCTCGGCCAAGGTTCTCTGATTGCTGCCTGGGAGCTCTAATCAGATTCCAATGGGGCCACTTCTGACTGTTGCCAAAGGAATCAGACCAATGTCCATGGTGGGTCCTGGGCAGATGAGATGGGCAGAGAGAAGAGGGGACTGTTGTGATCTTGAGCAGGTAGGACAAGCCACATGCTCACAGAGGACTTCAGGACGGTTCAGACACGGCAGAATTTTGGGCAGAGGAAGAGCTGGAGTGAGGACTGGAAAATGCCTAGGTCAGAACTTGGCAAACCAATGCCAGTTGGAGTTTTGCATTTTAAATCAAGCCTCAATGCACCTGTTAGCAGTATTTTCCCCCTTACAATACATTGCCTAGAAAACCCCAGGAGCGTGGCTGGTTGTCAGTGTGCCTCTCAGTGGATTGCCCTGCAGTTCTGCACCTTCTAACAGCCTCCTGGTCACAAAGGTGCAACCCAGGGCCTTCAGCACTGTGAGATGGCCACCAAGCACCCCCAGGAGCGTGTCCTGGGTCTGGAGAAGGTCATGGTCATGGCATTGTCTGGGCTGTTCAAATAAGAGATGCTAGGCCACAAATAGTCGTCGCCACACAGGCCCAGGTGGGAGGAGGGAAACTGCCCTCTGAGAGATGCCTGGATGCTCAGGACCAGGTGCTCTACGCACCTTTCCAGATAGAGGGCTGCTGGATGTTTTCACCGCTTTCCTTGAAGCTGGTCCAGACACAGGGCTATTTGCATGCAGATGGAAAATCACAGTGTTTCCTCACAATTAGGGAGAGAAACCAATTCCCCCATACCCTATGTCCCCATGGCATCCTGTGTCTGGCCCGTGGCATGCTATGTCCCCGTGACATCCTGTGTCCCTGTGGCATCTGTGTCCCTGTGGCACTGGTGTTCCTGTGGCATCCTGTGTTCCTATGGCACCTGTGTTCCTGTGGCACCTGTGTTCCTATGACATCCTGTGGCCCTGTGGCACCTGTGTTCCTGTGGCATCCTGTGTCCCTGTGGCACC
>JAAGEH010000327.1:0-29362 GCA_011751065.1 Lasiurus cinereus | reverse complement strand
CATCCTGTGTCCCTGTGGCATCTGTGTTCCTCTGGCATCCTGTGTCCCTGTGGCATCCTCTGTCTGCATGTGTGCTCCCTCTGGGCTAGTCACTGCACAAACACATGCTGTGGAAGGACAGGCATGTGCTTTTGTAGTCATAAATAGGGATAATGAACAATGAAGTCACAGGAAAGATCCATGGCCCCGCTGCCTGGGGCAGTGCAAAACCTTGGACGAGACATCCTCAACAGACCATCTGGAAAGGAGACACAACTGACACTCTGTCCAGAAATGGACCCGGGTGCATAGTCTCGGCTGGCCAGGCCCGTGGGGATGACCAGGGACAGACAGTGAAGGTAACTCAGCATTCCCACGGGAACACTGAGCCTGTGATGGTGTCCATTTTCTATCAGAGAGGCTGACCAGATGGCTCCTAGGGACATATTAATAATTACCCAGAACACATCTGTTCAGGGCAGATCTGAACACAGTGCCCTGCTGTTCCATGCTGGCTGGTGCCCTCATCCCAGCTTACTATCAGTCAGAATGCACACTCCCTGTCCTGGTGGGACCCCCAGGGCCCTCGGGCTGGTCACCTGCCAGTCCACAGCCTGACTCCCAATCCTGCCTAACACACACAGGAGCATGTGTGTCTACACACACGCATGTGCACACCCACTCACACAGACATGTGCTTGACATGTGATCCTGGGCTCTTTGGCCCTTTCTCTGGAGGTTCATGTTCCCCACCTGACCCAATCGAATACCCGCCCCTTCACATCCCGTCAGGCCCACCCTTCCTCCATCCCTTCCGTGGCCTCACAGCAGAGCTCTGTGAGACTTCGGCAGACACCCCCAAACCTTCGGTCTTCGGCTTCCAGGGGAGAAACAGTGGGAGGAAGGACAACGCAAGGGAGAAAGCAGGAGGTGGCTGCAGCAATCACATCCTCCCTGGAGTCATCAAAACCACTCTCGCCCCTCTCCACGCTCCTGCAGTTGTGCAAGGCCGGACGATAGCGGAGCCTGGCTGCCCATCTTTCCTCCCCTAGCATGTCCCCGGCCCGCACCTGTTCTGCCCTTGTCCTATTGTCACTGAGCCGGAATTTAGGAGCCACTCTCCATGCTCCTGTCAGCCTGTCTGGTCTCCCTGTGTGGACTCAGCAGTCCTGTCTGAGCGGGAAAAGACAGGAGCCCATAAACTGCACACTCCATCCCGTTACCAGGAGTCACTGGGGCTTCCTCGCTGATGAGAACCAGTGTCTGTCTCACCAGCTGGCGTCTGTCTCCCTGGATAAGATTATGAAGCTATCCAATCAGAGAACAACTCCTTGTCCACCACTAACACCCACCTCAGCCATGCCTCCTTCCCAGACCACTGTGCATCTGGGTGTGCATTCCACTGTGATACCCGGTTCTCCATCAAGGTGCCTCTCCTCACAGCGTGTGATCCACTGCGGCTCAGATCCGCCCGGTGGTATGGGGCTGGAGGACTGGCCCAAGGTCAGCTCAGACAGCCAGGGTGGGAGAGCCAGAGCCAACTCCTGGTGGCGATGGGCAGGTGCGTCCTGAGAACGCAAAACCTCACTTGCTTCGATTCATCCCCATTGGCATCTGGGCTGTTCTCTTTCCCGGGGCCTCTTCTTCCAAAGAACCATGAAGCACTCTAGGCCCCTCCCACCTGACTGCACCTCCAGGGGGAAGAGCCTCAGACTGTCATGTCCCAGCAACACCCAGGGGCTTCTGGCTACCTGATCCTCCCACAGCGCTCAGCAGGCTTACAGCTCTTATTGGGACAAGAGTGTTAGATACCATGGTCCTCTCTGCCTCCCCATTTGCAGCTTAAATCTAAAGTACGCCAAAAAGGCTGAGCTCCGTGGTGGGGGAGAGTCCCTCAGCGGAGCTGTTGACCTTCCAAGGTCCTTGACACAGTTAAACAAACAGCTGAGCTCAGAGTGGAACTGGAGGCCCCATAGCATTCATTCGGGTGCTGTGTCCCAGGTCACCCTGTGTCTACTCAGCAGGTCAACATAACTGAGTCCTCTGGCCTTTTGTCTCAACCCTGATCTCTGCATTTCACGTGACGGCCCAAGTTCAGCCAGGCACGGTGGCTGATCTGGGTGAGGCCCGGTGGGAAGACCTCTCCCAGAGACCCGGGGGGAACGGGGAGAAGGGGGAGGGGGGACAGCCGTCGCACCTGGTGATGGTGTCGTGGGTGTCTCTCCTCCATCTCCCCCACAGCTCACAAAGTGTGCTCTCTGAGGTACTGTCCAGCATTGTGCCTTCCCACCACCCAGAGGCCTGTAGAGTCCTCATCCACTCTGCCCACCGGTTCTTCCCTGGTCCCCTCTTAACATGGACTGTGGTTCACTCTTTGCATTTCCTCGCCCACAAGGGAGACTCGAACGTTAGAATCTCAGGCACCTTCAAGGCACTAGGAGCAGGAGGCCTGGCACTGGCGGTGGGCCTGGCTTGAGAGAAAAGAAAAATGAAGGCAGGAAACAAAAACTAAGGTGAAGCCAGAAACAAAGTTAGAAGATGAGGCCTTCCCCTCCCGATAGCCTATAGCCAACCTCTGCAGAAACCCTCACAGGTGGGGAAAGGCAGCCTACAGGGCCCCCGTGGGAGCTGTGACCTCCCATTGAGGCAGGAACAGAACAGGGCCCCTGCTGTCATCACAGGCGGGAAGGCCCAGGCGGTGACGGGCGCAGGAGGAGAGGGATCGGGCAGACACTCAGATTCTCAGAGCAGTGTACTTGGAGCACATCAAAGACAACAAGACGCCCTGCAATCCCTGCCCTCCGCCTGAGGTCCCAGAGGCAGGCAGAGAGGAGCAGCAGCAGATGTTTAACACCTTACTCAGCAAGTGTCCAGGCGACCAGCCCACAGCAGCCACAGCTTGTCTACGTAGAGAGGAAGTGTCTGTCCCCTGGGCTCAGGGTCACTGAGGTAAAACGCTGTGAGCTGTGAAGCCAGACCCGAATGTAACCCTGGGAGGAGGGTGGCTCATGGAGGTAAGTCTCTAAATCGACAGAGTGCAGTAGCAACACTGACCTCAAACACCTGTGTGATGACTAGGGTGGAGGAACACAAAGCACTGAGTGTGATGCTGGCACATAGTAGGTGCTCAATAAACACAGTGTCTGCCCTTTGTGCTCCTCCTGCAGCGATACACACTCTAAACTCAGGAGCTGGGTTACTCATTCTTGCTTTGCAACAAAGATGTGGCTGGGAACACAACATCAGGAGACCTTGAAACGTCCCGAAAGCCTTTATACAGGGCCACGGGGATCAGTCCCATCAGACAGGCCCGTGCATCTCAAATCTCTTATCCTTCAGCAGGGAAACCCTGGGGGAACAGATTCAGCATGTTAATGAGAGAAATACCTCTGAAGAGAGAACAGTGAAATATTGGAGTGTGTGGTTTCTCCAAACTATAACCCCTTCACTCCCTTACGGTAGAAGTTCTCCATGGGGGTGGGAGGATGAGCCGCAGGGGCAGTGAGCAACGTCTGTAAACCTCTTTGGTTGTCACACCCTGGGAAGAGGAGGAGGTCCAGTGGTGTCTATTGGGTAGAAGTCAGGGCTGCTGCTGACCCCCGCTCCTCCCCCACCTCATTCTCTGCCAGGACCCAGGACATACTGGGCTGCCTCTCCTTGCCCTGCTTGCTGAAATGAGAGGTCCTCTCTGTCTCCTGCCCAGTGGCAGCGTCGTCAGACCCCATGGCTCCTTGTCCTCCACCTTCTCTTCTTTGGGGGCTGGAACACATGTTCATCCCTCCATAACTCTCCCTCCCCCTTTTTTTTCATTTTGCAAAATAGAACTCCTGTACACATTCAACACCCTAACTCTCCCTTCCTTCTCCCCCCAGTCTCTGATAACAAACATTCCACCTTCTGTCCCTGTGAAGTTGACCACCTCATTAATTATACAGCATTTGTCCTTTTGGGCCTGGCTGATTTCACGTAGCAGCATGTCCTCCAGGGTCATCATCCATGTTGGAGCATGTGTCAGAATTTCCCTCCTTTTCAATGCTGAATGCTAGCCTATGGTATATGTCTATGCTCCATTCTGCTTCTTATCCATTCATCCCTCAATGCGCAATCCTCAGTGGTGCTTCCACTCTGAGCTGTTGTGAACAAGGCCGTTGTGAACATGGTGCACGCATATCTCCTCAGGACCCTGCTTTCCATTTCTGTGTGTATTTATAAAGAAGTGGAACTGCTGGACCATTTGATAATTTTATTTAATTTTTTGTTTTTTATTTGTTAAACCTCACTGAAGGATATTTTTTTTCATTGATTTTTAGAGAGAGTGGAAGGGGGGAAAGGAGAGAGAGAGAGAGAGGCATTGATTGGTTGCTTCCCACTCACCTTGACTGGGAGCTGGGGATCAAACCCACCACAGAGAATTGTGCCCTTGACCAGAAATCTAATCCTTGACCCTTCGATCCAAGGGCTGATGCTCCAACCACTGAGAAAATCTTGCACAGAGCTGTTAATTTATTTATTTTATTGACATTATTTTAAAATATATATTTCAAAGTTATATTTCAGAGAGAGAGAGAAACATCAATGATGAGAGAATCATTCATCGGCTGCCTCCTACACACCCCACATTGGGGATCGAGCCCATAACCCAGTCATGTGCCCTGACCCGGAATCAAACCGTGACCTCCTGGTTCCTAGGTCCATGCTCAACCACTGAGCCACACTGGTCGGGCAGAAAATAAACATGAAAAATAAAACTACAGATGCACTTTAACCATTCCTTTATTGTTAGACATTTGTGTTCCAGTTTGGAGCAAGAGATATTTTGATCACATGGAACTTTCCAAATTCATACTAATTTTCCTTAAAATGCTGGGCGGCAGTCAGCGCTTGGTCTTGGTGTCTTGTCCAATCTTCCAAATGACCAGGTGCCTGAAGGCACCGGCATCCTCGCTGACGCTGTGCCCATCCACCCCACCCTGGATGATGCACCTGAGGTGGTCAGCCATGAAGTTCGAAGGGAGCACTTGTACAGGAGGCCCAGGCAGTGCGGCAAGAGCACAGGTTTGTCCACCACGGGCTGTGATGACCTTCAAGACCAGCAGGGCACTCTCCAGCACGAGAAATAAAAACCTCAAGACAAAGACCCTGCGCACTCTCCCTTCCAGGAGCATGCTCGAGCCTCCGACTCCCGCTTTGCTTCCCCCACAGACACGAGTCTCCTAAACTCTAAGGGAGCCCGTGAGGCTTGCCACCAGGGAGCATCAGGCAGCAGCAGCTCGGCCCAGATACCCCCGACCCTGTCCTCAAGGCCCCTTCTCTCTGACTTCTCAGTGAGCCAAGCCCAGGCTCATTGCCAGCCCTCCCGGTTTTGCGTCCCCAGCTTTCACAGAAGTCCTCCACAGTTCACTGGACTCAGGGTATGACATTTTTCCTGCACAAAGTCAGGAACCACACACTCTGGGTTGGCGTGAGGCAGACCCACTCAGGGCCAGGTCTCCTTTCTGGTGACAGTTTCCACATTAGTATTCCCGGGGTGGGGAGGGGAAGATAGCACTGGCCAGCAAAGGGCAGTGATTTTCTCAAGGTAACACATTAAATCTCCGCATGGGCTCTGCATGTCCTCCACGTGGGGCTCTGTAACAGCAGGATACAGAGTTGTGTAGGACATGGTAAATGGCTTCCAAAGCTCAGTACAAATGCAAGAAGGAAGCAGGGAACCTGGAGTCCAATCACACAGCACACTCTCACATGGTTAAAACTTAGAAAAAGAAGTTCTGACTCCCAAGAGAAGAGGTTGGAGTTGGCTTCAAAGACTATGCAAAGGCAGGAGAGGTGGGTGCAGGGGTCTTAGCATGGAGGAGGTGAGGTGCAGGCCTCCCAGCAAAGGCAGGGGAGGTGGGTGCAGGGCTCCCAGCAAAGACAAGGAAAATGGTTGCAGGGCTCCCGGCAAACAGAGGATGTGGGTGGGTGTGAAGCATCAGTAAGAAGCCAGGAGACTAGAGACTGGCCTGCTGAGCAGAGTGAGTGGGAACAACGCCCCCCTCCCAAGTGGGTGTCCCTTCACAGCTGTACGGGCACTTCCCTCCAAGGCACCCATCCCATCTGTCCTATGATGTCTCCAAGTTCCTTGCATTTGGCAGCAGGGCCACCTCATTGAAGTGATGGGGCTCCCCCTAAGGGGAAGGGATCTCCCTTGCACTTTGCTCCTTCAAAGTCCTTAGTCAATCCACGAGAAAGGGCACGGGCCTCGCTGAGTTCACTAGTGACAAATGAGGGCATTAATCTCCCTAAGCAGGCACTTTGGTTGGGCGTTTGCCTAACCAGCATCAGACAAATGCAGTGTCAGAGATAATGACTTGAAGATTGCTGTGGCTTTTTCATCCAATTTACCTTTATTGTTGAAAGTATTACAGATTTCCCATGTTTTTCCTACTGACCCCTTCTAGCCCGCCCCAAGCCTTCACCACACTATCGTCTGTGTCCATGGGTGATGCATACTGGTATATGCATACAAGTTCTTTGGTTAATCAGTGGCCTCTTAGGAGAGAAAACTTGGAGTGACTAGAAATGCAAAAACTGAAGACATTAAAGAGTGCGGCTTGGCCATGAAGTATTGCTCCTGTATGAACTTGTACATGGACCGCAGGCCTGGAACGAATCAGTCCTTCCCACTTATTCCACTGAGTACGGAGGTCGGCCAAAAAGCTGTCCTCAAAGTATCATGGTACATACAGCATTTCCTCCCACTCCAGGACTCTCAACGGCTCCCTGTTCCTTCTGGGATACAGGCAGAACATTCCAGATGAGACTCAAGGCTTCTGTCACCACCAACTTCACACCCTTCACTTGCTGTGAGACACCCAGTCCTTGCTCGGGCCCAACGGGCGATGTCGCTGGGTGTGCTGACTACGGGCATACTTGGACTGGGCCGTGTATGTATGGAACACTGGCGCACAGTGAGCAAGAGCAGGAGGAGGTGTCAGCGGCAGTAACGGCAGTGCCAACATGACACAATATTATTCATCCTTGTGGAGGCAAGCAGTCTTGGAAGTGCAGAAAAGCGCAAAGTGATGCTTGTGAGTTCCACAGTCCAGCCTGTTCCCCAATCTGCTGGCCTCATGCCACCCAGATGCAACCCAAAGGATGTCCTTTGCCAGTGAGCCTCCCCCTCCCCCCAAAAAACAGGGTTCCACTCTGTTCTAATGGATTGTGTTCCTCCCCAAAAAAGATGCTGGACCTCCCCCAGCCCCTGGGAATGTGACCTTACTTGGAAGTTGGGTCTTTATAAGAGGTGGTCAAGTTAAAGTGAGGTCATAATGGGGGGGCCAGATTGCCCTTACAAAAAGGGGAAATTTGCACACATAACTAACTATACGTGCACACAGAGAGAGGGTCTCATGAAGGCGACAGCAGAGATGGGGGTGCATGTACATGCCAAGGACCCATAGAGATGGCCAGCAGCCAGCAGAAGCCCTTGGAGGTGAGGAGAATGGAGTTCCCTCAGCCTCAGCAGGAACCAACCCTGCAGACACCTCGACCGTGGATTCTGGCCTCAGTTGTTTCTGTGGTTTTAGCCACCAGTGTGTTTTTCGTTGCAGCAGCCCAGCAAACATCAACTCCTTCCCTGCTGCGGTCCCAGCCCAGAGGGACTTGCTCTCTGTGAGTCCTCTCTGCCTCTTGGACAATGCATTCTGGGGGAGCCCCACAGAGAGGCCTCGTGAGCGAGCCCAGAAGCAGACCTCCAGCCCCAGTGATGAGTCTGCAGCCCTCCCTGGCCAGCAGCTTGGCTGCAGCCTGATCCATGCCCGGGGCCAAAACCGCCAGCCAAGTCTCGCCTGCCTGTGGTGTTACCTGCTAAGATTTGGAGGTATGTCTTATGCAGCAATCACACTGCAGGTGGCTTTGAAGATATCAGAGACTGAGCTGTTTCCACATGTGTTCCTCATCAGCAGCTCACATGGAGGGCAGCACAGGATGAAGCCATTTTCAAGGGGAACAGAGCTGTTTGTGATGTAAAATATTATCGTTTGCACAGTAGAGGAAAAAGAGTTGGTCCTTAACACCAGTGATCATATGGCACATGCAGCTCCTCCAAGGCGCTCTCTTTAGGATGTGTCTGATCCTTTTATCTCTTCCTTTACCTTATTTTTTTTAAAATAAAAACCTTTATTGCTGAGAGTATTACATATGTCCCCTCCTTTCCTCCACCCATTACCCTCTCCACCCAGATCCCACCACCCCAAGCCTTTCCCACCCTAGTGTCTGTGTCTATGGATCATGCATATCCTCTTATATAATAAAAAGGCTAATATGCAAATCAACCAAACTGAACAATTGGTTGCTATGACATGCATTAACCACCAGGGGGCAGATGCTCAATGTAGGAGCTGTCCCCTGGTGGTCACTGTGCTCCCACAGGGAGAGCACTGCTCTGTCAGAAGAGGGGCAAGTGCAGCAGCAGTGGCAGGAGCCTCTCCAGCCTCCATGGCAGCCCCAGGGATGTTCGACTGGCAGCTTAGTTCCACTCCCTACTGGCCTATTGTCTGTGTCTGTGGGGAGTGGGCCTAAGCCATCAGTCATATATCCCCCAATGGCTCTCAGACTGCAAGAGAGCACAGGCCTGATTGAGGGACCCCACCCCAAGTGCACAAATCTCATGCACTGGGCCTCTAGTATGCATATAATTCCTCTGGTTAATCTCTTCCCACTCCACCACTTTCCCTCTGAGATTAGTCAGGCTGTTTCATGTTTCCATGCTTCTGGTTTTATTTATTCACAGTTTATTTTGTTCATTAGATTCACTGTTTATTTTGATTTTTAGATTCAGTTGTTGATAGATATATATTTGTTGCCTTCTTCTTCTCCCTTTTCCTCTTCTTCTTCTAATCTTTTTTGTGGAAAGTATTACATATGTCGAGAGAGAATCCAAGATAGCGGCATAGGTAAACACCTACACTGATGCCTCGCACAACAATTTCAAAACTACAACTAGAAGACAGAACGGACATCATCCAGAACCACAGGAAAGCTGGTGGAGTGGAAATTCTACAACTAGAAGGAAAGGGAGGGGCTCACAGAGACCCAGAGAAGCTGCAAAAAGCTGAGGTACGGAGACGCGCCCTGGCTGGCTTTCTCAGGCGGGAGGGAGATGGAGACTCCCAACTGCATTGAACCCCTTATCGTATGGCACTAAACCCCACATCCAGCCAAAACTCAAACAGGGGGAGTTTGGACTGTGAAAAGGGAGAAGTGCACAGAAATTTAGGGGAGTTGCAAAAGGGCAGAAGTCTGGTGGCACGCACAGCACTGCGCGCAGAAGACCGACTGCTGATTGTGTCACTGGCTTTCCTGAGTGGTCAGGAGACAGAGCCTCCCAACTGCACCACCTCTAACTCCACTAAACCCCAGTTTCAGGCGAAACCTTGGGGACCCAGACTCATATGGACCTGGAGCGCAGGGGAGCCAGAAAAGCAGTGGTCTAGAGGCACTGCACGAGTGCACAGGGACCGCTCCAGCGATTACCCAGTCACGTGACACCCAGAGACTGTGGAGGGAGGGGCCAACTGGAAGGCAAGGCAGTCCATTAAGCCCTGAGACTCCACCCATCCCAAGCTCAACAGAGAGGCTTTTGCAGTTTTGCAAGTCTTGTATTATAAGGCTGAATCCAACACAGAAGTTCTCCTGGCATAGTGAAAATGACAAAACAAAGGAAGAGATCACAAACAAAAGAAATGAGGAAAACAAACAACTGGATATAGAGTTAAAAACCAGGGTTATAAGGTTTTGCAAGAATATTCTAGAAAAGATGGATAAATTTAACAAGACCCAAGAGGAGATGAAAAAGGACCAACTAGAGATGGAAAAGGTCCAACTAGAGATGAAAAAGGACCAATTAGAAATTAAACATACACACTGAAATTAAAAAATATTATACAGAGACCTAATAGCAGACTAGAGGAATGCAAGAATCAAGTCAAAAATTTGAAATATAAAGAATCAGAAAACACTCAACTGGATAAGCAAGAAGAAAAAAGAATCCAAAAATGTGAAGATAATGTAAGGAGCCTCTGGGACAGCTTCAAGCATACCAACATCAGAATTGTGGGGGTGCCAGAAGAAGAGAGAGAGCAAGATACTAAAAACCTACTTAAAGAAATAATGACTGAAAACTTCCCACATCTGGTGAAAGAAATAGACTTACAAGTCCAGGAAGCACAGAACCCCATATAAAAGGAATCCAAAGAGGACCACACCAAGACACATCATAATTAAAATACCAAGAGCAAAAGAGAATATTAAAAGCAGCAAGAGAAAAACAGTTTATTACCTACAAGGGAGCACCCATACGACTGTCAGCTGATTTCTCAACAGAAACGATGCAGGCCAGACAGGAGTGGCAAGAAATATTCAACGTGATGAACAGCAAGAACCTACAACCAAGAATAATCTATCCAGCAAAGCTATCATTCAGAATTGCAGGGCAGATAAAGAGCTTCACAGATAAGAAAAAGCTAAAGGAGTTCATCAACTCCAAACCAGTATTATATGAAATGCTGAAAGGTACTCTTCAAGAAGAGGAAGAAGAAAAGGTAAAAGATAAAAAATTATGAACAACAAATACATATCTATCAACAAGTGAATCTAAAAATCAAGTGAATTGAAAATCTGATGAACAGAATAAACTGGTGAATATAATAGAATCAAGAGCCCAGAAAGGGAGTGGACTGATAATTCTCAAGGGGAAAAGGGGTGAGCGGTGTGCAGGGAGATACTGGACAAAAATCATACACCTATGGATGAGGTCAATGGGAGGAAGGTAAGGGTAGAGGAAGGGGTGGGAGCTGGGTGGAGGGGAGCTATGGAGGGGAAGAAAGAGAAACAAATGTAATAATCTGAATAATAAAGATTTAATTTTTTAAAAAAGTATTACATATGTCCCCTTCCCCCCCTCCCCATTGACCTCTTCCAGTCGACCCCCATCCCCCACCCCAGGTTTTCACCAGCCTATTTCTTCTGTTCCTTCATTTGCAATATATTTTTCCTTATCTTTGCATTTGGCTGTTTCCTTGTGTTTATTTTTATGTATCAGGTAGAGCTTCTATATCTCCTGGAATTATAAAATAGCCTGTTTGGTAGGTGTGTTGTAGGGGGCCCAGTGGCTCAGCCTTCCCATTCACCTGAGCTGTGCACTCTAGGTGTACCCCTGTGTGTGCTGCATGCACAATCTCATAGTTGAGCCTTGATTTATGTTGGCATCACTGGGAGGGATTGACCTCAGGTCAATTGGCTGTGAGGACCACCTACAGCTACAGTGGAAGAGCTACTGTGCAGGAAATGCCCTTATATGGAGCAGGGCTTGCTTCAGTAGGGCTTTGGAGCTTACTAAGTTTGCCCCTAGATGTGTCACTCATAGATGTGGTAGGGTTGTAATCTGGCATCGTCTGAAACTGACCACTGAGTGCACTGGCTCTGAGGCCTCCTGAGAGGTGCAAAGTCAGCTACTGCCTGTGCCCTGCCTGAGGCCACCTGGCATGATCTATGAGTAATCTTCAGATGGCGCTACTTGTGGTGGGCTTGGAGGTGCCCAAGAGATGCCAAGCTGTGAACCAAGGCTGAGTGCTATTAATGCCAGGCCTGGGGCCACTTTTTGAGAGGTCTGGGGCACACTGAGGCCAGCTACTGCTTGTTTGAAAGATTTTAGAAAAGTATGAAACATGACCCAGGACAGGCTATTCATATGGAAGACCACTGCAAACAGTGGGGCTTCAAATTGGGCGGGGCAGTGTCTCAGGGAGTCACTAAGGCCAGATAAACAGTGTGAGCCAGGCTGATGGAAACTCAGATAGGGTGCCTGCCAGTCAACTCTGCAGGGGAGGTCTCAGCAGAGGAACAAAGACCTCTGCCAATACTTCTGTTTGGGAGAAAGCTGTTCCTCCAGTTCTTGCCTTGATTCCAGACAAGTTAGTTCCTCCCCATATGTCCCTGTGCTGCTGCCCCAGTGCTGGAGCTCAGAAGGAGGGAGTCCAGTAAGTCTGAGTGCCAGCCCTTTAAGAGGAACTGCCTGGGACTCCAGCAACCTTCATATTACAACTCAGCCACAATTTCTGCTGGCAGTTACAGCCTGAACTTATGGGGACTTCTCTTCCTGGCATTGGAACTCTGAGCTGAGGAATCTGGTCTGGGGTTTAGACTCCTTGCTCCTCATGTAGACTTCTGCAGCCACGATATCCCTCCTGATTTAAAAAACACTACTTATGGATAACAGAACAGCCCATTCTGCACCT
The DNA here is from genome assembly GCA_011751065.1 of Lasiurus cinereus. Taxonomy (NCBI): domain Eukaryota; kingdom Metazoa; phylum Chordata; class Mammalia; order Chiroptera; family Vespertilionidae; genus Lasiurus; species Lasiurus cinereus. The sequence goes on along the minus strand of JAAGEH010000327.1, from coordinate 17,105 downwards.
TCACCCCTCCTACCAGTTTCAGTGTGGCTTTTTCTTTAATTCTCTAGTTGTAGGACTTTCCTTCAGCCAAATTTCAGGTGGTTCTGTGGTTTAGTTATAATTTGGATGTGTCTATCTTATTTCATGTTCTGATAACTTCTAACATTTCTTCAATGCCCCTTATTACATTCCACGGGAGTCGTCATCATTTCTGAGATGGTTTTGTCTCGTACATTTCTTTCCTAAGTTCAGTCAACTCTCCATTTTTTTTTCTATTTGTCTGTGATTTTGTTTTTAATGCTTGAATTAGAGTTTTTCTTCAAATTATAAATGTCTATTTAAGATATTTAACTCACCTGAACCACATTTTATAGTTTTGGCTTTTTTTGTATTTCTATTTTGGTGTGTTTGTTTTTCCTTCATGATTATCTTTATGGGAGGATTTTCAACAAATGAAATGTGTTCATTATCATTTTTCCTATTTTTATGGTAACTTCACACGGATATATTGGGTTTCACTCAATTTGTTTTGTGCCTTTGTGGTGTTTTCAAATTTTTTCCATTATCTGCATCCTCTCCTCAGTTTCTTGGTGAGTTTCTTCCTGTGTGGAGTAATAATGTACTCTGATTTTTATATTGATTTTTATATCCTTTTTACTTTTGCTTCTTTACTTTTTACCACACAGTCACCAAAGATGCCTACTCCTTCTTTTTAGTTCCTTTTATGTCTCTGGAAGCTCTATGCTTTCTGAAGATTGCTACCCCAAATTATATATATATTACTTATTTATTTCTCAAATTACATATAGTTTAAATCTCTTCCCTGTGCTCAGTGCAGTGGCCAACTAATACAATTTTTCTATTATTTTCCCAGTTGGGAGAACTTTGTTCTGGTGGTGGTCTTAGAATAATTCCAGACCTGCTGCTCACTTGCCTTATTAGACACCTTTGCCTGCAACACGGGTTTGCAAAGGAGTCTGAGAGATCACTTACTGAGCTTTGACTTTTTAATTGATAAGCAATATGGGATGTGTGCATCTGCTAAATTCTCCTTGTGTGGCTGTCCTGGGTTTTCTATAGTTTTATGGGCTCATCTCATACACTGTCTTTTGTATGAAGGTGAAGTGCAGATTGAAGTATCAGCCATTGTCTCCAAATACCTGGAAGAAAAACAGTAAGTATTTTTTGAGAGAAATCTATTGTCTTGACTTAAGCACTGAATTTGCAAGTTAATTAAAGCAATTAATTTTAACATTCCAAAACTAGCCTGATCAAACACTGTGCAAGGATTTGGATGAGAGAATAATTTCTGTGAGATAATATTCACAAGAGGCCGGCTCTGCAGTCAGAGTGAGTTTGGATCCCACCCCTGCACCTCAACAGCCCTTTGGCTCATTTCACAGACCAGGAAGTGGAGGTCTAGAGAATGACTCCTATCCCCTCTCACGGAAAACTAAAAACCACATGAAATAATGCATGAAAAGGTCTATAGTCAGAGATTATGGGGCACACCAGATGTTCGCCAAGTGTTAGCCATTATTATTAATCAAATAATGGGCGATATTGGAAAAGGTCTCATAGATGATAAGTGATTAATGCGTACATTAACATTGCAGTAGTAACGATGCAGAGAGAATCCTGGGGGATTATACCATGAGCAAAGAAGCAGGAATGATCCTTGGGCATGATCGATCGGCAAGCACTGGTGACAGACAGTGTTCTGCCCATCTGAGCATATGTGGAAAACTGCAGCAGATGAGACCAGATGACCTGTAAGCCTCATTGTGGAGTCACTGGAATGAGTGTGAGGATTTGGGGTGCACCTCACTTGATGTCTCTGGAGAAATGGGTCCAGATAACTTTAATAACAAGCTCTGACAAAAGTTATGTACATTTGGAAAGGTTAGATTAAATAAAGCTAAATTCATTTATTTTTTTATTTTTTTAATACATTTTTTATTAATTTCAGAGAGGAAGGGGGAGGGACAGAGAGACAGAAATAAAAGGGGGCAGCAATAGAATTTGGGGAACCAGCAAGTATTGTAAGAAATATGAATCATGCTCTGTGAACCATGACTGTTTTATCCTGATTAAAGAGGGCACATTCCACCCTGGCTGGAGCTGGCCTGGAGATGCAGGCCTTCCTCCCCATTTGGAGCTGCCTATCATCAAGGAAAGATTAACAAATATTTGTTACAGAAACCAGAGCCAGCCCTTTGAAGATCCCAGCCTTTTTTGGATGCCTGCAGGCCTTTGCAGACCTCCAGCCTGCTTACCTGTTAATTTTGGCACTCCCTTTGGCTATTTCCTCATAGAACCCCAGCCTTTGCATATCACTAACCCCTTTGAAGACCCCTAGTTTTTTGCATATCTGTAAATTGCCTTTTTGCTATATAAGCAGCCGGCTTATGGGAGGCTGCAAAGCTAACCTACTGCTCTCCTGTATTGCCAGCAATCCTATATAATAAAGAGGTAATATGTAAATTTTCCATCACACCCTCACACAAGATGACTGCCCCTATGTGTCACAAAATGGCCACCACAATATGGCCAGCAGGAGAGGGCAGTTGGGGGCAACCAGGCCAGCAGGGGAGAGCAGTTGGGCCCAATCAGGCTGGCAGAGGAGCAGTTGGGCATGGATCAGGCTGGCAGGGGAGTGGTTAGGGGGTTATAAGGCTAGCAGGCAGAAGCAGTTAGGGGCAATCAGGTAGGCATGCAGGCAAGCAGTTGGGAGCCAGCAGTCCTGGATTGTGAGAGGGATGTGTAATTGGTGAGATTGGGCCTAAATGAGCAGTCAGACATCCCTGGAGGGGTCCTAGATTGGAGAGGGTACAGGCTGGTCTGAGGGACAGCCCCACCCCACCCCCACTCCCAGTGCATGAATTTTGTGCACTGGGCCTCTAGGATTGAAATACGTAAATGTTCATATATGATTCAACCCTATATCTGCTTAAATTAGCTTGAGTAGTTTTAGGCAGCACAGATCCATTATTTGTCTGGTTATATAAACATCAATGATGAGAAAGAATTCTTAATAGGCTGCTTCCTGCACACCACCTACTGGGGATCAAGCCTACAACTCATCCATGTGCCCTGATTGGGAATTGAACTGACCTCCTGGTTGGTAGATTGACACTCAACCACTGAGCCACACAAGCTGGGCTAATCTCATTTCTTTATGTCAGAAACCCACCCTGAGTTTAATGAACTGGTTTATGGTATGCATCTTCAAAGGGGAATGAGGTATTCAGGACTATTTCTCAGACTTGAGATCTGTTCAAAACCTTTCACTAGGCAAGAGGGTTGTCCAGGGCAGCAGTGAGGAAAATGAGACAGTGCATTCTCCATGCCTGGGGAGGGAGCAAGTGGCCCTTTGCCACCTGTGGCCCCATGACTGTGGACTCAACAGCACTCAGTTCCTGACAGGTAGCTCCAGCCACAGGGCATCGAAGCACACTGCTCACAGGTGTGCAATGTGGTTAGAAGAGGAGATGGGAAGAAGGGCCTGATGTGCATTCTTGGGTGTGTCTAAGGTAAGAGAGTGGGACCAACAGCCCTGAACCATCCTAGTGGGAGGAGAAGCAGGGCTCTGACACTCACCCTGCACCCACAGCCCGTCCTAGTGTGAGGGGAAGCAGGTGCACCCCTACCCCTTGTCAGCTGGTTCTGAGGGCTTCCCCTCCTCACAGCTGGGCAGGACTCTCCAAATCCCTGGAACAGGACACAGGATATGAGTGGGGCACCAATGGTCCATATCAGGGCAGCAGGGCATGGCCATGGCAAGAAGAAGCAGGAAGTAGAGAGAGAAGGGGAGGATCACAGGCAAGTGTAAAGTCCAGGCTGCATCTCCCTATAAGGGAGCCAAGGGTTCCCCAGTTTGTTCCCTGCATACCCTGCCACTCCACACGCTCATGTTAGCAAATGCATCTTCACTGCAAAGAACACAAGGAAAAAGGCATGAACTCCAGTCCAGCTCCACATCACCAAAGTCTCAGTCAACGGTCTGAGTCACACATCAGATAAGAGCCAGACTCTGATCCCCACCCTGCACCCACAGCCTGGCCCTGACCCCCGCCCTGCACCCACAGCCTGGCCCTGACCCCACCCTGCACCCACAGCCTGGCCCTGACCCCACCCTGCACCCACAGCCTGCTCGGACCTCCTCCCTGGCCTCAAGCAGAGCACATACTCCTGCTATAGACCATCAGGTTTCTCCTCTGCAAACTAGAGATGACATAACAGATCTACAACCCAAACCCAAAATTCCAAAACCCAAAAACTGAGAAATTCATTTGGTGGGGGTTTTATCCAGAATTTGGACAGCACTCCTGTGTGAACTAAAATGAACCACTTTATAATCTACACTAGAAAATTCATGCACTGGAGGAAGGGTCCTCAGCCTAGCCTGCCTCCTCTCACAGTCCGGGAGCTCTCAGGGGCAGGAGGTGACCCAGCAACCAGATCGCCTGTGGCTCGAGGGCTTGGAGTAGAGGACTGTGAGTTCCTGTCCACTTGAATCAGGGATGATTCAAAATGCATACAGGCGTAATCACAAGCATCTCTGCAGCTCTCATAGGGAGCAGGCACTGCCGTGAGCCCATGTACATATACCATTCAGGCTGGCAACCTGCTGACATCTGCTTCTTAAATCATCACCACCATGGAAACTTTCGAGCCATGTCTCTGTGACTTCCAACACAGTGCACAGGAAAAGCCGGAGAATTAAAGGCTGTGTGTGTTATTGTGGTGAAAACACATACCAAACTACAAAAATGATCCCTGAAAATATATCACGTGATCACACCCATATGTGGACTCTAGTGAACACAATAAATGGATGAACAAATAGATCCAGAGGCAGGGAAGTGTGGAACAGACTGGAATCTCAGAGGGGAGGGGAGAGTGATGAGAAGAGATTAACCAACGAATTTACATGCATACGTGCATTACCTTAGACACGACAACAGTGTGGTGAGGGCCTGAGGAGTGAGGAAGAGGAGGTAGTCAATGAGGGGAAACAGGGAGACATCTGTAAACTCTCAACAATAAATATTTAAAAAGAAATTTTCATATATTTTATTGATTTTTTTACAGAGAGGAAGGGAGAAAGATAGAGTCAGAAACATCGATGAGAGAGAAACATCTCCTGCACACCCCCTACTGGGAATGTGCTTGCAACCGGAATCGAACCTGAGACCCTTCAGTCCCCAGGCTGACATTCTATCCACCGAGCCAAACCGGTTTCAGCAAATATTAAAAAGTTTTAAATAAATAAATACATAAGAAAATATTAAATTTACCATCTTAACTGCATTTTCCTAGTAATGCATGGTTCAGGAATGTTGAATATATTCGCTCCATGTGCCACGGGTCTCGGGAACTCCTCCCTGCAGTGCTGAGCCTTCATGCAGCTCTCTCTGCCGCCCAGGCCCTTGCCTACCACCTGTGCCCTGTCTCTGCAGTGTTGACTCCCTCACACACTGGAACACACAGTGTTTGTCCTGCTGTGTCTGGCACATTCACTCAGCATGATGTCCTTGATGTTAACCTATGTCATAGCATGTGTCAAGGTGCCCCCTACTTTTGAGGCCGCATCACATTTCTTGAGTGTATTTACCACATTTGCTCTACCCGTGCATCTGCCAGTGGGCATTTGGCTGCTTCCACCTCTTGGTTATTGTGAATGATATTGCCATGAAAATGGCATGTATATTATCTCTTTGAAATCCTGATGTCGATCCTTCTGATAAATACCCAGAAATGCGATTTCTGGGTCATGGGATTGAGGAATCTCCACATTGCTTTCCACAGCAGCTGCAGGGCAAGAGGGTCTCCGCGTTTCCACATCCTGCCAGACATGAACATGGTCTGTTCTTTTAATAGCGGTCATGCTAACGGGTGGGAGATGGCATTCTGTGGTTTCAATTTGCATTTCCCAAATTTCATGTACTTATTGGCCATTTTGTCTCTTCTTTGGAGAACTATCTATTCTAGTCCTTTGCCCATGTTCAGATGCAGCTATTCACTTTGGGATTGAGTTGTAGAAGTTTCGTCTATGTTCTGGGCATCAACCCTAAACCACTATATGCCTTGCGGTTATCTTCTCCCATCCAGAGCTGACCCTCACTCTGTTGCGTGTCCTAGGACACACAAGTTTGGAGTTTTATATGGACCCATTGCCTATGTTGATGATTTTGCTGCCTGTGATGGGTTAGAAATCACCTTGGGAAGCCAGTGCCAAGTGAGGAATTAGGATGGAAGGCCTTAGACCCCACGCTGAGAACAAGTCCGAGAGAGCCCCCTTCTCTCCCCAAAGAAGCAGCTCAGGGCAGTGCGTGGGATGCAGGAGTCTGCTCCACAGGCCACCCCATGGGGCTGCCTGAGCCCACTTCCATCCACAGAAACTCCAGGCACTGAATGGAAGGAGTGGGGAGGGGAAGGAAGCCAGACAGCCGAACCTGAAATTCAGAAAGCAAAAGTGTGCTGCCTTTTCTATTGTAAGTGATGCCTCTAGGCCCTGTGGGAGCCCAAGACTTGTGATAACAGTCTCACAGAGGAGACTGGACAGGGAACATACAGAATTAAGACATAGGGAGAGGCTACATGTTGTCACCAAGCTCTGAAGGCCCCAAGTTGACACAAAGTGCCAGGAATTCCCCGAGTTGCTTCTTCTGGATATTCCATCTGCAGTTATTGATCTGAAAGTTGCAACGGAAGGACATAAATCCACACATTTGGCTCACGGGTTAAATATCCACCAATTGAGATGGTCTGTCCAGATACTGGGATCATCGATAAAGGGGTGATGCAGTCTGAGGGGAGTAATGAACAATGAAGGAAAGCACCTGCTGTTTTGTTTGGACTTGAAGCCTAGATCCCATCACTGTTTTTCAATGACATGGAGACTCATGAAAGGGCCTAGTGTGACATTTGAATCCTCTGCTGGTTGTCAAAGCTAGAACAAGTGTTTTTCTGGGATATTTGGGAGCACACACACGCTGACCTGCTCCCCACAGGTCAAGGAGAAGAGGACGCAGTGGCAGTACCAGAGAAACAGCAATGACCAAGTCACGTGATGGTGAAAATGAACACACAGCTATAAGGGACACCTACTTCATCCTAGTAATGCTAGGAAACAGTTGGAACATCATCTCATTTTACTGATACTGACAGCTTCTGAGCAGTGGGCCATCACCCACCATGAGGGCTGGCAAAGCTGGGCTGGGGTTCCTGGCTTCCAACCCTTGGAAAGTGGTCAGTGGTGAACATGCGACTCATGTGTCTTCGTTCCTGCTCCTACATTTACCACTGAGCACTTGCTAAGGGCTAGAAGCCCTAGAAATGCAATAAATATAAAAATAAATAAATGTTTGAGTTCAGTTAAGAGAAAAGTCAACCTACAGGGCTTGGGGTTTCGCTTTGCCAAGCACAGTGAACAACACTCTCAGGAGAAATCACAGGGCTAGAAGCTGGATCACTTCCCACCCTGTTGTACCCTCCAACCTCCTGGCTTCACTAAAAGAACTTCATACTGCAGACCTCACCTTTGGTGCCCGGGGAACATGCAGAGCATGAACAGAAAAATCGGACACTGCTCTCCGGTTCATAAGTCAAAACACCAGGGACTGAGCACAGCCCATCTGGCCCTGCGGCTTGAGCAAAGGCTGTAGTGATGGCCACTCGGGCTATATGGAATCCATGTCTGGTTTGTGATCACTCACATCAAGCCTTTGAGAGACTCTGCACATCCTCTGATGCCACAGTAGCACGGGTCGGGCTTTAGGCTTCTCCATGAGCTTCCATCGGGCTGCCTCCATGTAGCTCATGATGCTAAATCCTTGGGCTCTGAGGGCAAATGTGAGAATTAGGGGCAGTCAAGGTTTGGTAGTTGTTTTAAGGTAAACACATACCATTCTTTCATCAGAAACTAAACTAGCAAAACTGATTTGACTTAAATTGTTTTTTTTTAATTTTATTAAGTGTATTGGGAAGACATTGGTTAATAAAATTATATAGGCTCCAGGTGGACAATTTTATGATACATTATCCATATATTGCATTGTGTACCCACCACCGCAAGTGAAGACTCCTTCTGTCACCATGTATCTGACCCTTTGACCCTTCACTACTTCCCTACCCCCATTCGCTCTGGGAACTACCAAACTGTTGTCTGTGTCTATGAGGTTTTGTTTGTTCATTTGTTGATTTCTGTTTTATATCCTACATATGAGTCAAATCATGTGGTTCTTCCATTTTTTCCATCTGACTTATTTCACTTAGGATGATATTCTCACGATCCATTCATGTTGTCATAAATGGTGCTATTTCATCTTTTCTGATGGCTGAGAAGTATTCCATGTGACTATAAAGCAGCAATAATCAAAATAGCATGGTTTTGGCAGAAAACAGACACACAGACCAATGGAACAGATAGAGAGCCCAGAAATAAACCCACATCTATCTGGGCAACTGATTTTCTTCAAAGGAGCTGAAAACATACGATGAAGATGGGAAAGCCTGTCCACAGATGGTGCTGGGAACATGAGAAGGCCACACACAAAAGAAGAAGCCAGACTATTGTTGGTCACCACACACAAAAAATAACTCAAAAGGTTCAGACATCAGTTGTTTCTTAAGAAAATATCTACAGTTTTCAAAGAAGTAAGCCATTTTTGCCATGCTCTTGGAAACTGAGCAGCCCTCAAAGTGGACACTTTTGTGACTGACCTTTATTTGAATGTGTGGTTCTGACAGGCTGTTGAACCATGTTACTTCACAGTCTTTCCCTGGGTTAAGGTGTCATCCTCCACTCCAATCCCCTCCCAGGCTCAGGATCGCCCAGGGTCCTGGGACAGACTCCCATGGGGCAAGAAAGAGTTTATGCTTGCCAGTCTCCTCCCTGATTCCATTTTTATTTCAGCAGAAAAGGGGGGAAGGGGATAAAAAAACCTTGTCTTTTAAAATAACACCTTATTACTCATTTCCACAAGCCATCGTCATTTTAACCAGCCCAGAATCCCCAGCTCCATCTAGCCCAGAATCCCCAGCTCCTTGTAGCCCAGAGTCCCCAGCTCCATCCAGCCAAGTCCCCAGCTCCAGCCAGCCAAGTCCCCAGCTCCAGCCAGCCAAGTCCCCAGCTCCAGCAGGGTGAACCACGCTGCCCTGCTCTTCTCTAGTCAACAGCCTAAAAGTGTCCCAGGCATGCTTGCACTGGCTCCCTCAGCTATACAAGCTAAGCATCCAGGTGACATGAATATCTGGTAGGCAATTCCACCTGTGTCAGCAAGAAAGCTTTTGATTATAACCAGGAAAGACCTGCTCTAAGTTCCTTTAAGACCAAGCTATAAAGCAAAGAGTCAGGTGGAATCCCCATCCCTATATCACACCTGACACCACTTCACCCTTGACATTTTGGGGTGGTTGTGTTTGAAGGTAGAGGCTGCTGCTAAAAGAGAAATACCTTTTTCTTTAACGTGCTTTGATATCTAGTTCTGCCGAGTTTCAAACAACACTCTGTGTAGAAGTTGCCCCTGGGAGGAGGAAGGTAAAGCAGAGCTTCCCTAGCTTGTCTCTTCGAGTTAGGGATAGTCTTCCTTTCTGGTTTTTTCATTCCCTCAGCTACGACAAGGAGCACATTGAGCACTCTGAGCAATCACAGTTACTCCTGGAAGCAACCAAGGCACTATTGCATCAGTGGCTAACCCAAGGCAATGGGTGAGCTTGAGATGGTTTTCCAAATTCACCAGAGTGACAAAATTCCACCTCTGCTGAGAATTTGCTTTGACACATCTCACATGTGTGATGGCAAGTATCTCCTCGCTCTCATCTTCACCACGCACGCAATGGCCCATAGCCCTAGACTACGAAAAACCATCTCAACATCTGCACCCACTAAGTTCCCAGTGCTTAAACCATGTGGAGTAGGTGCTCAAAAAGCAATGTGCTCCACGAACTTGTGCAAGATCCTGTCCTAGATGCAGCCACAGGGAGTAGGCTGGAGGCGAAGGTGGGGCTGTTGAAGATGAAAAACATAAAATTGGGTGATTGCTCTTAGGGAGCTTGTAGTCTGATTGGAGAGATGAGGTAACATGCATGTGAAAATTAGTATTTTTGTGGCACATTTTCTCTAGAATCCTTCTCTATCCCCAAAGAAGTGCCAAGCCTGACTCGCAGACCCTGAGCGACAGGTGAATGATTTCTCTGACACACATTTCTGTGAAAGAGAGGCTAAGGGGCTGCTTGGTTTAGGAGCAAACAGCCCTGTTCACCTTCCTCCTTAGGCTTTTATTGTCACAACAGCTTGAACTGAAATTCACCTCTAGATACAATCAGCAGGTAAGTATCCTTGAGAAAACACCTGCATCTGTAGTGTCTTTCAAACAAGGACGTTTTGAAGTCTAAGCATAAAGATTCTAGTAAAACCCCTGGAGTTGGGGGGAGGAGGACTTGCTTGGAAAAGTCAAGGCAGGGGCTACTGCCTTGGCAAGATCCCCCAGAGGCCACTGACCTTTCAGAAAATCCTCCTTACACACCTTCCAACCAAGTCCCGTGCTTCCGCATGGCAAAGACCAAGCATATTTAAAAACTACAAAGAATACCCCGAGTCTGGGACAGTGTTGCAGGATCTGAGCATGGGAGACAGGCTGGTGACAGAGACCCTGGGCCTGGGATGGGCTCCTCCCATGTTTTGGGAGGTAGGTGATGCAACGTGACCGGGTCTGTGTTCACCAGCATCACTGTGGTTGGTGCCAGCAGGATGATGGGGGAGGTCAAAGAGGGCGCAGGAGGCGGGGCTGGGGGCAGTCACTGCATTCCTCAGGCGAGAGAAGTGAATGGGGGGAAGAATGGAGTGGTGATCTGTGTGGAAGCAGGACCTGACTGGGACTTCAGGTAGATTGAGGGGTCAAGGGAAGGGAAAAGAGAAAAAATGTCCCACTTGAAAACTGACGCCCTCCCCACTTGAACCCAGACTCCTGCCTCCAGCTTCTCCTACCCAGGAAACATGGCACCTCACTGCAGCCATGACCTTCATGTGGACATCCATGTGGAGCTGCTTATTTACCCACACAGGTGCCAGGGGGTGGCCCAACACATGCTTCCAAACTCAGAGCAGAGACCGTGCAAAACCAGGTACTGACACACATGTCTGTGGAAGAGCCCGTAGCTTTTATCCAATTCTTGATGAGGCCATGATTTCCCCTCAACACACAAATAAGAATTGTGTTGCACACCAAACATTCTGCCCACAGGCCTACGGTCAGAGCCAGAGCAGTGTCTGCCCCGGGTCCACCAGTCCAGCTTCTGAGTCTTCTCCCATCGGCAGCTCCTGCAGTGGGTGAGACACTCCCCGGTTCCTGGCATTCTGATGGATCAAAGCTGTAGCCAATGTTTCACACATGAAGATCAGCTACTGGAAATGCTCAGCAATGATATCAAAGAATATTCTAAGAATATTCTTCTTCAAGAACATAAAGGAACTTGGGATATTTACACTCTTGGAAGTTCCAGGCATGAAGATAAAGTGTCTTTGCACACTCAGCATGGGACACTCCTCACAGGGCACCACGGCTGTGACAGTTCCACTGCTCAGCTGTCTATCTTTGCACACGACAGAGCCAGAACTCAAGGCCAGTGACGAATGCAACATGTAGCCCCAGTGGAGGCATGGCTGCCCACACTCTACAGCACCTGGCACATGTGGAGACAAGGATGGCAAAAGAGAAAAGGGTTGGATATACCCTACCACAGTGGTTCTCAACCTTCCTAATGCCATGACCCTTTAATATAGTTCCTCATGTTGTGGTGACCCCCAACCATAAAATTATTCTCCTTGCTACTTCATAACTGTAATTTTGCTACTGTTATGGATCGTAATGTAAATATCTGTGTTTTCCGATGGTCTTAGGTGACCCTGCTAGCGGTCCTCAACCTATCACGACCCACAAGTTGAGAACCACTGCTATAGAGCCTAAGACCATCAGAAAACACAGATATTTACATTACGATCCATAACAGTAGCAAAATTACAGTTATGAAGTACCAACGAAAATAATTTTATGATTGGGAGTCACCACAACATGAGGAACTGTATTAAAGGGTCACGGCATTAGGAAGGTTGAGAACCACTGCAGGTAACGGTTGTGGAGAATTTAGGATAATAGTCTTTCTTTGATATTTGTTAGTTGGACAGCTCAGAGAAACAGTATCTGCAGCAGCAGTTCTGCTCCGAGGTGTCGCTATTGAGGGTTCAGGAGTAGACTGTGTGTGTCCCTATTCCCTGAAATTGATGTGGACTAGAAAGAGTTAATCCCACATCAACATCAGCTTAAGCTAGGAAGTCTTTATTTAAACTAGAATTTAAAGAACTCTCTGATGGTAAAAGATACCAGTTTAATTTTTTAAATGCTTCTTAACTTTGCAATCTGGCATAATAAACTAAATGAGAAGAAAACCCCCAAAACCTCTGTTGGAATATTTAATTAAGAGGAATTGAATTATTCATGTTCAGGGAGTCAGCTCCTGAAGCCCGATAATGTGTTAGAAGCCACTTCTTGTAAATGGAGCTATAAAATGCTGCAAGCTTCTCTGCCACAACTCCACACAGTGAAAGGCAGCCACCTCCTGCTGTCATGCTCCACCCCCCTCAGAAATTAGCCAATTAAGAACCAGCAGATAATAGGGGGAGAGCAGAGGCCCCTTGAGGGTACAGCATCCAATTTTTCCTTAATCATCATTAAAATGGCTTTAATGCCAAGACCGGTTTGGCTCAGTGGATAGAGCATCGGCCTGCAGACTGAAAGGTCCTAGGTTTGATTCCGGTGTGGGGCACGTACCTTGCTTGCGGGCACAACTCCAATAGGGGGCGTGCAGGAGGCAGCTGATCGATGTCTCTCTCTCATCAATGTTTCTGACTTTCTATCCCTCTCCCTTCCTCTCTGTAAAAAAATCAATAAAATATATATTTTTTTAAATGGCTTTAATTTTCACTCACAAGTTAAGAGCATCACAGAACAAGGCCCATTTATTCTCCACATGATGAGAGTGACTAGTGGGCATTGCTCTCTGAACAGGGCTTTGTGGTCCCCTAGGAAAGTATCCAGAGAAACCAGTTTGCAGCAAGGAACGCTGACCTCTCTGGGGCAGAGTGGAGGGGGGGGGCGGGGGCGTGAGGGAAGGTGGAGGCAGCAGAAGGCAAGCCCTGTCCTGCCCAGGCTGGTGGAGATATAAAACGAGGGAAGGAGCATTGAGAGGGATCAAACATTGATCAATGAGCTTTGATTGGAATTGAGGCATTTGAGTATCCTTGATAGCCAGGAAGTAGTTCCAGCAGAAAAGAAAGAAGCTGAGTAGCGCAGGGCCTGAGAGGAGGTTGGATAGATTCAAAAGCACCCACTCTGAGTCTGGAAATGGAGGATGTAACAGGGGGGAGGGGGGAAGAGGAGGGCAGGCCTGTCCTGAGCTGGACAAGGGGTTGTGATAATCGATAATCGAGCGTTAAAGGGATGCCAGATCCGGTTCAGCCTTCCTCAGTGAATCCCGAGAGCAGGGGTCCCATCTAGATATGCTGTGTCCGTGTCAGTCTCCCCCAGGCCTGTCGGAGGTTCTGTGTTCCTGGTCAGTGAGCCTGAGCATGCCCTCCTCCACCTTCCTGCAGCTGGGGAGGTGCTCTGGAGACACCTGGCAGTGGCTCCGATTCAGAAACCACACGCCTACAACTCCACAGGCAGAGAGAATATGGGTTTTAATAAGAAATAGAATGGAAACCGCTACCAGACACGTCAATGGAGCTAGAAAATGATTGTCTGGAGCTAGAAAACGATTGTCACTGATGCACTGCCTGTCCCCTGCCTGGGTAGCCGGGAGGGTGGACCACGACAAACCGAGTCAGGACCTGCCCGAGAGCAAGGCATGGCAGACTTCAAGGGGCCAATGTTAGGTGCTGTTTTCCGGACACTAACATCAGGCTGATGGGACACCGTAGCCACGTATGTTGGACATGAAGCACGAGCCACACCATCAGAATCCCCATCCGTTCTTCCAACGTTATTGCAAAGACAATCCCAAATGATATAGTGAAGTTATTTAAAGCTTTTGCTCAACCAGGAGTTTCTGGACACTTGTTTCCCAGGACAAGGTGGATGAGGCTACAAACTCTATGACAGGAGTCAGAGCAGGGAGACTCTGAGAATGACAGTGCCCCCCAGAGAACAGATGCCAGCCACAGCAAACTGCTTCTGGTAAAGTCCCAACTCGTCAATATTCTCCTGTATCCTCAGATACCTGCTCATTCAGACACCTGAGGACCCTTGCCCCCGCCTGGCAATGCAGCCAGCTTCTCTGGAGACACTCAGTATTGTCCATGTCATAGGTATGTGTAATTTAGTATAATGGTATGATGTATTATGGGAAAACAAACATTTCTTGAGTCTCTCCCATGTTCTTGGCACTATAATAGGTTCTTTCTGTATAATAACTCATTGAATCATTATAACAAGCCTTTGAAACTGACATTGTAACTGTTATAATCCTTGTCTTATCAATAGGCAATCAGAACTCAAAGATCTGTTACACCACTTTTCTTCATTCATTTATCCACCAAAGGACATTTAAATTATTTTCATATTTTGGCTAAAACATTTTGAACTTAATCTTGAGACAGTTTGATTCAGACAATCTTCCAACCCAACCTCATGTCTATCCCTCTAGCCCAGTGGTTCTCAACCTTTCTAATGCCGCAACCCTTTAATACAGTTCCTCATGTTGTGGTGACCCCCAACCATACTTCATAACTGTAATTTTGCTATTGTTATAAATTATAATGTAAATAACTGTGTTTTCCGATGGTCTTAGGCGACCCCTGTGAAAGTGTCGTTCGACCCCCAAATGGGTCGCGACCCACAGGTTGAGAACCACTGCTCTAGCCAGGCCTGTCCTAGTTCTAGAAGATTCTAAAAAGAACATAGACAAAGGAGAACTTTATGATATATGACACTCCCCCAAAAGTCCATGTGTAAGGAACAGCAGGTGGAAAGGGAGAAGACCCTGGAGAAGAGGAGGGACAGTGTGAGATGAGCCAGGTCATGGAGGCACTGAGTCCCATGTTTATGTAATGCTGGCCACTGAGGTAATTAGTTTTGAAGCAGCTGGAAACAACAGTGTTGGTATGGCGTTTTTATCTGAGCCAGTGTTTTAAAACAACATCCCATTTGTTCAGATGGGTCTGCTTTGCATTATAGGTGTTTGAGTAGAAATCGCATTTGGAATGTGAAACTGTTTATACTACTGATTCAAATTCAAAACAACCCACCATCTGTAGACTCGCCATAGGGTATTTTTTAAACATGTTTGATCACGGAATCACTACAGAGAAGAGAAGCCACAAGAGTAGCCCACATTGCTCCCTCAGTGACATTTCCCAAGGGTCTCTCTCCTGCAGAGAATGGAGGTGGACTAGCAGTTCCCAGCCCCTACAGAGACCCAGGTTCTGATGCAGAAAAGAGAAGCTCTGGAGCTCAAGGCTAAACCGCACTTTGCTTCAAAGGTTTCCAGGACAACAGTTCAAGTGAAAAGGAAATGCATCGGTAGCTCGAACACAAGGGAAAAGTCTAGGATTCTAAGCTTCACTCCAGTGATGTTTCCAAATCATTGCCCAGAGTCATCATTGGGGAAGACTGCTTTCAGGGTGTCAGAATGTCAGCCTTCCTGTATCGCCTACTTCCCTCACCAATGAGCACGGTGTTTAAATAAGTTACGGAGAATCCAAGATGGTGGCATAGGTAAACACCTACACTGCTGCCTCACACAACAATTTCAAAACTACAACTAAAAGACAGAACGGACTTCATCCAGAACCACAGGAAAGCTGGCTGAGTGGAAATTCTACAACTAGAATGAAAGAGAGGGGCTCACAGAGACCCAGAGGAGCTGCAAAAAGCTGAGGTACTGAGACGCGCCCGTGGAGAGAGCGGGTGCCGGAATACCTGGCTGGCTTTCTCTGGCAGGAGGGAAACGGAGACTCTCAAAGGCATTGAACCCCTTATCCTACGACTCTAAACCCCAGATCCAGCCGAAACTCATACAGGGGGAGTTTGGACTGTGAAAAGGGAGAGGTGCACTGAAAGATCAGAAGTCTGGTGGCACACATGGCGCTGCAAGCAGAGGACTAACTGCTGATTGTGCTGCTGGTTTTCACAAGTGGGCGGGAGACAGACCCTCCCAACTGTGCCACTTCTAACTCCACTAAACCCCAGTTTTGGGCGAAACCCTGGGGACCCAGACTCATATGAGGGGCAGCAGCCTAGAGGCACTGCAAGAGCCCTCGTGCACAGGGGTTGCTCCAGCAATTACCCAGTCACATGAGACTCAGGGGCCGTGGAGGGGAGGGCTGACTGGAAGACAAGGCGGTCCATAAGCCCTGAGACTCCACCCATCCCAAGCTCAACAGAGAGGCTTTTGCAGTTTTGCAAGTCTTGTATTATAAGGCTGAATCCAACACAGAAGTTCTCCTGGCATAGTGAAAATGCCAAAACAAGGGAAGGGATCACTAACAAAAGAAATGGAGGAAAACAAACGACTGGATATAGAGTTCAAAACCATGCTTGTAAGGTTTTTCAAGAATATTCTAGAAAAGTTGGAAAGTTACCGAGACCCGAGAGGAGATGAAATGATCCAACTAGAGATGGAAAAGGATCAACTAGAGATGGAAAAGGTCCAACTAGAGATGAAAAAGGACCAACTAGAAATTAAACATACACTGACTGAAATAAAAATATTATACAGAGTCCTAACAGCAGACTAGAGAAAGGCAAGAATCAAGTAAAAAACTTGAAATATCAAGAATCAGAAAACATTCAACTGGAAAAGCAAGAAGAGAAAAGAATCCAAAAATGTGAAGATAATGTAAGGAGCCTCTGGGACAGCTTCAAGCGTACCAACATCAGAATTGTGGGGGTGCCAGAAGAAGAGAGACAGCAAGATACTGAAAACCTATTTAAAAAAATAATGACTGAAAACTTCCCACATCTGGTAAAAGAAATAGACTTACAAGTCCAGGAAGCATGCAGAACCCCATATAAAAAGAATCCAAAGAGGACTACACCAAGACACATCATAATTAAAATACCAAG
>JAAGEH010000326.1:319667-437311 GCA_011751065.1 Lasiurus cinereus | reverse complement strand
CGATGGGGAACTGAACCCTGACCTCCTGATTCATGGATCAATGCTCAACCACTGAGGCACATCAGTCAGAGCACATTTCCTTTTTCTTTTCTTTTTTTTCTGCCTAACGAGGCTTATTGGAGATGCACGTTTTCTTTAATAATAATGAAAAAAGAACAACGCCGAACAAAAGTCTGGGGTGCACAGTCATACCCTGAGGCAGACTCCCCACCTCCCATGCGCCTGCCAGCTCCCACCGCCGGCATTGCCTGGAAGAACAGAAACAAAAATGGAACCCGGGTCCCTGGCATCAACATGCGGAGGCCCGCTCTGACCCTCGGGGGTGCTAGATGCTCTGCAGCATGCAGAGAGCGTGATGCAGGTGCTGGCGAGCCGCGGGGGGGCAGCCCTGGCGCTGCAGGGTCCCCAGCGGGTAAGAGGCCGCCCGCTGGCCCCGTTCCCAGACCACGAGCAGCAGCTCTTCGGGCGCCCCCTTCAGCACCAGTTGAACCTGGTCTCCGCTGCAGCTGACCTGCCAAAGCAAGGAGCCGAGGTCAAGGGGAGAAGGGTTCCCCTGGGGGCTGCCCCAGGTGCGCCCCCCCTCCCCGTGCCCCCAGAGAGAAGAAAAGGCAGATGGGAGACTGAAAGCCCGCTGGCCTGGGTCTCCGTGATTGCCCCCCTCCTAGGAACGCACAGAGTTGGGAGCGCAGTTTGATGTACAGAAGAGGAAACTGAGGTTCGGATAGGACCTCCCTGCCCTCGGTCACCCAGGGAGACCTCCATTCTTAATCCTGTGACCTGAGGAGCTCCGGTCCCTCAACTACCAGCTTCCCCAAGTGTTCCGCAGAGCCATGAAGACAATTCTCGCTGCTTGAGACCCAGCCCAGCTCAGGGCATTCATTACCCACGCTCTAGTCTGGACAGCTAGAGCTGTTTTTACTACTGTAAATTTAAAAAATTATTTTAAAATGATAATAATGAGCCCTGAACACGTAGCTCAGTTGGTTAGAGAGACCCTTGTCCTGAGACACCGAGGTTGCAGGTCCAGTCCCTGCTCCTACAAGGATCAACCAATAAATGCATGAATAAGTGGAACAGCAAATGGCCAGGACTGCTCAGGAAAATCTTCACTTAACAATGATTTTCCGCTCAGCCAGTGTTGCTCAGGGGTTGAGTGTAGCGTCAACCTATGAACCAGGAAGGTCACAGTTCAATTCTGGTCAGGGCACATGCCCAGGTGGTGGGTTCAATCCCCAGTCAAGGGCATGCAGGAGGCAACAGATGGATGATTCTCTCTCATCACTGATGTTTCTCTCTCCTTCTCTCCCTTCCTCTCTGAAATCAATTTTAAAAAATAGTTTTAAAAACTTATTTCCAAGGAAATGACTTTTTAAAAAATCTTCACCCAAAGATATGTTTTCCTCTTTTCTTTAAAGAGAGAGGGGGGAGAGTGAGAGAAACATAGATGTGAGAGAGACAAACATCAATTGGTTGCCTCCCATACAGGCTAGGATGGGGGATGGAAACTGGTGTACAGGACAATTCTCAAACCAACTGAACCAGCCGGCTACGGTGGTAAGGACATTTGACAGCTGCTACATTGTACCCTCCCATGAAGATGACATTTTGCCATTACTTATACACATCCTTTCTTTTTCTTTTTTTTTACACACACTTTATTTTCAATTTTGCAGTTTTTGTACTTAGGAGTTCATACTTTGCTCCCCCTGCCAGGAGCCAGGTGTTTCCTGGAGCCCCGAAAAGTGTGCATTGGAACAGCCAGTGTGGTCCAGGGGGCAGGGCTGCCCCGACCTGCCCACCCCCTGGGGCCCCTGAAGATAAGGGCCCACGCTCACCTGCACTGTCCCATCACTGAAGAGCAGCAGCAGGGCCTGCTGGGATGCAAGAAAGCGCAGCAGGCAGAGGCCCGGGCTGGCAGCCTGGCTGGGCACAGGCAGGCCCTCTTCCTGAGGACAGGCCCAAACACAAGGGTCTTAGGCCTCTCCACCTGCTAGTCCTGCTGACCCCACCAGCCCCCTGGCCCCCAGCCCTCACCTCTCGAAGCCGCTGCTGCATGTAGCCAGCAAAGAGTCGCAGGACGGCCAGCTTGGCACCCAGTGGGCTGGGCACATCCCTCAGGGCAAACATTTCCAGCTTCCCTCGGTCAGGCATGTAGCTGACCTGGCTGAGGGTGGGGCACAGGGTGGTGTCAGCTGTCACGGCCTCTGTCTGGGGACACATTCCCACCCAACCACACCCCCTTGGATGGTGGCTTTGAAGCCCAGTGCTACACGGACCACCCATCTCTGTGGGTCCAGCCCCCTTCTGAACCCCAGACTCCGGAGCCGCGGACTCCGCCTGTCCACGGAGATCCTGATTGGGCCCCACATCCACCCTCCGGCCTTCTTCCCGTCTCGCCCAGTGGCTGCTCCATCCTCCCTGCCTGCCAACTCCGTCGAGATTGCAGCTCCCTTACATCTCCATTCTGCCACCACCCCAGCCCAAGTCACTGCATTGCCCAGCTGACCAGACCACCACCTCCCTGCTGGTCCCTGCGTCCCTCCTGCCAAGATCTTGTTAAAAGTGTGAGGCAGGTCCCTCCTTCCTGCCCCGACCCCAACAGTGGCCTTCAAGGCCGCTGACTTCACATCCTCCCTGTCTCTCCCTCACTCACTTTGGAGTCCTCACTGTTCCTGACACCCCCTGTACTGGGTCGCATCTTGGGGGTACGCTGTTCCCCGTACCTCAGATGCTGGTCCCAAAGGCTCCGTTTCACCATCTGTCTTACCTGACTGTCACTTCCTCAGAAAGCCCTTCCACAAGATGCTGTCATGAGCCCCAACCCCAATCTGTCACCTCACCCAGCCATTTCCTTCAGAAAAGTACTACCTGAAGTCAACTCATTCCTTTGTTCATCCTGTTCTTCCCTAGCAAGCAGCGCGTGCCTGTAGGTGTGCACAGTGTGTACTTACATACTTGAGGAATGGATGCAGAAAGGCAGGGGAGAACCTGGTCCCCCAAGGGGACAGGAGCCCCATGGCTTACCCCCCTAGGGGACGCAGGGCCATGTGGGTACCATCCCGAAATAAGACTCCACTGCTCCCATCCAACAGCTGGTAGCCGAAGCCGTACTTGCTGAAATAATCCACCCACTTGGGAGCCCAGAGGATGGGCCACTGCTCTCTCGCGGGGTCCTGCGTGCCTGGGCACAAAGACGAGGTGAACTGAGTGGGAAGTCCTGGTGGGGCCTGGGTGGAGGGACCGCAGACACCCTGGAGATGTTGAGAAACGTCCAAAAAATCAAAAAACAACTCTTGCCTCGTGGGGGGAGGCCTGGGACGTAGGGGATCACTCACTGCCTCTGGAAATGAGTAATTCCGAAATGCCTGTAATGCCCCAAATACTGTAAGGCTTTACTCTATTTGATTAAAAATATTTGTATTAAAAGTAAAAATTGCTCAGTACCATGTGGGACCCTGTATTGGATCCTGAGAGAGGACAGAGTCATTAGGGGGGAAATGGGACATCCGGTCGCCAAGGACAGACAAAATTCCGTGCTGTCTTGGTAGCGTCTCTGAAAAGTTACCTCAAAGTCTTTTAATGTTCATTTAAAACATTGACATTAAAGTTGGCTCCAGCTTGGCCAGCATGGCTCAGTGGTTGAGGGTCATCCTGTGAACCAGGAGGTCATGGTTCAGTTCCCAGTCAGGGCACAGTGCCTGGGTTGCAGGCTCAATCCCTAGTAGGGGGGGCATGCAGGAGGCAAGGCAGTCAATTGCTGATTCTCATCATTGATGATTTTCTCTCTCTCTCTTTCTCTCTCTCTCTCCTCTTCTTTGATATATATATATATATATACTGTATATATGTGTGTGTGTGTGTGTGTATATATATATATATATATATATTTTTTTTTTTTACAAAATTCATGCACAGGGATGTGTGTCCCTCAGCCCAGCTTTCACCCTCTCCAATCTGGGATCCCGTTCACAATTTAGGACTGCTGGCTTCCAACCACTTGCCTGCCTGCCAGCCAGATCACCCCCTAACCACTCGCCTAACTACTCCCCTGCAGGCCTGATTCCCCCCAACTGCCCTCCCCTGCCAGCTATCTTTGACCACATGGAGGCAGCCATCTTTGTGTGTTGGAGTGATGGTCAATTTGCATGTTACCTCTTTATTATATATATTTTTTAAGTTGGCTCCAGTTGATAAAAGACAAACTTAATGTTTGGGGTTTTGGGGTTCTTCTTTGTTACATAATCAGGGAAGCTGAATAAAGAACTGAAATGGACCTCACAAAAAAGGAAAGGCTTGGGGCTTCCTCTCCAGGCAGAGCAGGGTCCTGCTCTGGGGGGTGGGGGCAGGACATGTGGGTGTGGAGGAGGGCTTGGGGATCTGGGACTCAGGGGTGTGGGACAGGGTTCCATCTCAGGGCGTGGCTGGGACAGGGGTCCGTGGTTGGTGAAGGTGCGATGTCTCATTTCCTCCCTCCATTTCTCTCCGTCTCCTCTCTGGCTCTCAAGCAGGACTCAGTTACAAATTAGAGACTCAGACCCTGAAAAAACGAGGAAGTCCCCCAGATCCCTCCACAGCACATCCCTCAAAATAAGCAGTCATAACAGAGTACGTATAAAGAAGTCTCAGAAGGTTCTAGACTCTCACACAAGGAGAGCCTACATCATGCTATCATCAGCCTCCTTACAAGGTAAGGAAACAGGCACAGAGGTTAAGTGACTTGCCTGAAGTCACTGTGTCCTGAAACCTCCCTTAAAGCTCTCCCACCATGGAACCCCAGAAATACCCGCAAGGGGGCCTTGGATGGGGACAGGGTACTTTTCCTCAGAGATTAAGAGACAGGGTGACCCCGGGGCCCTGGGCTGTGCTCCTACCTGGAGGTCCAGGGTTCAGGCAGAGCTGCAAGTTTCTAATGGCCGCCTCCACCTCCTGTCTTGGGCTCCCCTCAGACCCTGGGAGATGTATGTGAGGTCAGGGAGAGAAGGGGAGAGGGGACAAGCAGGCCTGGGTCCCCACCATGAAGGGCCCCTTCAGCTAGCCTGGCCCAAAACTCTCTCATCTGGGAAAATCTTACTTTAAACCCAGAAGGATTCCAGACATCATTCCCATTTCATAGGTGGGAACGTTGAGGCCAGGAGAGGGCCATGGCCCTGTCTTTGTGTCCGGCCTCCAGACCCTCACTCCCGACCCACAGCCCCCACCTAGGATAGTCTGCTCACCAGCTGGGTCGCTCTGGAGGGTCCCTTGGGTGAACAGGTGGACGGGGACCTCAGGTTGGAGAGCCCCTTTCTCCAAGAGGGAGGCCTGGGGATGGAGCAGAGGTGAGGGGTGCCCCAGGCCCTGGGAAGAGGCCTGAGGTGAGTAAAGGGCTCCAGCTTCCCTCCCCAATAAAAAGATGCCCTACTTCTCCCTCTGCTCAATCCTGCTGTGAGGGTAGCCTCCTTGTGTCCCCTACCCTGAGCCCTCACCTCACTGCCCCACTCCATGAAGTCAGCATCGGGACCATCTTCTCCTGAACATGAAGCCTCGTTGGGAGTGTAGGGGCCTGAGGGAGGCACAGAATTGGGGGGTTGCAGAGCCTGGCCATCCATATCCTCCTCTGCCATGGGGAGGGGGGGGGGGCTGCAGAGCAGGTCGGAAGCATGGCAGGTGTGTGAGGTGCAGAGCAGCTATCGGGCAGGTAGCAGGTGAGGGGTGGGCAGGCATGGTACTCACGGGGTAGCTGGCACTGGCTCATTAGCAGCTGGCCCACCTTTCGGAAAAGCCTGCCCAGAGGCTGAGGGACGGCAAAAATGGGCGGGCTGTGACAGGAGTGGGGCGGCAGCCGGTCCGGAGTGAAACCCTTCAGAGTGGGGTGATAGGGGTGGGCACCCCACTCAGATTGTCTGGCTCCTGAGTATCTGGGCCACCTGGGGTCCTGACCCTCCCTGGACCTTGGCTAAGACACCCCAGAGAAGGACCCAGGCATCCAGGTGGCATCACCTCTGAACATCACACACCTGCGTGAAGAAGTTGTCCTGTAGTAGGTGGTCCAGACTGGGCCGCTCGGCCGGGTTGGGCGCCAGCAGGCGGGCAATGAGGCGACAGGCATTGGGTGACAAGTGGGCAGGCTCGGGGTAACGGCCTTCGCGGATATTTTTATACATCTCTGACAAGGAAGCCGCCACGAAGGGTGGGTCGCCAGTCAGCACCATGTACCTGAGCGAGGGAGGGCGGTGGCAGTCTGGATGCCTGCTGGCATCTGTCCCGGGCTGGGTCAGAGTTGGCTCACACCTACCTGTGTACACCTGGCCATACCTACCCACCTTTCCCTACTCTATACATGCTTCCCATCCATCCACATCCCCATCCCTGCCCTGCATTCCCGCCCACTTGGCCATTCCTGTCTGCTTTGTAGATACTGGCATCTGCAGACGCCAGCTTATACCTGTACATACCTGAATGCACCTGTCCAATTTTCTTTTATGCATGCTCACACCTGCTCCACTCCTGCATGTACTTCATCCCTGTATATAGGCCCTGATCTGCCTGTGCCCCTAGCACCTGCACACACTTGTCAACACATATTTTTATTTATTTTATGTTTTTAAATATATTTTATTGATGTTTTACAGGGAGGAAGGGAGAAGGATAGAGAGTCAGAAATATCAATGAAAGAGAAACATCCATCAGCCACTTCCTGCACACATCCCTGCTGGGGATGTGCCCTCAGCCAAGGTATATGCCCTTGACTGGAATCAAACCTGAGACCCCTTAGCAGGCCAATGCTCTATCCACCTAACCAAACTGGTTAGGGCAATACATCTTTTTATTTTATTTTTTTTTATTGATTTCAGTGAGGAAGGAAGAGGGAGAGAAAGATAGAAACAACAATAATGAGAGAGAATCATTAATCAGCTGCCTCCTGCACACCCCATGCTGGGGATTGAGCCCATAACTTGGGCATGTGTCCCGACCAGGAATTGAACCTGGTTCATGGATCAATGTTCAACCACTGAGCCATGCCAGCTGGGCTCACTTCATCTTTGAACAGCCAAACCTCCCTTGCACATACATCCCCCATATCCCTATTCATACCTGCATGCTCAAACGATGGCTAGTGTGTGCTCCTCCCACTTGCACCATATTTGCACATATCTGTTCACACCTGTCATGTATATGCTCATACCTGCTGTCCCCACACTCAACTTCCTGTGTCCTTCCTTATCCCTATCCTTACCTCCTTGCATGTTCCCACCCGCCCATACCTGGCACTCTCTGGATGCTCCTGCCCCACCCCAGGCCCAGGCTCCTAGGACCCTACTTACATGATGCAGCCCAAAGCCCAGATGTCTGACTGGCAGGAGTGCCCATTCCTGGAGACAACCTCTGGGGCCAGGAAGTTTGGGGTCCCACAGAGCACTCTGGGAGGGGATAAGGGGGGGGGCTCAGGAAGTCTGCCAGACCAAGTTCATCTGTGCCCACCCTGAGAGACTGCTTCAAGCCTCCACTCTCACCTGTGGCATCTGCCCCCTGGCCCCACCTTGGCAGCCAGCCCCAGGTCCCCGATCTTCACCTCCATATTCTTGTTCAAAAAAAAGTTACCTGCCAGTGGGAAGGAGAGGCATGGACATAAGAGGAGGAGTCAAGTCCCAGCTCCCATGGCCCCGATGGTTCCCACAGCTCCCCTCCCCACACTCACTGAGCTTTAGGTCTCGGTGCACAATACGTTGCTGGTGCAGGTAGCGCAGGCCACTAACCAGGCCCCGCAGGTAGTAGCGTACCTCAGGCTCTGTCAGCGTCTGCCGTACCTCCAGCACATGGGCCAAGGACTGCAGGTGACCCGCAGCCACAGCAGCGCCCGCACCAAGAAGACAGAGATGAGCTCAGGTATACTTAAGTGGGCAAAGTGAGTGCAAGAAGTCTATGAAGGCACCACTAAGTTCAACGGGGGGCATGGGGTGTGGCTAAGGGCAGGAGGGCCACAGGTGAGTGCAGGTATGCTCAGGGGGGCCCAGGTCCCACCATGAGCATGAGATGAGCCTGGGGACCACAGAATACACGGGCACAAATGAGCACAGGTGAGCCTCAGAGAGTCGAGCGGGCCTCGGATGCGCAGGTAGGCTGGGTGCGGGCACAGGTAGGTGCAGAGGGAATACAGGGCGGATGAGATAAGCACGGCAGACACAGAGGCGTGGAGGCACCTTTCGGCTGCAGTACTCCAGCACCATGTACACGTGGTCACGGTCAGCAAAGTGTCCGTGGAAGGCCACGATGTTGCGGTGCCGGAGGCGGCTGTGCAGGGCGATCTCCCGCTCCACCTGCAGGCACAGCCCTACGTGTACACACCCTGCACGCAGTATTCAAACTGACAGACATCCACCCGCACCTCCAGGGCAGGAACTCTCTTGGGAACCCACGGGTGCCCTGGGGACCGTGGGCACTGATGGGGGGCCATACCTTCCCAAAGGGGCGCAGACTCGGGCCCCCGGGTCCCCCACGTGGCACCACCTTGAGAGCAAACACAGTGCTGGTGGACATGTCGGTCAGCTTATAGCAGCGGCTGAAGGCACCCTTCAGGGAGGGATTCACAAGCTCAGTGAATAGGTGGCCAGGCTGCTGCACACACACACACACACACACACACACACACACACACACACACGAGACATACGCACACAACTCACACCCAGACACTCAGTGCAACACCTGGGAACAGACAAACACAGGGACACATCCATCCCAGGCACAGAAAGCAGAGAGATGTGTAACCCATTCAGACACACACACGCGCGCGCACACACACACACACACACACACACACCTGGAAACAACAGGACAGGGTGTCACACCCTCAGGGGTAGCATACCCACAACTCAGGGACACAGCATAGCCGGCCAAATACTGGTTCCCCCCACATAACGCACGCCCTCCAGACGGCTCACCACTGACCAGGCGCCCAGGCCAACGCCAGACCCCAAACTCGCACAGAGACCAAACCTGGCGTGCCCCCGGCGAACAAGCTGGACACACACCGCCCCTCTACCCCCACAGCCTGCCCCGCCCGCCCCGCCCGGACCCCGCCTGGCCCAGCCTAGACCGCTCGCTGCGAAGTCCGGGTTCCGGGTCCCCACCTTGCCGATCAGCTTCCCGCGCTTGTAGACGCGCCCCGAGCCCGGGTCGCGCAGGAAAGCAGAGACCAGCTGGCGGCAACTGCGCCGTCGCCGCGGCCGGGGCTCCATCCGCGCGGGGGCCTGCAGGGCGCAGGGCGCGGGGCGCAGGGAGCAGGGAGCAGGGTGTGGGCACCGTGCCGCCTCCCAGCCCCACCACCTGGCAGTGCAGCGCCGCGCAGCTGCTCTGGGAACCGCGCTGCGGGGGGTGAGGGAGGAAGAGAGGGGAGCGCGTCTTGCTGGCTGAAGAGGGCTGTCCGGTGCGGGAGAGGGCGGGTGCGTGGGGGGCGCGTGGGAGAGCGGGGATGCCGGCTGGCGGGAGTTCCAGAGACAAGAGCGGCGCTCGCGTCCCGCCTGCTACCCGGGTGCGCTCAGCCTGGCTCTCAATCCTGCGCCTCCCGCCAAACGGCGAGCTGTCAACACGCAGTTTCGCTGAACGGGAAGCTGAGTCCAGAGGGATTGTCTTACTCTCTCGGAGGCTTCCCGGGGAAAGGTGGCGAGGGGGCTTGGTGGACTCTCCCCAAAGTGCGCTGGAGAAGTGAGTCTGGTCCTTCCGAATGCCTGTGACTAGGTCTTTTCTGCGGGTGACACTTGGGGCTTGATTACCTGGGCACTGGGGAGGGGGCGGGGCGCACAGCCGGATTCAGAGGCTCAGAGGGAAGCCCAGAATCTCTGGGGCTGAGGCTGGCGGGGAGGGGAGTGAGGCCTGGGGCAGGGACCCAGAAGGAGGAGAGGCTCTGGGTTGGGAGGTGTCATATATAAAGGACACTTGACAGTGACCAGGGACAGGATTTAGGGACCGATAGGTGGACTGGGTGGGGTTTATGATTCCTGGCATGGGCTGCCAAAGAGAGGAAGTCAGGTGGGAGGACCAGTGGGCAGTCTCGGCCACCCCCTGAATACTGTGGGGGCATCTCTGAGCTGTGGCCCAACCTCAGTTCTGGGCACTTTTCTTGCCTTCTCCCAGTTCCCTGTTACCCCGATCCTGGGACGTGGGAACTGGCCTGTCTCCATTTTACAGGTCAGCACACGGAGACCCAGGGAGGTCAGGGTGCTTACCCAGCCAGGAAGGGACAGTGCTGGGTTTGAATTCGGGCTGCTGCCTCCGGCTGCCTCGGTATTAATCCCCGAATGTTACATAACATAATGAATGGGGAGGGGTTAGCAAGGCTTCATGCGGCTGGAATCAGACCTAGGAATTTTCCAGAGACCGGATTTTGGAATCTGGCCCAACCATGCCACCAGGGACAGGAAACACCTTCTGAGTTGTCACATGGTTGCATGGCACTTCAAATGGGGCCCCCAGAGCATTTGAGGGAGCAAAATTCAGGGACCTTTGTGGGGGCGGCTTCAGCACCAGCGCCAAAGGGATTCAGGACAGTGAAGGGGGCCAGCAGGCTGTGACCTGAGAACCAAGGCCCCTGCTAACGAGAACCAGGTACCGTGTGACAGAAGACGGGCAGCTGGGGGGAGGGGGGAGCTTGGGTCTGAGCAGTCATGTCACTGTCACCCTGGAATCCATGAGGGCAGGCAGCTGGTTCCTTTTCGATAGCACACCTCCATCCATGTGCTAATTCAGGCATGTTAAATAGTGTAGGAAACCTGTGCTCAAGACAGACCCACCCAGCCCTCATGAAAAAACTGCCAGGAGATCATCAGACTTAGCCTAGGGCAGGGTTCTGTAGGTGAATGTGAGTAAGCCAGGACCCTGTCCTGGCAGTGGCTTGTCCTGGAGGTAGATGCTATTCTTAGCCTCACGTTACAGAGGAAGAAACTGAGGCTTGCATGGAAGGCATATGCAAGCCAGAGGCGCTGGGTTGTGGCCAAATCCTGCCAGAAGGCCAGTGGGTCCCAAGTGCCTGCCCCCCTAAACCATCCTGGGAAGGAAGGCAGAGGCCACATGATAGAGCAGGTGGCTAAGACCATTGAACCCCCAGAAGCTCCCTGGTGGTGAAAAGAATCTGAATTTCCTGGCCTCGTGCCAACAGCCTGCCTGTCAGCTGGATCCTCTGCACAGACACCTGTCTCCCTCAAGTCTTGGCTGTTCACCAGG
Organism: Lasiurus cinereus; assembly: GCA_011751065.1. NCBI lineage: Eukaryota > Metazoa > Chordata > Mammalia > Chiroptera > Vespertilionidae > Lasiurus > Lasiurus cinereus. The sequence continues at coordinate 426,112 of JAAGEH010000326.1, read as the reverse complement.
TCTTCCTGGCTGAGCCCCCACCATGGGGCTGGTAAGATCTCCCCTTCCCAGCCTGTATTCCCATAAGCGGGTACCTACCTCCTCTAGGATTCTAGAATGAAAAAAACATCTGTACACATAAAAGCCTAAGTGACTGGTCAATTGTTCGACCCATAAGTATGATGCACACTGACCACCATGGGGCAGACGCTCCAACCGGTAGGTTACCTTGCTGCTGGAGTCTGGCCAATTGGGACTGGGCAAGTGAGGCCGGACATGCCCTGAAGCCCTCCTACGGTCCCTTCTCCATCCTGATAGTGCATCAGTGGGGTTCCTTGGCCTGGCCTGCGCCCTCTCACATTCTGGGACCCCTCAAGGATATGGGAGAGCTACAGACCAGCCGAGGGAACTCACCAGTGCACGAATCTGTGCACTAGGCCTCTAGTCTAGAATAAAATGAAACATACTTGTTCACAGTAGCATGATTCACAACAGCTAAAAGAAGGGAACAACTCAAATATCCAGTGGTGGATAAATGGATAACTTGTGATTCCTTCACACATTGGAATATTATTCATGCTTAAAAAGGAAGGAAACTCTGACACATGCTACAACATAGATGAACTTTGAGGACATTATGCTCAATAAAACAAGCACACACAAAAAAAACAGACACAGAAGGACAAATATTGTTGATTCCACTCATATGAGGTTCCTGGAGGAGTCAAATTCACAGAGACAGAAGGTAGATGGTGGGTGACAGGCTAGGGGAGAGGGAGGTGGAGAAGTTAATATTTAATAGGGACTAAGTGTCAGTTTGAGAAGATAAGCAAGTTCTGAAGATGGATGGTGGTTATAGTTGCATTTAAAAATGATTAAAATGGGCCCAAAACGGTTTGGCTCAGTGAAGAGAGTGTCAGCCTGCGGACTGAAAGGTCCTAGGTTTGATTCCGGTCAAGGGCATGTATCCTGGTTGCGGGCATATCCCTTGTAGGGGTTGTGCAGGAGGCGGCTGATCGATGTCTCTCTCTCATCGATGTTTCTGGCTCTCTATCCCTCTCCCTTCCTCTCTGTAAAAAAAAAAATCAATAAAATATATTAAAAAAATAAAAATAAAAATGGTTAAAATGGTAATGTTATTTTATTTTGCCACAATAAAAAAAAAGGGGAAATGTATTATATTTCCATCCTATCCTCAAAAAACACAACCTTAGGGGACTTACTAAAACTCCCATTTTGGAGATGGGCAAACTGAGGCACAGTTTGGCTATTGATCACAGGATCACAGTTTTGCAAAAGGGGCTGCCTGGCCTCCCCTGCTGACCACTGCCCAGGATTCCTAAGCTGGGTGATCAGGACTGGAGCCTCAGCCTGGCCGCCACACCCTAAATCCCTACACCCCAGGTCACAGCTTCACTCCCCCACCGTTCTGTTTTCTTGCCAATTTGAGATAACTCCCAGACTCAGCAGATTTCCCTGGAGAACTAAGGAAGCTTCGTTCAAAGTACCTGCTGCAGGTGAGGGGGCAGACTCACCAGAGGCCGCCAGACTCCCAGAGGCCTACCTGGGGAGACTCGAGGGGCAGGACATGGGATGAGCTTGGGCACAGTCCTCTTCTCCCAGGAGGTGCCAAAGTGGCAGAGGAGACTTTGCAGGTGGATTAAGTACCCTGAGCTGGGGATGACTCTGAGCTGGGGATGACTCTGGAGGACCAGAGAGGTTGGTGTTTTTAGAAAGAGCTGACAACAATGGATGCTTGGATGCTGGGAGAGGCAAGGATAAGGTCTAATCCTGGACCAGTAGAAGCCAAGTTCCCCCACTCACAATGCTGGGCCAGTGTCCTGTCGCAGTCATGGGGTTTCTGAAGAACAGAGGCAGGGTTCCCTCCTGCTGACTCTGCTCACGAGGCCCTGTCCCCAGAGGCTAAGCTCACGAGTGCAGACACGAGGAAGTCCACTGCAGTTCAAAGGCCAGGAGACCAGAGAAGTACCTGGAGCCAGGCTGAGTCATGTCTGCCTGGGTGTGCCCACTGTGGCACCTTCTAGGAGAAGAGGACTGTGCCCAGGCTGACTTCAGCCCAAGCCCCTCGAGCATCCCAAGGTAGACCTCTGGGAGTATGGCTGCTGGCTCAGCAGCTGCCCCCTCACCTGCAGCAGGTATTTTGAGCGAAGCTTCCTGCAGTTCTCCAGGGAAATCTGCTGAGTCTGGAGAGTTATCTCAGGTTGGCAAGAAAACAGAATGGAGGGGGAGTGAAGCTATGGCCTGGGGTGTAGGGTTTCAGGGTGTGGATGGCCAGACCAGGGCTTCAGCTACTGCTGGCAGAGCGTAGCTTTTGTAGTGTCTTTGAAACTTTCTATAAATCTGAAATGATTCAAAAATTAAAATTTTATTTTAAAAAAATTAGGAGATCATTATAAGAAATTCAAGCAAAAACTATAAGGCAGTGACTCAAAATCAGCTATAACCCCTGCCCCAAGATTGTCGTAGCCAGCCCTAGGGGTTTATCCTTCAATTTCCTGTCTGAGTTTACATTAACATGCATCCTTTTCTTTTATAAAAACGTCATCACATTGTGTATTTTCCCACCTAATGGTATACCTTAAACGACTTGCCATTTCTAAATCACTGTCCCGTGCTCCCCAGCCCCCAAGCCATGTGAGGCCCCTGCCCCTCTCTGGCCTTGAAGCAGACCCCCCTGCTTAATGTGCTCCAGCCACACAGACCTCCCCTGGGCCTGGGCCTCACCCTGCTCCTTGGCCACCTAACCTTTGCATATGCTGTTCCTCTACTGAAAACATCCTTTCCCTCACACCCTCCTCCATCCAGTTCCCCTTCATTCTCCAGGTCCTGCCTGGAGCATCTCCACTACAGGCAAGTTCCCCCACACCCCCAACCTAAACAGAAGCTGAGGGCACCCCTTCAGATGTGGGTGTGGAGTCGTCCCAGGACCTCTGAGTCCCATTGAGTGTGACTTGACCCCTCTGTACCTCAGTGTCCTGACCCACAGAGTAGGGGTGAGGAGTGTCACATCACATATGAGAGCCCCCAAGGCAACGATGACTCTCAGTAGGTGAAGTGCTCAGGCACTGGATCAGTGGCATGAGGAGTAGGGCCTGTCTGGAATGAGGGTGAAGGAAAGGATACTGCTTCTCCTTAGTGGGTACCTCTTAATCAGAAGTCACAGACACCCAAAGTTGCTAACGTGAAAAAAATAAAAAAGCTGCGTTGATAGCTTCAGGTATGGCTTGATCCATCTCAGAAATCTGGCTCTTTCTGTTTCCTGCCTCTCATGTCCCCAGTGAGGGTGACTCTTTCTGGGTGGCAATCCCAGCTCATCTGGGTGACCTCGACCATGATGAGTCCTGGGTCCTGCTCTACCTATATTAATGCCCAAGGATATCTGAGCAGCTCCAGAGACTGTGGGTTCTAGGGCAGGGATAGCAGGAACCATCCCACCTAGTCAACTCAGGGGGCTGGAGGGTCCTGGGACCACATGGCCAGGCCTCAGGGATCACAGGTGGCACTGGGAGTTGGAGAAAGGGGCAGGAGGAGACCATCAGATCTGCTCATAGGCATTTCCTGAGGCCCAAAGCCATAAGACAAGAGACCACAGAGGGAGCCTGAGTCCAGGTGATCCACATGCCTATCCTGGCCCTGCCTCTGGGAGAGGGTCTGGACTGAAGCTCAGGATAGGGGGAATCCAGCTGAACTTGGGCCAAGGTCCAGGCCTGGGCACAGGTTGGGGGACTGAGATGCCAACTGAGGGTGGGGCTAGGACTCCACAACTTCATTCCATCCCCATCATTCCACAAGAGCTAGGGTTCCCATGCAGGCTGCAGTGCCTGCTCTATGCACTTTCTACAGGACTCAGTGCCTGCTACATACACTTGTAGTAGATAGAGTACAATGCCTCCTATAGATGTGCCCTGTAGAAAGTATCTTCTGTAGACCAGCCAGCATGGCTCAGTGGTTGATCATTGATTTATGAACCAGGAGGTCACGGTTTGATTCCCAGTCAGAGCGTATGCCCAGGTTATGGGGCTCCATCCCCAGTGTGGGGCATGCAGAAAGCAGCCAATCAATGATTCTCTCTCATCATTGATGTTTCCATCACTCTCTCCCTTCCTCTCTGAAATAAATAAAAGCATATTTTTAAAAAATACCTTCTGTGCATGATGCAGTGATTTCTACATGCACTCTCTTCAGGATACAGTGATTCTTATAGGCACTCCATGGAAGGTTCAATGTCTACTATATGCCCTCCTTACAAGGCGCAGTACCTACTGTATACATTCCCTGAACAGCAAAGTGTGTCTGTTGTATGATACAGTACTTGCTGCATACATTCCCTACAGAGCATAATGCCTGCTGTATTGCTCCATGCAGGACATAGTGCCTGCTGTATGCACTTTTTTGCAGGGTGCTATGCCTGCTGTATATACCCTGCATAGCACCATAGCACCATGGCTGAGGCTTGGGTAATGAAGCATCTCTGAAGGGGATACAATTGTCCACTTCGTGGAGTCCCTGGGCCAAGATTTCTTCTTTTCTTTCTTTCTTTCTTTCTTTCTTTCTTTCTTTCTTTCTTTCTTTCTTTCTAATATATCTTTAATGATTTTAGAGAGAGAGAGGGAAAGAGATAAAAACATCCTGCACATCCCCTACTGGGAATCAAGCCCACAACCCAGGCATGTGCCCTTGATTGGAATCGAACCTGGGACCTTTCAGCCCACAGGCTGATGCTCTATCCACTGAGCCAAACCAGCTAGGACTCTTTTTTTATTTTAATTTATCTTTATTGTTGATTAATGTATTTTTATTAGTTTCAGAGAGGAAGAGACAGAAACACCAATGATGAGAGATAATCAGCAATCAGCTGCCTCCTGCATGCCTCCCATTGGGGTTGGAGCCTGAAACCTGGGCATGTGCCCTGATTAGGAATTGAACCATGATCTCCTGGTTCATAGGTTGACACTCAACCACTGAGCCTCACTATCAGGACTGATTTATTTCTGTTGACTCTCAGGCCCCAGGGCATAGTGTGATACATAATCAGTGCTCAGAAGGAAGTACCTGCTTTTGCAGTTCCCTCCTTCTCCTGCCATCCTCTCTTCAGCCTTGTCCAACTCACACTTAACTTCATCAAGGTCACAACTGCCTCCATCGATGCCAATTCTTTGGTCCATTGGTCCACTGGTCCACATCTTCATCTTGCCCACAGAGGCTGTACCCTTTTCCTCCCAGAAGCTCTGTGTGACCTCTGGGACCCCACACCTACCTGTTCTCCACCCCCTGCCCCTTTTTGTCCCTGTGACCTCATCCATGACACTAAACATCCTCGTGTGCTGAGGACACCCACTTATTCACCTCCACCCAGACAGCATGACCCCTGGTTTCCCAGCCTCTTCCTGGTGACTCACAGACATCTCACTGTAGAGCCATTCAGAAGTGACCACTGGACTCACTCTCCCCACTCAGCCTGCCCACCCTCGGTACATGGGCACCTCCCTCCACCAGCCACTCAGGCCAAGCTTCTGCCTCAAACCTTCCCCACACGTCCCCCATGGGATCCATCGGCAACTCCGGGAGACTCCGCCCCCAAACAGCTGGGAGCCACCCACTATTCCCTCCTCCGCCAACACCCTGCTCAGCCCCTGCCCAGCAGGACCACTGCTGCCTCTCCTACCCAACCCCTTTCCCCCCTGGCAGCCAGGGGTCGATTTTCCAAAGCTAGAACACTCTCCCAGCTCCCAAAGCTCCTTTCCTGCCTCTGACCCTCATCCGGTCCCCCACTCAGGCCGCTTGCTCCACCCACTCCACCTCCTAACTTAATTTTCTTAGTCCAGACTCCAGACCTTTGCACTTGATGTGCCCTCTGCCTGGGCTGCCCTTCCCCCTACCTCCTGTGGCATTCACCTCCTCAGTGAGGGCCTTCCTGCTGTCCCCCACATCTGTAGTGGTTCCAGGCTGTTTCCTGGGAGCACCTGATCACAAAATAAGATTATACCTACCCAGGGGCTGCCTCCCTCACTAGCCTGACTGGCTGGGTGGTTCACCAATGTGTTGGCACATAGTAGGTTCTCAATAAACGATGAAGAAGTAAGTGGCATTGGGTGGCTCGGTTTGAGCTGCTCCAGGCTGGAGTGTAGACTTGCATCCCCTCTCTCCCTGTGATCAGGGCTGGGAGACCATGGGGGGGGGGCTTCCAGGAAGAGAAGGCCCTCACGCTGAGTCTGGCCGGAGCCTGGGGCAGAGGAGCAGTTCACCCACTGCCCCCTTGATGCCACTTTTCCTCAACCTACCTACCTCGGAGCACCGTGGGTGACAGTGAGGAGCTGGGGGAGGGGCGAGCAGAGGACGCCTGCTGCGTGCCTGTGGGCGGGGGAAAGCCCCACGCTGGAAAGGGTGCGGTGGTGGGAGCCCTAGAATAACCCTGAGCCGCGCAGAGAGCTGAATTATAGCTGCAAGGGTCAGGGTACCCCGCTTGCTCCGAATGGGAAAATTGAGGTCGGAGAGGGTGAGGGCACGACCATGCAGAATTGGGAACTCTGGACCCGGGTCTGGCTCCAAAGCGGTCGCTCCCAGTCCGGGGGCCTGGCAGGGAGGGCGGGAGGCGGGGTGGGGTTCGTCCTCTGGTGACAGCAGCGCCCGGAAATGCGCCTGCCGGGAGTGGGCTCTCCGCCCCTCACGCCCAACCCCTGGCGCTGAGCTTCTCCTCCGTGCGCTGGGGGCCCTGCACTTGGGGTGGCCAGGACGTGAAGCGGGAACCCCAGGATCGGAACTCCAGCAGGCGGGGTCCTGAGTAGGCTGACCTTGAAGGGCCAGAGAACGGGGTAGGGAACCGTCGTGGGGACGCGATCTGCGCGTCCGTGGAGAGGAGGCAGGGACCCGGACTCTCGGAACCCGGCAAGGCGACCTCGGTTCGCGCACATTCCCCGGCCCTGAGCGCGGCGCCCGGAATAGCAGTCCCGGGGTGGGGGCAAGGACGGCCAGTATCCTCGCGGCTCTCCCGCCCTGGGCTTCACAAGGTCACCGGGACATGGACTCTCAGACACCGGACCGGAGTTCTGGGCTCCCCCGGCCCGTGCGGGGCAGTCCTTCGCCGCAGATCCGCGCGGAAGCGCTCCACGGCCTCGTGAGGGCGCACGGGGCCGCCGCGCCTCTGGACCCCGGGCTGGGCGCGCCCTGGGAGGCTGGGTGGAAGTGGCCGCCCTGGGGTCCCCCCGCTCCCCTCCGAGGGCCCCGCCGCTTCCGCTCATCCTGGAGCGGTCTGGAGAGCCGGGACGCACCGCCAGCGCTCTAAGTCGAGGGTAAGCCCCTCTTCCTATCCCCCTCCACCTTCCTCGCACCCCGCTATCCGGGTCCGTGCCTCCTGGGTCTCGTGGAGGAGGGGGGGCTGGACGGTGAGGCACCAATCCGCCGGGTGAGAGAAAGCTCATCCCCATTTCTTCCTGGGGAAACTGAGGCCCAGAGGCGTGGCTTGCCCTGAGATTACACCCTCAGTCAGGAGTTCAGCCAAAACTGGGTGTCAGTGTCTTGCTCTTTGGGGAGGGGGCTGTTTATTTTCCATCGCCTAGATTCCCACCTCAGTGCTGAGTCAGGGAGGGGTTCAGAAGACCCCCTCCCAACCCCCCCCACCTAGCTTTGCTCTCCCCTCCAAACTTCCTGCTTCCTGAGCCAGCCAGGGCCCTGGGTTCAGAAAGGGGCCGAGATGCCACTGGCCGGCAGAACTCTGGTGGTCTCCCCGGCTTTCAGCACCTGGAGCCACCTCAGCACCAGACCCTTAGTGCTGCAAATGTCATAGTCAGGAGGCCTGAGATACAGGGAAACTGAGGCTCAAGAGGGGCCATAGGTCCAATGAGATCCGGCCTCCCCCACCCAGTGGCCAGGAGCTCGGGGCTGGAGGGTTCCGGTGTGTCCTGCGTGTCAATTGGGTACTGCTGACTGCTGGGCTCCCTGGCTCTGCTCCGAGTAAGGACGCACCAGGTGGCCACTTCCCTCTTCCTTTCTCTGCCAATGTCATGGTCACGTGGAGGGTGTGGATGGCAAGTTGGCTTTCTATTTCTCCTGACAGATGGGAAAACTGAGGCCTGGGTAGGCAAAGTTGCCAGACCAGTCCCCCCACCCCAGCTGACTCCCTATTTTCTGCATCATCCTCATCAGGGGCCCCTTTCCCTTTCCAGACCACCCTGGCACTCCATCCCACACCCTCTGCTCATGAGGCCGTGAGGTGCTGGCTGGTCCAGGGTCAGGTTACTCCTTTCTGCCCCTCCCCAACATGGAGACACCTGCTGCAGAGGGTTTGGGATCAGAGGGAGCCCTCCAAGGACCTGGTCCCTGACCCAGCCCCCAGGGACTGCTCCCTCTGCAAGATCTCAGAGTCCTGGACTGACCCCAGCTGGTTCCCAGTGCATAGATGGGGAAACTGAGACCTGGGGAAGCGGAGGGGCTGGCCCCTGGCCGCACAGGCAGGTAGAACCAATGATGGTGGAGAGAGCAGTGAGGAGCCCTAACGCTGGAGACACTTGTGCATTTATCCTGGAATGATTTGTTCTGTCATCAGACACTGATTAAGCACCTGCTGTGTGCATCATAGGACAATAAACAACCAATAATAATAATAATAGCCTAAACCAGTTTGGCTCAGTGGATACAGCGTCAGCCTGCAGACTGAAGGGTCCCAGGTTCGATTCCAGTCAAGGGCACATACCTTGCTTGGTTTTGGGCACATCCCCAGTAGGGGGCGTGCAGGAGGCAGCTGATGGATGTTTCTCTCTCATCAATGTTTCTAACTCTCTATCCCTTTCCCTTCCTCTCTGTAAAAAAATCAATAAAATATATTTTAAAATAATAATAATAATAATAATAATTTGAACTCTTCATCTACATTCCAGACTCTGTGCCTCCCGTTTTTCTTACCGGATCCTGTGAGGGGGGCTGTATTATGAATACATTTTTCAGATGTAAGAAGGGGAGGCTCAGAGAGGTTAAGTTACTGCCCCAAGTCAGGGCAGAGCTGGGGTTCACCCCCTGGCCTGCTCACACCTCCAGTGCAAAGACTCTCTCTGCTTTCCCAGATCCCACCCCCTCTGGAGCCCCCTGCTCCTGCTATGGATCCTCCTGAACTGTGGTTTGGGAGGCAGTGCTCAGGTAAGGGGGGACATGAGCCAAGGGGGCATTGGGCATGGAGATCCAATAGCCATATGGGGGTTGCCAACCTCCCCTCCATGCTGACCATGCTTCTCTCTCCAAGTAGGGTCCAGGAGAGTGGACACCATGGGGTTCCTGGAGCCACTGTTCCAGCTCCTGTGGGCAGGGGCTCTCTGTGCGAAGTCGGCGCTGTATCCGGTGAGCAGTGAGCACGATGCTGGGGCTCGGCTGAGTGGGTGCAAGGGGATTCCTAACCCTTCCCTCCCACCAGCCAGGCCCAGCCCCTGACCACACCCTTGACCTGCCCACACATGCTGTGCCTTTTAATCCTATGAATGCACCTGGAATGTGGGTAGGGTTGGTGTGGGAGGGTGAGGGATGAGCAGGCAGGCTCTGGGAAGGAGGTTGCCGGGAAACATGACCACACTCTGGCCACCCTGCTCCTCATAGGTTTCCCAGTGAAGAACTGTGCTGGGGGGACACCCATGAGTACCGCCTCTGCCAGTTGCCAGTAAGTTCTGTCCACCTCCAAGACCCTCGAGTCTGCCCCGAAGCCCTGCTGCTTCCCCACTCATGCCCCCAAATATGTTTGCCACCCTGCCAGATTTTCTGGACTCCCTTGAGTCTGTCCCAGCCTCTGACCCAGCCATCTCTGTCCCCAGGACTGTCCCCTAGGATCCATGCCCTTCCGAGACCTTCAGTGTGCCCTCTACAATGGCCACCCTGTCCTGGGCCCCCAGAAGACTTACCAATGGGTACCCTTCTATGGTGGTGAGTGGTCTGCCCTCCTGCTGGTCCAAAGGGAAACAACTCAGAGCTGGCAGGGAGAAGGGGCTGCTAAGAAGGAAGGGGGACTTGGAGGGTTGTAAGGAGAAGTAGGCATTAGCACTTGGGCTTTGAAGGATATGTAGGAGTTGGTGAAGGAAGAGGAAAAAGCATGTGTGAGATGTAAAGCAGAGGCAGGGGGAGGCCGGGTCTATTCTGCACGGGGCTGAACATCAGACTGAGGATTTGCTCAGGGCTGAATTCAGAGGCCAACAGTTCTCAAACTTATCTTGGTAGCAGGAAATGTTGCCAGTATTTAGCTGAAAATAGTGAGTTATATAACTGTGTGCCAGGAGGGCAGCATGCCTCCATGTTTAAGGGAGGCAGGCAGCTTCAGATGCCACGGAAAGAACAGACACAGGTAAGAAAAGCCTAGAATGAAGAAAGTTCTATTTGTAAACTTCATGGTGTTTTTTATCCCTTTGCCCTAAAAATTAGCCCATCAGGGCCAATTGGGGCTCTGTTCCAGGCTGGGTCAGCCAGCCAAGCTGAGGGAGATGGGAAGAGCAGGAATCAGATCTATGAGCTGGAGTGAGTGGACTGCTCATTGTGCCCTGCAGCCAAGCAGAGGGGGAAACTGAGTTGGGGGGGGGGGGAGGATCCAGTCACCACTGGACAAACACTTTTTATTGGGCACCGGCTGGGTTCAGCTCTGCTCAACGCTGAACCTAGAATCATGTCTGGAAATGGTTGTTTGAGTATTTGTGGAATGAATGAATGCGTGCATGCAGGCCCAGGATATTTGCCTAGGAGAGTCAGAAAGCTGGAGGCAAAAATGCTTAATTAAGACCAATCCTGGCTCTGCTTCAACCTCCATGTGCAGTTTTGACCGAGTCTCTGGGCCTCATCTGCCTAAGGGGATGGCACTCTTTGGGAGGCTAGAGGGAAGGGGACTGTAACTGGGATAGAAGACCCCTGTCCACTCTGTTCTTCCACCCCCAGCGCCCAACCAGTGCGACCTCAACTGCCTGGCCGTGGGACATGCCTTCTACCACAGCTTTGGCCGCGTCCTGGACGGTACTCCCTGCAGCTGGGGTAGCCAGGGACTCTGCGTGGCTGGCCGCTGTCTTGTAAGCACTGCCATGACCCACCCAGCCCAGCCCACCTCCCAGCACACCCCATCCCACACTGAATTCATTTCGTTTGAGGTCCCTCCCTCTCTTAGCCCCACCCCTCCCACCGAGCCAAGCCCCCCCATAAACTTCACTCCAAGCTTCTCTCCAGAGTCTGCCCTTTCACTCTCAAGTCCCGTCAAGCCCCCATTCCTTTTGTTCTATTACCCCTCCCTCTTCCACAGGCCTCTCACCTCTCCTTAGGCCCCACCCAGATCCCTCCTCCTGGGCCCATCCTTTTATTCCCAGGTCCCATCTCTTTTATTTCAGGACCCCACCCTGGTCTCTAGGCCCCGCCTCCTCATTCTCAGAATCCGCCCCACTATCCCAGGCCAAGGCCCGGGCTGGGGCAGGGGCTTCTCGATGACAAGTGTCCTCCCCATCCCTTTAGAACGCCGGCTGTGACGGTTTGATGGGCTCGGACGCCCGCGAGGACCACTGTGGTCGCTGCGGCGGCACCAACGACTCGTGCCTCTTCGTGCAGCGCGTGTTCCGCGACACTGGTGACCTCTCGCCCCGTCCTCTCTGCTCTCCTAGAGCCGGCCCTTTAAGAAGCCGCAGGCGCGGAAGTGACTTCCCGTGCCGATTGGGCAGTCTGCGGCACAGCCCCTCCTCGTTCGTCATTCTGATTGGTCACTGTCAGATGGTCCCGCCCTTCCCAGAACAGATGTGGTTCTAACTCTTTAGCTGCTTCATTTAAGCGATAATAATCTTAACTCCAAACGTTTACGGACCGTTTTGTGGGTACCAGTGCCAAGGCTAATCTCCTTAGCCTCAGTATCTCATTTAATCCTCAAAGCATCCCTCAAAAACAAAAAACAAAAAACCCGCCACCCGCACCGCAACATCCTTCCTTCCCTCCCAGGCGCCTTCGCAGGATACTGGAACGTGACTCTGATCCCCGAGGGCGCCAGACACATCTACGCCGCCCATCGGAGCCGAAACCACCTGGGTACCTCAGAGATCCCGAGGGGGGAGGCGCCCTCCTGGCCGCCTCGATGAAGCCGGGAGCCTGAGGCCGGGGGAGAGGGACGCAGGGTCGGGAGGTGGAGGGTCGGGTTCCGGGGAGCCTAGGCTGACCCTTTTCTTGCAGCGCTAATTGGGGGCGACGGGCGCTATGTGTTCAACGGCAACGGGGAGGTGAGTCCGTCAGGGACATATGAGGCGGCGGGCACCCACGTGGTCTACACCCGCGCTGCAGGGCCAGAGGAGACGCTGCGCGCGGCCGGACCCACGTCCCAAGACTTGGTCCTGCAGGTGCGTGTCGGGCCTCCAGGGGGCGGCTGGGCACGTGGCGGCGGTAGGAATTAAAGGACCTAGCGGAGGCTGAGGACAGAGTTCAGGATAGAGAGTGAGAGTGGGGAAGCTAGGAACAGAGAGAGTCAGAGGGGTGAGAGTGGATTAGAGAGGGTCAGAGGGGCCAGGGTGAGGTAGAGAATCAGGGGAGGGAGGCTAGGGTAGAGAATCAGAGGAGAAAGGCCAGAGGGTGGAGGCTGGGCCATCAGTTCTGATTTCGGGTCCCTAGTGTGTGACCTTCTCCCTAGGTCCTCCTGCAGGAGCCCAATCCCGGCATTGAGTTCGAGTTCTGGCTCCCCAGGGAGCGCTATGGCCCCTTCCAGGAGAAGACCCAGGCCCTGGGCTGGTCCCTGAGGCAGCCGCAGCCTTTGGAGGTGGAGCCCCAGTCCCTTAAGCCCCAGGAAGCCCTGGCTGCTTTCCCCACACGGACCCCAAATCCCACCCCAGGTGAGCAGGGAATAGCCACTGTGGGGACAAACAGGGAGGTGAGGCCTGTGCTCTAACTGCACTGTCTCATAGATCCCTGCCCACCCTGTCCCGACACGCGTGGTCGTGCCCACCGGCTGCTCCACTATTGCGGCAGTGACTTTGGTGAGAGACCCTTTTCCCCAATCCTCACCTAATTGACCTAAACTTGGCTACTTTCCTGTTGACATCTGACCCTGTTTTGACTTTATTCTTGAGTCCTTGATCTGACTCCAACTTGAATCCTTTTGCAAAGCCCTAATTTGACTTCTTGATTTGGCCCTTTGCTCTGATTTAATATCTAAGTCCTCATTGATCCTGACCTGTTCTTGACCCCAGTGCCCTCTCACAGTCCCTGGGGCCCCCCATATCCTACCTGACCCCAAGTTTTCTCATATGGCAACGGGGTGCATGAATGGGTGTCCGGATTGGACCATCCAAATGGCCTCAGCACCACCCTGCCCACAGTGTTCCGGGCTCGAGTGCTGGGCCACCTCCGCCAGGCCCAGGAGACCCGCTATGAGGTGCGTGTGCAGCTTGTCTACAAGAACCGCTCGCCACTGCAGTCCCTCGAGTATGTGTGGGCACCTGGCCGCTGCCCCTGCCCACCAATGGCCCTCCATCGAGAGTACCTGCTGGCTGCCCAGCGCCTTGTCAGCCCCGATGGCACTCAGGACCGGCTGCTGCTGCCCCACGCTGGCTATGCCCGGCCCTGGAGCCCTGCCGAGGACAGCCGTGTTCGCCTGGCTGCCAGACACTGCCCTGTCTGAGCCCCCAGACAAGGCCGCACCACACACAGCAAGAAAGATGTGCCTGACCAGGTTCAAACTCAACCTCTTTCCTCTCTTGCCTGGCTTCCAAGGAACTCAGAACTATCTTCCACCACAGCTATGTCCCTCCCCCGCATACACACTTGTTATATACCTTTGTGCACAGTCGGTCAGATCCACTCTCCCAGTAGGCAGGCACTGATGAGAAAACACTGACTTGCTTCTTTAACTTTGATTTCTTCTCTCACCCTGACTGCCAGGAAAGTCATAGCTATCTTTTACTCAAAAACTTTGTGTCTATTTTTATTCCCCTTGCCTCACACTCACTTTCTTAGAGACACTCTCACAAGCAAGCAGGGCCCATAGGGAGACATGCCTAAGGAGACATTGTAATATATCAGTTTCCCCTCTTGCCCTGGCTACCAGGAAACTCATCACTCTTTAACTCCCTGAAACTCTGTGCTCTCTCTTCTTGCTACCACTTACCCATACTCCATAATGTATTCAGACACAGTGCCACAAACAGACATACCCACTAGAAAACATGTCTAACTTGGCACAGTAACATACTCATTCCCCTTTTGAGCTGACTAATAGCAGGCTCAGAAAGCATCTTTTCTCTTTCAATTTTGTATTGATTTCAGGTGCACAGCTTAGTGGTTAGACAATTATATACTTACATAGTGCTCCCTTTGATATTTCCAGTACCAAATTAGCATCATACATAGTTATCATAATATTATTTACTATATTCCCTATGGTTTACTTTACAGCCTCATGACTATTCAAAGATAATTTTGACAGCCTCAGCCATTCTATAAGGATTTCTTATGGTCCACACTGCTGTCCACCCCTTTTATATTTCTACTTAATTTTTGCAAGCAATTTTTTAAAACAAGGGCACACTTGGCCACAGAAATGTGAAGATGCACTGGTAGTCGATCCACAACTGTGCTCTCACAGCGTGTACATGTGATCTCACAAACCGCATCCCCTCCATCTGGTCCATTCCCCACCTCCCCTCAGAATATCTGACACTTTGTGGGAGGTGAGGACAGGGTAAACATGGCTCTTATAGGTCCCAAACCTCTTCTCCATGACTCCTTGGGGGCCACACATTCATCCCAGGCCTCCCCAGCAAAGGAAGCAGTCAGAGCCCCTGCCCTCAGGCTATCCTCATTTCCTGTGTTGTCATAGATTCTCTTCATTTATTCTTCTGGAGCAAGAGGGCAGACACCAGTCATGTGAGAACTGAGGGTGTGTGTGAGGGGGGAAGGGGTGGCTCAGCAAACCCTCCCCACTCTGGGTGGAGGCGCCATCTTCTGCCTCCCCATTCTGGATGGGGTGGCCCACACTGTCATTTTGGAACAACCTGCTCTTCTGTACCATCGTGGTTGTTTTTCCCCAGTAGCATGGATACTGGCAGTGGGCAAGGGACACACAATGTGCAGGTCTCAGAGCTGGATGACTCAGCCCCTCACTTTGCAGATGACCTGAGGCCAGACTGCTCCCCTCTTCTGGCCTTACTTTCCCCATCTGTGAGTACCCTTTCAGTACCTCTTCCTGGCTCTGATCATGGGAATCACACTCTTCTGGATTCCTTCCCTAACCCTTCAGTTCACTCATGCATTCCTCCAATGGGTATTTATTGATTGCCTACTGTATGCCAGGGACCAAGCAGTGCTTAGACCATCCCAGGCCTGGCTTTGTCATCTGCAATGAGTGCTGAAGCTGGAGAAATCTCAGAGCCCCAACTCTCTTGGGCAAAGTGGGTGCAGTTCTGGAGGGAGGTGTGGGGCCTGGGCGCCCACTGGTGGCAGGATGGGGGAAAGGTTGTCAAGGCACTGGTTACCTGCAGTCCTGAAGGGCCCTATGCTTCTGTACCTCCTCCTGGACACCCACTTCTCTCATCTGCACTTGCCTTCCTCAGGAATGCCTCTCCCCACCCACCAGCCTTACTGACAGCTCCCACTTACAGCTCCATTCTTCCCACCGTTAGCCTGAGGTGGTCCCCTCTGCCTCCATGCAGTATGGGGATATGTCTGGGAATAAGGGTCTCAGGCTTTAGTCCAAGAGCTCCTAATCCCAAATCATCTGGACTGGCTGATGAGAGGCGCTTGCTCCTAGGTAGGGCAAGCACAGAGTCTCCTCTGGCAGGCAGGATGGCCTGTGGCCACTGAGCAGTGACTTTCCCAGCCCCTTCACAGCTCCTCCTATAATGATCTTGTAACACTCCCCTGTAAACATCACATGGTTTTGATTTGCTCTTTAGTTTTAAAGCAGTCTAACTATTTAAAGAGAGAAGAAAACATTGCAGTTCTAAAGATGTTCAAATTCAACAGCATGGTGGTTCAGGAAGGAACTACTGTTTGTACTTGCCAAGCAAAATATTACGTTATTTTGCCATTTTACATCAAAACCCTAATAACTCCAGGTGGTTACCTAGAATGACAGAAACAAAGTGAAACGTTCTTTTTTTATCTCTCTAGAGTCCCCAGCCCTTTTTCATTAGTTACTGTGTCCCTGCAGGGATACTCAGTGCCTGTCTGGGTATAGGCAGGACTCTCCTCTTGAAGGAAGCACAGGTGGCACGTCCTTGCTTGTCCAGAACTGGTTATTCTCCAAAATGACTTCCCACAGATGGTGACGTTTATTAAAAGGTTAACTAAAACAGGCATGTTTGAAACTTGCATCCATATTAGTAAAATGACAGTAATTGTAATTATTTCATTACCCCCACAAAAGATTGTTTTCAACTATATTTCTGAATGCCAGCTCTGGGGGATCTGTCATGTTTTTCATTTCTAATTCTCTGAAGAGGGCACCACTCTGTCATCTGCCCTTCTCTCATGACCCTGTACCAGACGGCTGGCCCACGGGAGGACACATGTCCACTTAGAGAGCCTCAGAAAGCTCCGGACTGTTGGATAGCCCACAGGCTTAGATGTGGTTGGCAGAACCACTTTGGAAAAACAGTTTGGCCATGTCTGCTGTAGATGAACAAAAACCACAGTAGCAAGTTAGGTATGTCTAAGTCCCAATCCCCAGAATCTGTGAATGGGACCTTATTTGGAAAAGGGATCTTGGTAGATATAATTAAGCATCTCAAGATAAGATCATTCTGGATTACCTCGGTGGGCACTAAATCCAGTGACAAGTGTCCTCATAAGAGACATTCAGAGGAGAGACAGAGAAGAGGGCCATGTGACAATGGAGGCAGAGAACGAGGTGATGAGACCACAAGCCAAGGGAGGTTAGAATCCTCAGAAGCTGGAACAGGCAGGAAGGACCCTCTCTGGAATCGCAGGAGGGAGGTAGCCCTGTAACACTGACTTCTGGCCTCCATAATGTGAGAGACTAAATCTTTGTTGTTTCAATCCTCCTTCCCCCCTGCATCCCAGTGTGTGGTAATTAGTTATGGTCACCCAGAAGACGCACAGGCTAACCCTATACTCTCCAATCTCTAAGAAATTAGATATGCACTCACCAAAGGCCAGTTCTAGAATGTTCCTAGCAGCTTTAGTCATAATAACCCAAAATGGGAAACTACTCAAATGCCCATCTACAGTGGAATGGGTCAAATAAATTCAGAATGAAATGCTATCCACCAATGAAAAAGAGCAAAGTACTGATAATTCCCACAGTAGTGGTTGAGTCTCAGACACAGCGGTGAGTCAGATAGGAAAGGACAGAGATACCGCTGGGGATGGGGAATGACTGGGAGGGGCTGGCCTTGTTACCTTAGTAGCTCTGAGTCACTGGTTACACTTTTCTGTAGGTTTAAAAATAAAATAAACATTCTGATATAAAGAAATTAAAACATACAAAACTCTTTGAAAAGATTAATTAAACTTTTCACAAAGTGAAGAAGTAAAAATCATCTTTACTAGAGCCCAAGCACTGGAAATGTCAGTCCAAAGAAAGAAAAATTCCAAGTTAGCAAAAAGAACAATTTATAGTATAGTTGCCATGGTAACTGCAGTGTTCCCTGTTGCAAACTAGTATGTGGTGAGTAAAGTGTCTCTGTATTAGATTCTTTAGGATAAAAGACATATTCCATAAATTCAAAATTTTGAGAACTCAAAAACAATATTAGTAAATCTTGAAATGCTTTCAATGAGATACCTTAAAAGTATAGCCAAACCTCGCCGAGACAGGTTTGGCTCAGTGGATAGAGCGTCGGCCTGCGACTGCAGGGTCCCAGGTTCGATTCTGGTTAAGGGGCGTGTACCTTGCTTGCGGACACGTCTCCAGTGTGGGGCGTGCAGGAGGCGGCTGATCGATGTCTCTCTCTCTCGTCGATGTTTCTGACTTTCTATCCCTCTCCCTTCCTCTCTGTAGAAAATCAATAAAAAATATATTTAAAAAAAAAAGTATAGCCAAACCTACAGTTCATTAACATGAGTTACTTTCCTGATATACCTGACAGTACTTAATTGCTTCCTCTACCACGGTTGTTTCTGGGGCTCTAGCTCTGTGTTTGTAGTCTGTATCTTGCTCCACTATGGTGAAAGATATCACCTTAAGTGGTGTATAGACTGAGTTTTTCCATGAGTGACATGAATAGTTGTTATATCACGGAACTCACCATAGAATTTTTCTTGTTCTATATTCTCCCCATCATGGCATAGTTCTAATGTACTTTGGTCTTAAGTGTCCAAAACATGTTAGTGACCAAAACTTGTTAGAGCCTTTCTTTGTTGACTATACATTTTTGATAGGTTTCTTTATGTCAAAGATAAAGTCCATTTTTAATAAACATAATCTGTATTAAAATAAATAAAAATAAAACAAACAATATGCCTGGCCAGCGTGGCTCAGTGATTAAGCATCGACCTATGAACCAGGAGGTCACAGGTTCAATTCCCGGTCAGGGTACAAGCCTGGGTTACAGGCTCAATCCCCAGTAGGGGGCGTGCAGGAGGCAGCCAATCAATGATTCTGTCTTATCATGGATGTTTCTCTCTCTTCTTTCCTCTTTGAAATCAATAAAAAAAAAAATCAATAAAAATATATTGAAAGAGAAACCAAGATAGCGGCATAGGTGAACACCTAAACTGCTGCCTTGCACAACAATTTCAAAACTACAACTAAAAGACAGAACAGACACCATCCAGAACCTCAGGAAAGCTGGCTGAGTGGAAATTCTACAACTAGAAGGAAAGAGAGGGGCTCACGAAGACTCAGAGAAGCTACAAAAAGCTGAAGTACGGAGACATGCGTGTGGAGAGGACAGGTGGCAGAGTACCTGGCTGGCTTCCTCTAGCACAGCGGTTCTCAACCTGTGGGTCAAGACCCCTTTGGGGATCGAACGACCCTTTCACAGGGGTCACCTAAGACCATCGGAAAATGCAGATATTTACATCATGATGCATAACAGTAGCAAAATTTCATGGTTGGGAGTCACCACCACATGAAGAACTGTATGCAAGGGTCGCGGCCTTAGGAAGGTTGAGAACCACTGCTCTAGTGGGAGGGAGACAGAAACTCCTGAGTACACTAAACCCTACTTCTGACTGCACTGAACCCCAGTTCCAGGTGAGACTCATACAGGGGGAGTCTGGACTGTCATAAAAAGGGAGGAGTGCACAGAAACTTAGGGGAGCCACAAAAGGCAGAGGTCTGGAGGCACGTGCAAAGAGGACTGACTGCTGATTATGCCCTGGGCTTTCTCTAGTGAAAGGAAAACAGAACCTCCCAACTGCACTGAAATCCAGGTCCGACTTCACTGAACCCCAGTTTCGGGCAGGACCTGTGGACCCAGACTCATACAGGTCCCTGGAGTGCACAGAAATTCAGGGGAGCCGGAAAGGCAGAGGTCTGGAGGCGCGTGAGTGTGACTGTGCATAGAGAGAGCTGCAGTGATTACCCAGGGACATGGAGACTCAGGGGATGCTGTATAGGACAGGGCTGATGGGAAGCCAAGACTGTTTGCTCAGCCCTGAGACTCTGCCACATCCAAGCCCAGCACAGAGGCTTTTCAATCTTGCAAGTCTTAAGACTGAGTCCAGCACAGAAGTTCTCTGGGCACAGACACAGCTGATCCTCACAACCAATGGGCTTGGAAGTCAATGTCCCTCAGTGATACCAACAATAATCAAGACTTAACTACAACAAGGCTGTACATACAGTCCACAAAGGGGTGCACCAAGAGTCTACACCTCAGGTAACTGGGGAGGCAGACCTACTGGGCCATATAGGACACCTAGCACACAAAGCTACTCTACCAACTCAGGGAAGCAGCAAAAATGTGGAGACAAAGGAACAGACCACAAACGAAAGAAAGGGAAGAAAACAAATGACTGGATATAGAGTTCAAAACCACAGTTATAAGGTTTTTCAAGAACTTCCTAGAAAAGATGGATAAATTTAGCAAGACCCAAGAGAAGATGAAAAAGGACCAACTAGAGATGAAAAAGGACCAACTAGAAATTAAACTTACACTGACTGTAATAAAAATATTATACAGAGACCTAACAGCAGACTAGAGGAAGGCAAGAATCAAGTCAAAGATTTGAAATACAAAGAAGCAGAAAACACCCAACTGGAAAAGAAAAAAGAATCCAAAAATGTGAAGATAATGTAAGGAGCCTCTGGGACAACTTCAAGCATACCAACATCAGAATTATGGAGATGCCAGAAGAAGAGAGAGAGCAAGATACTGAAAACCTATTTGAAGAAATAATGACTGAACACTTCCCCCACCTGGTGAAAGAAATAGACTTACAAGTCCAGGAACCACACAGAACCCAAACAAAAGGAATCCAAAGAGGACCACACCAAGACACATCATAATTAAAATGCCAAGAGCAAAAGACAGAGAATATTAAAGCAGCAAGAGAAAAACAGTTAATTACCTACAAAGGAGCACCCATAGAATTGTCAGCTGATTTCTCAACAGAAACTATGCAGGCCAGACGGGAGTGGCAAGAAATATTCCACGTGATTTATAGCAAGACCCTACAACCAAGATTACTCTAGCCAGCAAAGCTATCATTCAGAATTGAAGGTCAGATAAAGAGCTTCACAGATAAGAAAAAGCTAAAGGAGTTCATCAATACCAAACCA
Organism: Lasiurus cinereus; assembly: GCA_011751065.1. NCBI lineage: Eukaryota > Metazoa > Chordata > Mammalia > Chiroptera > Vespertilionidae > Lasiurus > Lasiurus cinereus. Next base: position 405,447 of record JAAGEH010000326.1, on the reverse strand, counting down.
GTATTATATGAAATTCTGAAAGGTACTCAGAAGAAGAAGAAGAAGAAGAAGAAGAAGAAGAAGAAGGAGGAGGAGGAGGAGGAGGAGGAGGAGGAGGAGGAGGAGGGGAAGAGGCAAAAGGTAAAGATAAAAATTATGAACAACAAATACATATCTATGAACAAGTGAATCTAAAAATCAAGTGAATTGAAAATCTAATGAACAGAATAATCTGGTGAGTAGAATATAATCAGGGGCATAGAAAGGGAGTGGACTGATAATTCTCAGGGGGAAGGAGGTAACGGGGAGTGTAGGGAGAGACTGGACAAAAATCATACAACTATGGATGAGGACAATGGTGGCAGAGGGAGGGATGGGAGCCGGGTGGAGGGGAGCTATGCGGGGAAAAAGGAGGAACAATTGTAATAATCTGAACAATAAAGATTTATTAAAGTAAAAAGAAAAAGAAAAAATATATATTAAAAAACAAAATAATATAAAATAAAACAAGTCTGAGGAGCTAAAGGTCACTGTTTCCACCTGGGGAGACAGGTGTGTATCCTCACTCTCCCTGGTGAGCTGCAGGGCAGTGGGCCAGGGACAGCCTCTGAGCACCTGTTTGATCAACCCCTGGGGACAGCAGGGTGTGAGCAGGGAAGAGTGAGCCCAGCACTGCCCCACCATCAAACCACAGCCACACCACATTCTTCAAACAGCTAAGCCAGCGATAAGTAGATTGTGAGATTCCTGTCCCAAACACCCATGTAGGCCTTTTAGCAGACCTTTGATCAGTCCCTTCTTCCCTCTTGACAAATCTTATCCAAGGAAAAGCCAAAGTCCTCCCCACGCCTTCCAGATACCTGCATGGTCCACCCCCGTGGCTCAACTCCTCTCTCCCCCTCATTCGCTCAGCTCCAGCCACACAGGCCTCCTGTTCTTACTACACTCTGCCAGGCTCTACCTTTGTACCTTTGTACAGGCTCTTCTCTCTGCCTGGACCACCCCTGTCCCACTTCTCACAGATTCACACCCTCACCTCCTTCATGTCTTTACTCATAGACAGGCCTTTCTCTGACCCTGACATTGCAGCCCTGGTCCCCTCAACTTTGGCTGCATTTTCCACATGTCATTCACTTTGTTCTCTGACATATTTTTTTTATTACTATTATTAAATCTTTTTTTTTTTTATCAATTTAAAGGGGAGGGAGAGAGAGAAATATCATCATTGTGAGAGAGAGACATGGATTGGTTGTCTCCCCAAAGCGCCCTGACTGGGGATCAAGCCCAAAATCTGGGTGTGTGCCTTGATCAGGAATGGAACTCACAACCCTTAGAGTCACAGGATGATGCTCCAACCAACTGATCCACAGGCCTCCCTCTAACGTGTTATACATGTATCTTGCCAATTGTTGCCTTCCCAAATTCCCAGAAGGGGGAAATTTTTAACTCCCTGTGTCAATACTGGAACCTGGCTCCCAGAGGAGAGGTTGGAATACAGCACGCGCTCAGTATCCGTGTAACACTCAGCACTTCCTTCTCTTTTGTGAGAGTTCTCAAGGATGAGGACGCGGGCAATGGTGTTGGTGGCTGCAGAAGGCTGCCTCCTTTTGGGGGAAAACTGTCTTAGAGTCACCACCCAGCTGGCACTGCAAGGCTGGCTAAGGAGTGAGGGGCATGGCATGTCAAAGGATTGCAAGACTTGGCTGATGTGTTTGGGCAAAAACTTAGTGTCTTGGTGGAGGACGGTCCTTCGCCAGCGCACAGGGGTCTTCGCCTTCTGGCGCCGCGTACCCACCCCGCGGAGCGAGTGCAGGGCTGACGCCATTGCAGCGGTGGCTGCGGCAGGAGGTTGGGGTGGGCGGGAGGCGGTGGGATCTGTGGGAAATGGCTGGCCCGGGGGCGCAGACTCGTGTGGACCTGAGGCAGCGGAAGGCTGGACTGAGGCTGAGCAGAGTCGGTCAAGCGGCCAAGCGTAGGCCTGGGAGTCGCTTTCATCCCTGGTCGGAGGTGGATGAGGCCTGTTCGCGGGGTCCGAGGGGAACTCGACCATGGTTGCCTTTTCGGCTAAGCCTTCCTAGTGCTATTAATTAGTTTAGCGAGCATGCATATAAGCATAACCAATGAACACAGGACACTGGGGGGTTAGGGTATACCGGGGGGTGGGGGGGCAATGGGAAGATATGTATACATGTAACACATTAATAAAATAAAATAAAGTGATTATTGATAAAAAAAATTAGTTTAGCGAATGTTCATTGACCTGCTATTGTGTTCCAGGTGGAACACAGCACGGAACAGACAAAATAAAATCTCAGCCGCTGTGGCGCTCACGGTCTGTTGGGGGAGGCAGGAGAGAGGCAAGAGAAATAAGTAAAACACGTCATGTTGAGATGGAGACGTGGCGAGTCATGTAGATTTTATAGTGAGCAATCAGGGAAGGCCTCGCTGTGAACACATGTGAGTCAAAACCCGAAAGTGAGGCACAGACCCTCTAGGCGCCTCTCTCCATTCTGAAAGGATCTCCAGGGCCCTCAGTCCCTCACCTGAGCGAGGTCCCCAAAGGTCAGGTCCCACAACCTGTGACTGTCCTTACCCTTGCCTCTCTCAGGCCTGCCCTTCTTCATTTTTCAGGTGTTTGCTCACTTACTTCCTCAGGCCTCTCTCCTTTTTTGTCACTGCTTCCTTTTCCCTTCATATTTCTTGGGTACTCTCTTCCCATTTTCTGTCTCCCTGTCCTCAATTTAAATGGCAAAGACGTTCATTTTACTCACTAGTGAATACCCAGCATTTGGTGTGGTGCCCTCCTCTGTCACATACTAAATACTACTTGTTTTTAATTGAAAGCATAGAGACTAACTGCCAACAAAACAAAAGAAAAAGAAACTGAGTGTCTCCAAGACATTGCCCAGCACCTTTGAGAAAAAAATGAAGAGCCATTGAATTACAGCCTCAGAAGCACCTGCAGTGTCAGGGTTTGTGGTTCATCCTGCTAACCCTTCTCTTGTATTTGCATCAGAAGTTGTGGCCCCCTAGGATCATGGTGAAGTGAGCTTGGGTAGCAGGAGCTGAGTGGTGAGATGGGTGGCCTGATGGATTCTGTGGGGCCCAGGTCCTGCCCAGCTGTGAAAGTAGATGCCTTTGTGTTACAGCCCCTTCCTCAGGGTACAAAACCTGGCCCCCCAGGCTCAAGGTGCAGCTCATTTCAGGTGCAGTTCAGGCTTCAGGCACCCCTGCTTCCACTGAGACCGCCTCCACTCCCACCCCGTGCCCCAGCTTCCAGTTCAGGATCTGCCTCCAGGGATCTGTACCTGTACAGGGGGCGTTCTATATGTATTTTATATACTGTTGGATTGTATTTGCTATTCTTTCTTGGGGCTTTTTTGCATCTGTATATATTCCTGATTTCATGAGCAGGGTCATGGGTTTCCTTTTCTCACAAAGGAAACCCAAGTGCAGGTTGAAGGAGGCCTCATTAGTGTTCAACCAACTCCCCTCTCTCCATTTCCATGAATGCCAGTCTGTCCACTACCAGCCCCAAGGCCTCTTTGCTGCCTGCAGAGGGATGCTGGCTGAAATTAATGGCCACTGCTCCCCCAGTAGATAGTCCCTGGCTCTCTCAGCACCTGAGCAGAGGGTCTCTCAGGTGTGCACTGGACACAGGTTCTAGGCTTGGCCACACCCACTTCTTTCGCTCCTTCACCCACTCCCTACTGAAGCTTCCCGAGGTCCCCTTCCAGAAAAAGGACTTGTACTCGAATTCTCATCTCTGATTCATCTCAGCCACTTGATAAGACCATAATTCTGGGCCTCAGTTTCTTATCTCCAAAGTGGGGCTGCACAGCAATCTCTCCTGATTAGATGGGAGGATCCCTGGAAAAAACACCTGGTTCCCCTACCTCCCCGCCCCCTACACACACACCCAGGACAGATGGCAAAAGAAGGCTCTGCCAGATGTACTTTATTGAGCCCTCTCCTAGCAGGATAGGTGTTTCAGGCGCCAGCAGTGATGTAGGTACTGGAGCCAGGAGTGGTAGTGGGGCCAGCTGCAGGTGACTTCAGTGGTGGACTCTGAGGTGTACTCCAGAGGGGACTCAGAAAGGTAGGAGACAGTTAGCTCGGGCACTGAGGTACTGGTTGGGGGCTGCAGTTCTTGCACTGAGGTACTGGTTGGGGGCTGCAGTTCTTGCACTGAGGTACTGGTTTGGGGCTCCGTTGGAGACTTCTTCTGATGTTTGTTGGACTTAGAGGCCTTGGGGGCTGACTCCCCTGGTATACTGGGGCTATTTTGGGGCTGCATGGGGCTGGTGGTACCACTGTGGGTTAGCTGTGTTGAAGCCTTCTTTTGATGTTTGTTGGACTTAGAGGCCTTGGGGGCCGACTCCCCTGGTCCCAATGGGGTGCTGCGGGGCTGCATAAGGATGCTGTTACCAGTGGGGGATGACACATTAGGGGGGGCCTGGATGGAAGAGGTGCTGGGATGCTTCACAGAGCCTGAACCAGAGCCAGGGGACTGCTGGGCTGGCTGGGAGGGGCCCAAGGAAGTGATGGATGGTTTATGGGGCTGCTGGCCAGAGGCCTGGGGCTGGTTGGAAGAATTGGCTCTTGACCTAGATGCTTTTGAGGAAGACTGGACCTGGGATTTGCCAGGAAGCTTGGAGCCATTGGGAGAGCCTGTGGCCCAGGACTGGGAATGGGACAGGCTCAAAGTGGTACGTGAGGCGTTTCCAGAGGCTGGCTTGCTTGGGACTAAGGTAACAGTGGGGGTCTGTTCTGAGGAATCAGTTGAGGAATCCGTAGAGGACATGGTGTCTTTTAGCTGGCCGGGCAGCATTTCTGCACGGGGGCTGGGTGGGGACTTCACTTGTCCTTCTGGAGTTGAGACACGTTTACTTTGGCTGCAGAGAGAGGGCCATGGGGGTAAGGTAGGTCTGGCCGAGCTCTCAGGTTCTGGAGCTGTGCTCCGCTGCTAGAGAGTGGGATGGAGGTTGCTGGGGACCAGGATGGGATCAATGGCCATCCTTGGCAAGGATAGTCACCTGCACATATTCACACATATGCAGGTACACATGCACGCAATCACACAAATAAATGAACTCACACAATGCACAAACCAACCCACTGTCATACACACACACACACACACACACACACACACACACGCATGCATGCACTCACACCTACACATATGCATGCATGCATACACATATAAAACTTACTTCCTAGGGGTGGGGGTTACCTAAGGTTGGCTCCAGTAGCAGCGGGGGGCCCACCACCATAGCTGCTGGGGTGATGAGAGCCCGGCTTCGGGCCAGGGTCTGCAGGACTGGTTTCCGAAAGCATAGGAGAGAAAGGCAGACAGTGAGAGGGTAGCCAGAACAGCTGATGCCAATGGCCAAGCTGCCAGATGGAGACCAGTCAAAGTCAGGAGGAGGGTAGGCAGGAGTGAAGGTAAGCAGGGGTGGATAGGCTGGAAGCTAGACAGACAAACTAACTCCCCCATGCCCTAAAAGCACACACCGTCCCGGGTTATTCCTGCTGCTACGTCCAGGGCTCGCCCGCTGAGGTCTCTCATGATGTTGTCCACGGCCTCGTGATGCTTTAGAAACAGCGGGCGTATGATTCGACGATACAGCATGTGAGCCCCATTCCACGGCCCGGGAATCATGCAGAACAACAGGAAGGCGCACTGCGGGCATGGAAGGCAGTTACGCTTGGCCTGGATCTGTGCCCCGGGAGGAGGGGTTGGACTTCTTCCATCAGACACTGGGCTATGTGGACCTAGGCCACCCCCAACAGACACCCCTTAGGATTCGTCTGGCCACCCCCATCAGAATCCTTTTGGATGGGCTTGGGCTGCCCCCATCAGATACTCCCCTGGCTGGACCTGTTTCCACAGGGAAGGAGCTGAGTCTCGCCTGACACCCAAGGAGCCAGCAGGGCAGGACCCTCAAACCCCCAGTCTCTGGTTGCCTGCCTGCTGCCAGGAGATCCCATCCTGTGTGTGTTCCAGCTGTGCGTACCTTTCCCACGTAGTAGAAAGGGAACCAGGACAGGAGTAGATCGCTGAAGAACTCGGCAAGCCCGAATAGGCTGTACACCACCCAGTAGGTGAGCCACACAGTGTCGTCTTCCTTGCTTGGACTCTCGATAGCTTTTATCCTGGGGGGAGGTGAGACAGGATTAGGGTCTGCCTGGAGCCCGTCATGCTCCCACCTGGACAGCCCGGGGGCACTCACGAAGCATACGCGGGGTACACAAAGCCGATGAGATTGCACAGTAGAGGTGCCCCGTAACCGAACAGAAGATACAGGCTTAGCAGAGTGGTGGCTCCTGCAGAAAAGAGGGCATGGGTGGGGGTCTGGCTCACTCCACACCCAGTCCGCAGGCTCCCAGCCTCCTCTTGGCCTGGCAGATGCACCCCACAGAGTTGTCATTCCTCCCACAAGCCTTAGTGACCCCTCCAGGGTGTGCTAGTCTCCACACAGCACCTGGGCGACCCCACCATGGCTCTGAACACTGAGTGTTGTGTCTGTAATTAGTTAACATATCTATCTCCCCTATTATACTGTGAGCTCCCCAAAGGCAGGCAGGGACCTTGGCCCTGATGGATTCAGAGTAGCTGCCCAATAAACACTTGCTGAATAAGGAATCATCTGCAATTATAACCACCTCACCCTGGGGCCTATAAGAGGGGTTGGGCACATGAGCTCATCATTTGAATATAACTAATAGGAGAAAAAACTAAAACTGAGGCCATTCTATCTTTAAAACATGATTACTGGTGAGCGGACAAAATTTCATCTTAGGCCGCTCAGTGTGGCTCAGTGGTTGAGCATTGACCCATGCACCAAGAGGTTGCCAGTTGCAGGACTGGGTTGCAGGCTCAATCCCTGGTAGGTGGCATGCAGGAGGCAGCTAATCAATGATCCTATATATCCCTCTCCTGCTCTCTTTAAAATCAATAAAAATATACTTTCAAAATGTCATTTTAGTGTGAGGTTTCTTAGTCTGGGCTGACATCTGGGCCAGGTCATCCTCTTTGTGGGGCTGGATCCACCCACTCTGCCAGGAGCAGACCACCATAACACCACAGTTGTCCCCAGACACTGCCTAGTGTCCTAACAGGGAAAGTATGGCCCCATTTGAGACTCCCTTGTCTTAGGCAGCAAAGGGCAATGCAGAGCCTCTCCGATCTTGGAGAGTCCTCTGTTCTTCCACTCACTTGCCATGTGACACTGAGAAAGTCTCTCCTTTGTGTTTTTTTTCCCTCTCTTCTTGAAGACTCAGTTTCAACTGTCAATGGGGTATAGTGACCCTGCCTCCTCGGGTTGTTGTGGGTTAGTTAAATATACTCCATCAGAGAGGACTTACCCTATCCATACATTACTGAGGGACTTCTGGTCACAAAAAGACTCCCAGCAAAGAGGCTCAGAAAACAGTGTGAGAATATGGGGAGCCAGGAGCATTAGCCGCTCTGAAAACCATTATTGTAACTCTCATATCTAAGTGCTACTTGTGTGCTTCTCTGTTTTGTCTCATGCAATGACAAGACCTAAACAAAAGCTGTCTGGGAAAGGGGCTTGCCCAGGGCCACTGAGGAGCATTTACAGCTTCCCATGTCCTTCACAGAGGCTACCTTTTGGACCAAAGGGCAGTCACCCATACACTTTCCTTCTCCTGCATTAGTTTTTATCCCAGGCCTGGTGTCAGAAATGGAGCAAGTCCTCCCCAGCTGGCTCCTCCAGCTTTCCTCCTGTTACCTGGGATAGGGTATTGGGCCATCTGGGGCATGTGGAGCCCAAGGGTTCCCACATCTGGGCAAGGGGGTGGGGGAATGTCACCTCTTCCTCAGAAACCGATAGTCAGAGAGCAATGGCTCTCCTAGGGCACCCCTTTCCTTAATCCCTATTCCTGCAGCCTCAGCAATAGGAGGATCATCTTGTACATGGGTTGTGGAAGGGGAGGGGGGAATGGCCTGAGATCAACAACAGATGGGACCAGGGGGTGAGGAGAGGTGAATACCCCACACAGGGCAGGTGGCAGGAGCATCCTCTCACATAGCCCTTGCCTTTTTGAGCCTTAGCTTTCTTCCTTTAACTATCAGCCTCCCTAGTGGCCTTCTTCCCAGTGGGCCCCTCCCCAGTTCTCTATGACCTAAATTCCCCAACCACTGGTACGGAGATGTGGAAAGCCAGTCTTGCTCGAAGGGGCAGGTCCCTGGCTAAGCAGACATAGTTGGGCAATGGGAACCTGGGAGACAAATTTCAGACCCTCAGTGCTCCCTGGCATGGAGACCTCTGGCTGGTGGGAAAATGGGAGTGAAGTGGCCTCCCAGCATCTGCACATAGAAGGTGCTCAAAACACCTGGCACTGTCTGCACACAGAACATGCTCCCACCCCCACCAGCATCCTTGTGATTCATTCCAGGAGGTCTTCCTAGAAGTGGCAGAGTGAGTGCGCCTGAACACCACAAAAGAGGGAAGGAAGGCATTTAACCATTTACTAACTAGACAGTTTCTGAGAGTAGCAGGGGTCACCCCAGTTATCGAGGAGGAAAGAAAGTGGAAGGACTAGAATGGTAGTTACAGTCAGGGGTGACTGGAGCCCCTTCTCCCTGGTTTTCTATCCAACCTTTCTCTAAGCCCACCACAGCTCTCCAAACAATCCAAATCCAACCCAACTATTCATGCACAGTAGGCCAGGTGAAAGGAGAGGGCACCCAAGAGGGGAAACAATGGGAAGAGTAGGTGGAAATGACCCTTCCTCTTGTCAGTGAGTATTCCGCTAAAAAAACAAGATCTCTACATTTGCTTTCAGGCTGGGGGTCATCTGGGAAGGAGGTGAAGAGATACTCAGGGCACTGGCACCTATCTGCCCCCTCCTCCCCTCTTCTACCCTTGGGGCCTGCAGGGCAACTGGAAGAACCGGACTTTGGCCTGGCGGACACCCAGAGCTCCAAGGGCCGCAAAGGACGGCCTCCAGACACGCGGACCAGAGTGGGGGTGCTGCAGAGGCCCAGAAAGGGAGTGTCCTTCGCCCAAGATGGCACAGCGAGGGCAGGGGAGGGGCTGCGGGTTCACCCGAGGTCGCAGCCCAGGATCCCTCCCCAGCCAGGATCTCAGCCTCTCCACTGGGCAGTGGGCGCACTCCTCCGTAAGGCACGAGCCCTGCAGCTGGGCAGGCCGGATATGGGGCAGGCTAAGGCCCAGGTGCCCCAGAGCCTCAGTATGCAGGTCGTTGAAATGGGGCGACAGCTACGAGAGCCCTCGGACGGCTCACCTGCTGCCAAGTAACGCTTGTCGACACCGGTCTTGGCTTCGAGCGCCCTTAGTGCCTCGGTGGCCAAGTTCTTCTGTTCCAGAAGACGCTCGAAGCGCTGGCGCAGGCCGTCCATGGCAACGGCGGGACCGGGGTTGGCAGCCCGAGCTCGATCTCGGCGCTGCGCACCGGTCCCGCCTGGCACGCGCCGCTTTCTTCTGATGAGAGTCGCACCGTTCTGCTCGCGGGCTGGTCTTTGCCTCCAGTTTGGTCCCCGCCCCCTGCCCGACGCACCGGCCAATGGGAGGGCAGGGCGGGCAAAGGAGGTGGGGCCTGCCCCGTCTCCCCCGCCTCATTGCCCTCTGGCGGGCAGTGGCCGCCTCTGTGCCTCATGAAGGAAGGGGGCGGGGCGCAGAGGCCTAGGGCGCCGATTGGTCGAGGGGGAGCGGGACGTAGCTGATTGGAGGGGCGGGTCTTGGCCGGGGATTATTGGCTGAGCGGTGGTGTAAGTGGAGCTGGGGGAGGAGAGAAGCGAGCGGCGGTAGACAAGAGTCGGTGGGAGGGGCCTGAGAAAGACCAGAGTTGATTGGAGAAACGGTAAGGATAGAGGAGGGGCGGGGCATGTTCTAAAGACTGCGGGAAAGAATCTGAAGGGCTGGTAGGGGCGGAGCTAAACTGAGGAAGTGAAGCTCACTGTAAAGAGCGATCCTGGTTGGACGGGAGAGGAGGCAGGGCTGATTCTAGGGAGGGGTGTGTAGGAAGGGGTGCGGCTAACTAACAAGGCGGGGCCAATCGTAACAATAGTGAACTCCTCTGGGTCAGAAGAATTGGGTCACTGTACAAATAGGGAGACTAAGGTTCCAGAGGGTTGGGGTCTGCGTGTGCCCACCCTCCCATTTCTGTCGGGACTTCGTGTCTCCAAAGGGGAGACGCAAAGACCCCTGGGAATTGAAGCCTTTCAGGGGTTGCTATGGTGCCGGGGGCGGGGCGGGCGCCTGGGCCAGCGCGGCGGTTTGGCAGAGGGGAGGGGCTTCTGGAGGCCCCGCGTAGCCCCGCCCCCGCCGCCATGCGGCCCACCCGGACTGCTCTCTGGCTGCGCCTGGCCTTGCCCCTGGGCTTGGCCCTCGTTTGCCCCGCGTCTGTGGGGTTGGTCTCGGCGCGGGCCCCCATCTATGTCAACAGCTGGGCCGTGCGGGTGTCTGAGGGTTACCGGGAGGCTGAGCGCCTGGCACGCAGATTCGGTTTCGTCAACCTGGGGCTGGTGGGTGGGACCCGGATGGACGGGAGGAGGCGGGGGACTGGACACCCCAAGACACTAGGCCCGACAGATGACAGATGGGAAGGTGTCTCCCAGGTCCCCTAGATAGGAAGAACTCCCAACCAACAACCCCTGCTTCAGATTCGGGGACCCCCCCAGAGGGCACATGCAGCTCACACCAGGGCATCTGGTGGGGGGAGGATGCAAACAAGGGGCATCCCGCAGGGCATCAGGGAAGCTGGATCCTAGCTATGAGGCGCTCCCCCACACCCCCAGATCTTCCCTGATGGGCAGTACTTCCACCTGCGGCACAGGGGTGTGGTCCAGCAGTCCCTGACCCCGCACTGGGGCCACCGCCTGCGCCTGAAGAAAGACCCCAAGGTGAGCCTGGCCTTGCGGCTGCCCCCTCAGGGTCTTAGACACCTCCTGTTGTTCTTGTGATGGTTATGAATGGCTGTGCTCTTTGGCGACTCACCTGCTCTCTCTGAGTCTTGGTTTCCTTTCGCCTGGCCCTCCAGTCTCTACAGTGGGGACCCAGATAGGGAAGATCTGTGGAGCGCAACAGATCATACGTGTGCGTGATGCACATTCCAGGGTCTGGCACACTGTCAACCACCCTCCTTACCTCTTCTATTTTGACCTGAATGATTAAGATTCCCAGGTATCTCCTAAAGAGAAGCAGTTAACATTCTAGCTCATGGGAAGTAGGGTGGGGAATTGGCCTATTTTGTTATGAAAAAAAAAGCAGTTCCAAAGAGGAAGAATGCTGCCTGAAGTCACCCAAAGAGACTGGCTGAATTGGGACCAGAACCCCATCTCTAGATGACAAGGAAACGATATTAGATGCCAAGCTGAGGATTTGAGGCTGAGCCTGGCAAGCCCTTGGGAGCCACAAATGGGTATGAACTGGGTTGGGGGGCTGATCCATAAGGAGACAAGAGGCCCAACTGTTCAAAACTTGCCTGGAGCATTGGCAACAAAGAGAACTAGCCAGTTGGAGATGTGGTTTGCAAGAAAGAAGCCAGGGCTTGCCGATGGATCAGATGCATGGGAAAGTTCCCACGACTGGAGCAGAGCAAACAGGGAGATGATGGCCCTCATTGCTGAAATGGGAGTAGAGGGACATGAGTTGGCTTTGGGGGAATAGGGTGGGAAGATCAACAAGGAAGGAGGAAGAGCAAAGATCTGAGAATGAGCAGCCCAGTCAGGCAGAACAACATGTGCAAAGGCCCTGAGTGAGGCAGCCACTGTGACAGCAGCAGAGGGAGGCTTGTGAGGGCCAGATAGGCATGGTCTTGTGAGCCCTGGAGTGAGTGGTGGGAAGCCCTGGGAGGATTTCCCAGGTTTGTCCCACACCACAAGCAGTAGACAACCTAGACACCCATTCCACTAAAAACACAGCCTCACAGACAGTTGCCCCTTGTTGGACCCTGGGAAGAGGCCTGTGCAGACCCTGGACACAGGCGTGGGCCCTTGGACCAAGAGTTGGCGGAAAGGGCTTAGAGGAGCAGGTCTTTTGTGGAACATGGACTTCTAAAGTGCAAGATAGCCCAGCTGGTGTGGCCTAGGGGTTGAGCATCAACCTATGAACCAGGACATAGGATCAACCTATGAACAGTTCAATTCCCGGTCATTGGTCCCCAGTGGGGGGTTATGCAGCAGTTAGCCGATCAATGATTCTCTGTCATCATTGATGTTTCTATCTTTCTCTACCTCTCCTTTCCTCTCTGAAATAAATAAAAATATATATTAATAAAGTGCAGGATAGCTGGGAGGAGGGCGGGCTAGGCTTGTTGATCCAGCCCCCTCCCTTGCTGCATGTCCCCCTCAGGTGCAGTGGTTTGAGCAGCAGACTCTGCAGTGGCGTGTGAAGCGCTCCTTTGTGGCACCCACAGACCCCTGGTTCTCCAAGCAGTGGTACATGGTGAGCGGGCTAGGCCAGGTGGTCGGGCCGGGCGAAGGCCAGGCCAGAGTCCTGCTAACTCTAGCCCCCACCTGGCATAGAACAACAAGATGCAGCCGGATCTAAACATCCTGCAAGCTTGGAACCAGGGGCTGTCAGGCCGGGGCATCGTGGTCTCTGTCCTGGACGATGGCATTGAGAAGGACCACCCAGACCTCTGGGCCAACTATGTAAGCCTGAATTGAACTGGTGCAGGGGCTGCCCTCTTCTCCCCGTCCGATGGCCTGCTCCAACCCCCTCACATTCCCACCTTATCCCTAGGATCCCTTGGCCAGCTATGACTTCAACGACTATGACCCAGACCCCCAACCACGATACACTTCCAGTGATGAGAACCGGTGAGTATGGCATGTTACAGGGGCCTGGGGGTGGCCCTTGTGCTCTGTAAGGGGAAGGTGAGCTGTGATGGCACTCTTCTCTGCCCTGACACCAGACACGGGACCCGCTGTGCTGGGGAAGTGGCAGCCATAGCTAACAACAGGTTCTGTGGTACAGGTGTCGCCTACAATGCCCGGATTGGAGGTACTCCAATGTGCCAAGGATAGGGGCTGGATGAGGTGGCACTGGGTGGCTGGTAACACCAGGAAAATTTGGCAGATCAACCAGGGGAGGAAACTTCTTGGTGCCTTCGCCTTTGTTGCTTAGACTCAGGGTGTGGAGAGCTGAGCCTGCATAGATGCCTCCACTCCCCAGGAGCAGAGAGAGGGGCTGGCTAGGGTGTTTGGAGCTGGCCTGGATGGGTGAGGGTGCCGGAGGGCTGTCTGCAGAGGACCGACAGCTGCCTGTGCAGGCGTGCGCATGCTGGATGGCACCATTACTGATGTCATTGAGGCCCAGTCACTGAGCCTGCAGCCGCAGCACATCCACATCTACAGTGCCAGCTGGGGCCCTGAGGACGATGGCCGAACTGTGGATGGTCCAGGCATCCTCACCCGAGAAGCTTTCAGGCGTGGCGTCACCAAGGTGAGCAGTATCTAGGGCTTTGGAGGTCCTGTGCCTGCATAAAATACTGATACCCCACCCCCTGTCCTGTCCCCATTTGCAGGGCCGAGGTGGGCTAGGCACACTCTTCATCTGGGCGTCTGGCAATGGTGGTCTGCACTATGACAACTGCAACTGTGATGGCTACACCAACAGCATCCACACGCTCTCTGTGGGCAGTACCACCCAGCAGGGTCATGTGCCTTGGTACAGTGAAGCCTGCGCTTCCACTCTCACCACCACCTACAGCAGTGGCGTTGTCACCGACCCCCAAATTGTGAGTGGACCCCTTCATCATGTTCACTCTGTCTGACCCAGCCTGGTCCCCCACCTTCCCTCTTGTCTCCCCACCTTCCCTCCAGTCCCCATGTCTTCCCTCCTATCCTCTCAACTTCCCTCCAGCCCCCCCTACCCCCATCCCTGCCTTCCCTCCATTCCCTCACCTTCTCATCTGTTCCCCAATTTTCCTTCCTGTATCCCTACTTCCCTCCTATGTCCCCATCTTCCCTCCTGTTCCCCCACATTCTTTCCTGTCTCCTCATCTTCCCTTCTGTTCTCTTATCTTCCTTCCTCTCAGGGATTGCTCCTACAGTGCTGGAACACAGACATGGGTCCCAGGCCCCATCCCACTGTTGCCCCTTCACACACCCTGGCCTGTGTTTCTGGGGTGTGGACCTGGGCAGTGCTCAGGCCCCTTGTCTGGTGTAATGCTCTGCAGTGCCTTTTTGAGTCCCTGGTTCCATGTGAACAAGGGCTGGATTTTCATGTGCACCAGGCCCCCGAATCCCCATCTCTGCCCCCAGGTCACCACGGACCTGCACCACCAGTGCACCGACAAGCATACAGGCACCTCGGCCTCTGCCCCACTGGCTGCAGGCATAATCGCTCTTGCTCTGGAGGCCAAGTAGGTGACAGTGGAGGCCCTACTACCATCCTGGACCCCCCAGTTGTGGCCTCAGCTTATTCCCTCGTCTCCCCCAGCCCATTTTTGACATGGAGGGACATGCAACACTTGGTGGTTCGTGCATCCAGGCAGTCACATCTTCAGGCTGAAGACTGGAGGACCAATGGCGTGGGGCGTCAAGGTACTGCATGGCCAGGTGGGGGTGGGGACACCATGCCCACAGAGTGAGTGATGGCCCCCTCCACACAGTGAGCCACCACTATGGCTATGGGTTGCTGGATGCTGGGCTGCTGGTAGACTTGGCTCGCACGTGGCTGCCCACACAGCCCCAGAAGAAATGTGCCATTCGAGTCCTCCATAACCCCACGTGAGCGCTGTCCTCGGTCCCAACCACTGTGCATTACCTGCCAACTCCCCATTCCTCCCCCAACACCTGTCACATCTCCAGCCCTCTCCCACACCTGTCATTAACACCCAGGCAGACACTTGGGAGGCAGACCCTGAGGCCTCAGTAAATCTTAGAGATGGGTCCCCTGATCTGAGCCCAGACCCTGCCTGCTGGCTGCCCATCCCCCCAGCAAGCCAGCAGAAGGAGCCCTGATGCCCCATGCCACCCATAGCCCCATCCTGGCGCTGATGCACATGAGAAAGAAAGTGTCGGCTTGTGCTGGCCGGGCCAACTACATCCGCTCACTGGAGCATGTGCAGGTGCAGCTGTCACTGTCCTACAGCCGCCGGGGGGACCTGGAGATCTCGCTCACCAGCCCCATGGGCACTCGCTCCACACTTGTGGCCATCAGGTCAGGGTCGGGGGACCTGCCCTATGGGTCCACACAGGGAGGGGCAAGTGCACTTTGGAGTCAGGCGTGGCCTGCGCAGGGGTGACCAGTCCTGTGAGGGCCACTTCTGCAGGCAGCACTTGGCATTGCAGTCAGACACTTGCTGTGGTTCAGTGGGTCCTTCATGACTATAGTCATCACTCTTTTACCCCATCCCCACCTGTCTGCCCCAGACCCTTCGACATCAGTGGCCGAGGCTATAACAACTGGATCTTTATGTCCACCCACTTCTGGGATGAGGACCCGCAGGGCTTGTGGACCCTGGGCCTGGAGAACAAGGGCTTCTATTTCAACACGGGTGAGAGGCTGGCACAGGCTGGAAACTCTAAGGCCTACCTGAATTACCCCACTGCAGGAGACTCTCAGTGATCTTGCATAGTAGAAATAGACATCAGTTATCATCCCACAATGGCTGTTGGGGGCCGGGGCACCATCTGAGTCTGAAGCTACAGGGTGGGGTAGGGATGACTGGGGAGTGGGGTCCAAAATGACAGGATTAGGCCATTGATAGTTTCTTTTCCTTATCCCTGTGCTCACCATGACCCTTGCGCAGGGACACTGTACCGCTACAAACTGCTGCTCTATGGGACAGCTGAGGATATGAGAGTGCGGCCGCCAGGCCCCCAGGTGACCAGCAGCGCGTGTGTGCAGCGGGACACAGAGGGGCTGTGCAAGGGTGAGTGCCCAGAGAGGCATGGCCCATTTGCTGGCAGTGTGCGTGTGCGGCCCAGGATAGGTAGGTGGGCCAGGGCTGTACACCTCAGCCTCACCTCCATGTCCATATGCCCCATGCAGAATGCCACAATCCTGCCTACAACCTGGGCCACCTCTGCCTCTCCCACGGCCCGTCACAGTACTTCAATTGCACCCAGAAGGCAATGACTGCTGGGTCTGGGTGCCCAGTCACAGTCATACTCACCCTGCATGTGTGCTTCAGCTGCCACTTCTGCTATACCTGCTGTGGCAGTTCCTTGCTCAACTGCATCACCTGCTGCCTACCATACATACTGGATGAGCATGGGGGCTCCTGCTCAGGGCCTGTCCCCCACAAAGGTCACCCCCAGCCTGGCTGATCGTGGCCTTTGGGAACATCCTCCTCTATAGTATCCACTCCATGGGCTGCCTGCTCCCCTGTGTAGCCCAGTGCCAGAAGCCACTCCCATCACCAACTGCTGGCTGGACCCCAGAGACATCTCACCTTGGCTTAGGCCTCTGGTGGGAGACTACTGCCCTGCCTCCTTGTTCCAGATCAGAGTGTGTGTGTATATATTTGGGATGGAGATGGGGTGGGATGGGGCAGAAGCCAGGCCACAATGGTGACCAACATCCCTTCTCTGCCCCAGAATCTGAAGGAAGGGGAAGGGAGAGCCAGTGACACTATCCAAAGTCTCAGGGACCATATCTGACCTCAGAGTTTGCAATAAAGACTTAATAGGAGGTGCCAAGTCTCTGGTTTCCTTTGGGGCACAGCCAGGTCCCCCATCCCCAGCCATGGTTGGGTATCCCCTGTGCCCTGTTTGAAGATCACCTTCCCTGGCCATTAGCCCCTGGGGACCCAGCAACCACAAATAAAAGAGGGTCAGTCTGGGACCCAGAGACCCCAGCTATGGGGGTGGGGGTTCCTAGTGATATCCACATGCTTTGAGTGCAAAGCTTCTAGGAACCAACCCACATTCTCCCTTTCACCTGGTTGACACAACTAGCAGAAGAGGGTCTATGAGCTTCCAATAATTACACTCCCATTTCTTGAAGTCATCGGAAAGCTGCGGGAATTATGGGCTGGAAGTACATTGCTCTCATCCCTCTACGGCCTCAACTTTCCCATTTGTAAAGTGGGTCTTGCACCTCTCTGGAACAGAAAGAGAATCTTGAGGTATGGGGGTGAGAAAAGGGGTACAGAGTAAGCTATTAAATGCCCCTCCTCTATCCTCACACACACCAATAGGATGGGGACACATTTGTCCCAATTTTCAGAGCAGGGAGGGGCTTCCATGAGGAAGTGAAGAAGGGGCCTGCCCTTGATTATGGGGCTTCACTCAGGCTCCAAAGGGCAGGCCTCACCTCTTGTAGGAGCTCATTGGCCCTAGAAACCACCTCCTTTTGTGGTACTGGGAACCTGGGAATTTGCTCTGCTACTGGGCTCAGTTGCCCAACTTTATTTTATTTTATTTTTTAAAATATATTTTATTGATTTTTTACAGAGAGGAAGGGAGAGGGGTAGAGAGTTAGAAACATCAATGAGAGAGAGACATTGATCAGCTGCCTCTTGCACGATCCCTACTGGGGATGTGCCCGCAACCAAGGTACATGCCCTTACTCCGAATCGAACCTGGGACCTTTCAGTCCGCAGGCTGATGCTCTATCCACTGAGCCAAACCGGTTTTGGCACAGTTGCTCAACTTTAAATCTTAAAGGGAAGAAGGCTCTGTTGAGGGCTTTGTAGCTGAGCAGTGAGAGGCACCAATTGTACCTCTCTCACCAAATACAAGGATCACAAGAGGCAGTTTTCCTGCCTGGCACACAGTAAGCACCCAAAATGCACCAACTTGGGGCAGCCATTGGGCAGTTCCACAGACATTAAACCCAGTTACTAAATGAACCAGCAATTCCACTTGCAGATATATAGGCAGGAAAACTGAAAACAGAAGTCCACACAAAAACCCGTGTAAACATGTTCATTGCAGCAGGGGTCACAACAGCCAAAAGATGGAAACAATTCAAGTGTCCATTAGCAAATGCACACATGATCTCTTCACACCCTGGAATATTCTCAACCCTGAAAATGAGTGAAGCACTGACACTCACTACAACATGGATGGACTTTGGAACCATGATACTCAACCGTAAGAGAAGCCAAACATCCAAAGCCACATAGTCTGTGATTCTATTTATGTGAAACCAGAGGCCCGGTGCATGATATTTGTGCACTGGGGGGGGGGGGGGAGGAGGAGAGGGACTTCCTTGGCCCAGCCTGTGCCCTCTCGAAGTCTGGGACCCCTCAGGGGATGTCATGAAGGCAGGAGAGGCTCCTGTCATTGCCACTGGGCTTGTCTGCTGTGATCCCAGCTTCTGGCTGAGCAGCGCTCCTCTGTGGGAGTGCACATACTATCAGGGGGCAACTCCTGCACTGAGCGTCTGTCCCCTGGTGGCTAGTGCATATCATAGCAACCAGTCATTCTGCCATTTGGTTGATTTGCATATAAGCCTTTTATTATATAGGATATCCAGAACAGGCAAATCCACAGAGACAGGAAATGGATTAGTGGGGGGTGGAGGGGAGTGACTGCTAATGGGCTTCTTTTGGGGATGATGCAAATGTTCTAGAATTAGACTACTGTGATGGTTACACACACACACACATATATTCACAAACCACAGAATTGTATACTTTACAATTGGACTTTATGCTATGTAATTTATATTCAATAAAGCTGTTAAAAACACACACATACACAAATCGCCCTATGCTCTGAGACTGTCTGTTCTAGCCAGTCCAGCACCACCCATCGGGTGAGGAAGGGGTTTGACAGATTAGAGGGGGGACCTGGACCCAGATCCAGCAGGCGAGTTGCTGGTGTATGTCCTGCGTCCATGGCCACCTCGCTGGTAATTGGCACAGCTAGCATTCACTGAATGCCTCTGTGCGCAGGCCTCCTTGTGTGGATAGGACCTTTGTTCCCAGGACAGCCATGCTGGTTGGGTGTTGTGTCCCCCTTTTGCGAAAAACAGCCTCTCGCTTTGTTATGCAAGGAGGGAAGCCGGGATTGGACCCTACATCCATTGCTTGAGTTTCCAGTCCGGAGAGGTTGAGGTCGCGTATTTTCTGATTTTTGTCCAGCTACAGCTCCTTTTTAATCACACCAGGTGGCTCACGGGTGCGGCCTCTTTAAGAAGGGGCGTGACCTCATGACGAGCGGGGGGGTGGGGAGGGCCTGAGCAGGAGAAGGCCGGAAGTTCGCCTCAGGACTTGGAGGGCGGAGCCATACTCCCGACCGGAAGCAGAACTATCTGCTGTGAGCGGTTTGCAGCTCCGGGCGCGTTCTTTGGTGAGGAGAGGTAGGTACCGTTTCAGCAGGGAAACTGAGGCAGAGGTGGAGCCGGACACTGAAGGGGCGGGGCGACCCAGGAGGGGCGAGGCAGGACTGACGTGTAGGAATCCGCTGGGCGGTTGGAACCACCTCCGGCCGCGAGGGGGATTCCCCGGTGACGCTCGGTTCTCTCGCCTGCAGGGATGGGCTCCAAGGCCAAGAAGCGCGTGGTGCTGCCCACTCGCCCGGCGCCCCCCACGACGGAGCAGATACTGGAGGATGTGCGGGGGGCGCCCGCCGAGGACCCAGTCTTCACCGCCTTGGCCCCGGAAGGTAGGGGGAGCCTAGAACCCGCAGGCCCGCAGTGGAGAGACCGCCCCGAGACCCCAGCAGCGATGCGCCGGGGGTGGGTTGTAGGACGTCCGTTGAAACCGTGGATTTTTTTTTTATTTTTTAAAAATATATTCCTATTGATTTCAGAGAGGAAGGGAGAGGGAGAGAGAAATATCAGTGATGAGGGAGAACCACCGATCGGCTGCCTCCTGCACACCCCCCACTGGGGATTGAACCAGCAACCTGGGCATGTGCCCGAGACCTAATCGAGCCCAGGACTCTTCAGTGCCCAGGCGGATGCCCTACCCATTGAGCCAGACCGGCTAGGGCGAAACCGTGAAACTTAGAGCAGATACTGGCCTGGTCCTTACCCTCTCTGAGCCCTCTTCTCATTGTAAAGTGTGGCACGTCTTCAGAAGAGCGTCTCAGACCCGGGCCCGCAGCCAGATCATGCCCACCGCCTGTGCTGGTAAGGCCAGGAAGCTAAGAATGGCGTTTACACTTTTCAATTCTTGGGGAGAGACTATTTTGTGATAAGTGTTAAGGGTATGAAGTTCAGATTTGTGTCAGTAAAGCTGTGTTGTTGCACAGCCATGCCTGTTTGTGGATGTCTGAACCTGGCTACTTTCAGGACATAATGGCAGAGTTGAATAGTCAGGACAGACTGACTGGCTCTGCAAAGCCAAAACTATGTATTTGAGGGAAAAGTTGCTCAGTCCCTTGTGGAGAAGATGATAACAGGTCAGTGACTAATGGCTTTGGCCCACAGTTGTTGGGTGAATTGTGTACTGGTCCATGAAGTTTGCCTATTCATTCAACAAACTTTCATTAAGAACCTATTATGGCCCTGGCCAGTATATCTCAGTGGTTAGAGCTTTGGCCCCGTGCACCAAAGGGTCTTGGGTTCAATTTCCATTTAAGGGCACGTACTTTTATTGCAAGTTTATTCCTCAGCCCCAGTCAGGGCGCTTGCAGGAGGAAATCAATTGATGTGTCCCTCTCATATCAATGTTTCTCTCTCTTTCCCCTATCCCTCCCTCACCTCCCTTCCACTCTCTAAAAAATCAATGTAAAAAATCTCCTCAGACCAGCTGGGTGTGGCTCAGCAATTAAGCATTGACCCAGGAACCAAGAGGTCACCAGTTCGATTCCCAGTTAGAGTATATGCACCGGTTGCGGGCTCAATCTCCAGAATGGGGCATGCAGGAGGGAGCCAATCATTGCTTGTCTCTCATCATTGATGTTTCTGTCTCTCTTTTCCTCTCCCTTCCTCTCTCTGAAATCAATAACAATATCTTTTTTTAAAAAAAAAAAAGGGAACTAAATTTCTTTTTTTTAAATTTCATCGGTTGAGGATTAACTAAAAAACAAACAGGTTCTGTTCTAAGCGTTGGGGTGAACAGGTGAACAAAAGAGATGACAGTGCCTTCCCTCAGCCCATTGGGACCAAGACAGTAAACACGTATCTCATGGGCAATATGAAGTGAGAAATGCTATGGGAAACATTTTTTAAAATTAAGTAATAGTAAGAAATTTTCAGTTCATTGTTCCATGTAGCCACATTTCAAGTGCCCAAGAAGCATTTATGGCTACTGCTATTTTGGGCAGCTCAGATGGAGGACTTTTCCATCACCAGGAATATTCTGTTAATGGGCAGTCCTAGGAACATAAGCCAGATTTATCTCCAGCCTGGGTCATCTGAGATTTCTTGAGCCCAGCTTAAGAATTATTGACATAAAAGGGGACATCTGTAATATTTTCAACAAAAAAGGTAAACTTAAAAAAAAAAGCATTATGGACAGGTCTGAAGGTGGGGAAACTGAGGCACAAGCAGTGCTGGGGCCGCTCACGGGAGAGGTGCTTCCCCTGCAGGACCGTGTTTTTATCTAGGACCACACTTAATCTTTATGTGCGCTGTCTGGCGTTTCCCACCTTATTACTAAAGCAGATGGGGAAAAGTGGTTAATAAATACCAGAGTTTGCAATGTCTGTGCTAGGCATTTGGCCTGCAGGGGTGTGACAGCAGCCAGCCACCAAGCATAGCAGGTGGCATTGTTCCCATTCCAACAGACCCAGGCAGAGCAAAGAGGATCTGGATATGTCCCTGAAGTTGTGCTTTTTCTCCACTGCTTTCTCAACCCCACTCCACCCTACCTCCTTTGGCTGGGCACCCTGTTAGGAAGCGGAATCACCTGGAGACTTGTGTCCACACGCTCCTGTCTTTGCAGCCTCCTGACTGTCAGATTTTTCAAGATTACAGGGCCATGGCATAGTTTTTCGGGGAGCAGGAGTTTGCATCTGAGGCTTTAAGAATAGGAATGAGGGCTAGCCTGCTCAGCGGTTCCATTGTGGGGTCAGTGCCTCTTACAGGAGTGGTACCCACCCCCAGGTAGGGCCTCTTTGTGACCAGGAGGGGTGGTAAATGGAGGCTTCTCTCAGCCCCCTCTCTGAGCAGTGGTCTGTGTTCTGTCCCCAGATTCCCCAGGCTCCTGGAAGGCTGAGAACCCTGAGGCCCAACGGGAGCAGCTCTACCAGCAGAGCAGAGCCTATGTGGCCGCCAACCAGCAGCTGAGACAAGCAGGTGATGAGCTAAGACGAAGGTGTGAGGACCTTTGGCAAGCTGGCCAGAAGCTGGAGCAGGACGTCGTCCAGGTGAAGCAGGTGGCACTGTCAGGGGCCTCAACCACCTTCTCAGGCTGACCTGACCCTTGGGCTCGTCTGAGCATGCAGTCCCTGGATAGTGGAGCCCATGGCCTCCTGTCACATCTCAGACATGGGCTCCTGGGTCCCAGAAGCAGATTCTGGGCTCTCTGTTTCATGGCTAAGCCTGCCTTGGTATCCAGAGACCCCTGGGGACAGAGCCTGCCCGGTGTGTGGTTGCAGCAGGAACAGTGGAGAGTGAGGGGCACACCTGTCTCATCAGGGCACAGGCCCATTATCAAGGGTCAGGACATGCTTTGTGGATGCCACTCCCCCCTGGGCTTCTCTTCTGGAGCCTGATTGCCTTCAGCCTCAACTTGATTTGGAGCCTCAGGACCCATCCTGCCTTCTCTTCCTTTGGTAACCCTGTTTCACTGGTCACCCATTAAACTGAGCCTGTCTCTATATGAACTGTGGGGCCCCCAGAAGTTCCAGAAGACAATGGGGGTTCTGTCCTCTCTCACTTTGGGGGCTGTGGCTATGTGAGGAGAGATTGCCCAGTAGGGCCCAGTCTGAGATGGAGCCTCCAATGGCATTGAGCACCTCAATCTAAGGCAGGGGTTTTCCCCTAGGGTAGCACTTGTGCGACCGGTTCATGGTCGGAGTGCAAGACTAACCTGTTGGCTGTGGGATCTATCAGATGGGATGCTGGCCTGGGCTCCCAAGATAGGACAAGTTAGTCAGTTACTTGCCTGGAGCCCTCATCCAACCACCTCCATCCTGGCAGACCAGGCCGTCATGGGTGTCCCCAACAAGTCCCTCAGAGGAAATTCCCACTGCCACTAGCGTTCTAGACAGTACCTCTGTGAACCACTCTTTTCCAGGTTTCCCCATGAGCTTAGGGAAGCACCTGGACATACAAGGCAAGTTCTTGACACCGGTGACCCAGCATCTCTTTCTTCTGGAAGAAAGGGTGCCTGCTTAAATCTGAAAGATCCCTGAAACCCTTAGGGACACAGGCATTCAGAACATGCTGGCATGGCTCCAGTTAGGGCAGTGGACACTGAGGCTACACTTTCCATCAACCCCTGGCCTCCCTGCTAATGTCTCAAAGTATCCTGCTGTCCTGGGCTGGGAGTTCACCCCTCCCTGCATGTCCCTGGCCTTCAGGTTGGGTCACCTTAGTGAGTCTAGGGGCTCCAGAGCCCCCGCCCTCCATGCCAGGATCATGGTGAGACACTCCAGCTACCTTCTAGGCATCCGCCTGTCCTTAGTGCTCTTCTTGCACAAATCCCACAGCCTGATCTGCCTCTAGCACATGGACCCAGAGCGAGCAATCTGGATGGAAAACCCACAAGTATTCCAGCCCCACCCACCCAGTCATCACCCACTTGAAAATAGTTGTGTACAGCAAGATTCAACAGCTTATTTATTAAAGGTGCACATAAGATGCCTGGTTCTGTGCCTTCCTTCCACCAGACGATGGCTTTAGGTTGACTGGGGTGGGAGAGGGGAAACTGGGCTATATGTATTTACACATCTTGTAACACTGCAGGGACCCAGGGCATAGACTGGAGGAGCACAGAGATAGATGGACCAAAACAACTAGGCTCTGGCTGGGACACTATGGCCACTGGCCAGGTGACAGACTGGGGCAGAGGGAGTGAGGTAATGCTGTACCTGCAGGAATGTTGTCCCCAATTCAGTATCCAGTGGTTGCTCAAGGTCTTGGGCTGAGGGTACTTTGGAGGCAAACAAGGTCCCCTCAGCATTGTCAGGTAGCCGAGCAACCCTGAGGGGATCAAGCCTTCATGGGAGATATCCTTTGGGTCCTAACACTTTAATCCTCTAGCTCAGGCCTAGAATCAATTGTTCAGTGACCACCACTCTTCCCAGGGCTCCCACTGTCCTGCCCTGCGCAATTGTGAGATGTGGCTATGCCTCTATCACGGGAACAGAGAAGGCAAATGTGGCTGCTGGACATAGATGGGGCATGACTCCTGGTGTGTTGGCTGAGGTGAAAGCTGTCCCCTTCTGAAGATAAGGGGCAGGTGGAGGGGGCAGCCAGGGAGGTCTGGGTCTCTCACCAAGTCATAGCAGCCACTCTGGCTCTAGAGGTAGCTCTGGGAGTTCTCCTCTTGGCCCATGTGGGAAAACTGAGACAGAATATTGAGAGTACCACCCAGAGTCTCACAGTGCATGGGTGCTCTTCCCCTCCCCCCCAGTATCCATCACTTCAGATTCCCTATGGCTGAGCAAGCTGTGTGTGAGTCTGCACAACTTCTTCCACCAGGCCATTTTGGGAGGTAGCATGGTAAGTGTGAGAATAGATATCTCACAGCCCCTGCTTAAAAAGGAGTTGAGACCACCCAGTCCTGCCACTTCAGGTTAAAGATGGGAGACAAGGAGTCCTGGTTTCTGAGATGCATCTGAAATACCACTGCTCCCCCCCCCACACACACACACACCAGTGTGTCCTAGGGTTAGCTGTGGGCTCATGCAATGCACTGCCCAGCCCTCATTGCCATCATCCTCTGTGTGCCAGCTCATCCTAGAAGTTTGGTCATAAAAGGAGTACTTGGTGCACCAACCATTTCTGCATCCTGCCTGTGGCCTGAGGCAGAGGCCTGGCATTTGTCCTGGTGGATAGGATGTTCCAGAGCTTATAATGCAGCATGGCACAGATATGTTAGCAGAAGTAACATTGTGTCTGAGAGTTGGATCAGTGTGGCCCAAAGAGCCTTACTGGGGAAACAGGATAGTCCAGTAAACACTTCTGCTCTTGCTCAGCTCTTTCCATAGACAGGGGATAGGGAGGGACAGTGGTGCCCATGGGCAGGGACAGGAGCTCCTGCACTTCCACCCAACCTACCAGAGAAGGGACCTAAAATCTAGTCATCATGTTGCCGGTCTCCTCAAACAGCATCTGCTTCCCAGCCCCTCTGGGGCAGCACTGTGGCAGATGTATGAGCCCAAGAGCAGTGACTTCTCAAAGCCAAACTTCCCCAGGAATGAGGCCATTGGCTGTATCTGCAAGAAGCCAAGCAAGGACCTTAGCAGTTTCCCCGCATACATACACACTGGCAGGAGCTACAGAGGCCCACCAGGCTTCTTGTGCCCCTCCATCTCTGCCTCATTGACACCAACACTTGAGCACCCCAGCAGCCATGGCCTCTACACATCCAGCTAGTCTGGCCACAGTACTGGGGCCCTAGGCCCTGTAGCTCCTCCTAGGCCAGGCGTCAGCCCCACCTCAATCCCTGCAGTTGTGCTGTCCTATAGGTCCTGGGCTTGGTGTGTCACCAAGGTGAACCGTATTTGGTTGATTCTCATCCTCCTTCCCACTGCATCTCACCTGCCAGTTGTTCCTGACTCCCTCTACCTACATCTCTAGTCCCCCTTTTCCTCCTTTGGCCAAAACCAGCACCTACCCCAGCCAGGAGTGGGGATATAGGGTGGCCCTGCATCACCCAACTATCTTCCTTTGCCCTTCTCTCCTTGCTCCTTCCAAGCTGTTCTGACAGTGCCCCGCTATCCATTAGCCTCTGGGTTGGCACCTAAAATGGAGGGGCCTGACTCACTGTCAAGCTCAGCTATACCCCTCCCTCAGTTCAGCCGTCATAATTAAAAATTACCCAGCTGCCCCTGTAATAATGAGCTTTGTCCTCTGATGGATGCCTCGGGCTTGTGCTGGATGCCACCACCCTGAAGCCTCATCCCCCACGTCAGGTGGATGCTGTAATCTCTCTTGGTTCCCCACAGATGAGTGTCCTGCTAAGGCTTAAGCGCAATTGGGCTGGGGATCAGGAGGGTGGTCTCTGCATGTGGGCAAGGCTGGG
The DNA here is from genome assembly GCA_011751065.1 of Lasiurus cinereus. Taxonomy (NCBI): domain Eukaryota; kingdom Metazoa; phylum Chordata; class Mammalia; order Chiroptera; family Vespertilionidae; genus Lasiurus; species Lasiurus cinereus. Next base: position 379,425 of record JAAGEH010000326.1, on the reverse strand, counting down.
ACTTGAGATCCAGCATGCAGCCCAATTCCTTCTCTAGTCCCCACAGCGCAAAAGCAAGCATGAGATGTGAGGCCGACATGGGCTGGGGTGGGCTCTGAGGGCGGGGACTCAGGTAAGTAGGCAGTTCCTGGGACCACCCTCAGGACAACCAGATAGCTCTTGGCTAGAGAGGATGTTCCAGAAAACTAGTCCAGGCAACTATTCTACGAGGTCAGCGGGCACAGGGGCTTTCTCCACAGCTGAGTCAGTGGTGGTGGCCACTACCATGGGGCTGGGCACATAGTTGAAGGGGGGGACTCGGGCTGAGCGACTGGGAGAGCCATGCCGGCTGGCAGTAAAGCCCCCCCCAGCCATTCCTAGGCTCTCATGGGTGAAGGGGGCTGAGGTGGGTGCCTTGGCAGGACCAGGCTTATCCACGTCGCTGCCAAGAAGGGATGTAGGTCCGCTGGCCAGGGCCTGGGGAGGCCCCCTGCTCTCCAAGCTTGGGGATGTGCTGGAGTTGGTCTTGGTGGCAGCAAAATCCTCTGTCTGGACCACAGCATCACTGGTCTTGCGCTGCAGGGGACTGCCTGGGCACTCCTCTGATGAGGTGCCCATGAGCGGCAGAGCGGTAGAGGGCAATGTGCTCCGCAGGATATGTGGCACATCCTCATCCCGGATGCGACGCCAAGTGGTGCACAGTGAGGCCACCCTGGGTAGGGGCCGGGCCTCTCCATCGCTGCTGCGGCGTGCAGGGTCAGATGCGGGACTAGGGGCAGCACCCTCTGGCTTTTGGACTGTGCTGATATGGGGCAGAGAGGCATAGCGCTTGACTGCCTCAGGCTGCGTGGCCTGCTTGCGGATGGGCAGACGGGATGGGCTCTCTGAGCTAGTGCGCCTTGGTGGCCGCTTACCAGGGCCTGACCGAGCTGTGGGGGGCTGCTGGGGAATCAGGGCCTGTGGGGAGGATGCTCGCAGTTCCTTGCAGCGGGAGGAACAGAGAAAGACAGTGGGCAGCGCAGGCCCGCTACGGCGGGGTGAGCCACCCTGGGAGGTGGAGGGAGTGGCTTTGGCTGTGGACAGTTCCAAACGACGTCGGTGTAGCAGGCCTGGTGATTCCTTGATAAAAGTCAGCTGCCGCTGGAAACCCGAGCGGTTGGAGGACTCGCTGCCACTGGACTGGGCTGAGGCCATGCGCACCAGGCCCAGGCGGCCCCCTCGGGCACTTGGGCACACCTTGGATCCCACCCGACCCCTGGAGCCTGGCTCTGGGGCTGCCCTGGCCAGGGATGGTGGCACCCGCTTGGTGGGCTTCTGCATGAAGGGGATCCGCACAGGTGACTTCTGTGTCTTGTGCTGCTTGGCCAGCAGGGCCCGCATGGGTGTCTTGGACACCAGTGAGGCCCCGGGGCTGGGCAGGGGCCCCGAAACATGGGCAGCCGGGAGCGACCTCCTAGGCAGAGGCTGGGAGGCAGGGGAGGTCTGGGAGGAGCTGGATGAGGGGGTCTTAGTGAGGCGGGCCGGTGGCGTGGCACTCCTCTGGAGGGGGCTCAGGGCTGCAAGCTCTGAGATCTTGCCAGGCCTGTGCAGGCTTTGAGACCGCTGCTGCCCAGGGCCCAGGGCTTTGGTGGGAGCTGCTGGTTGTGTGGGGCTCAGGGGTCCCATCTTCCTTGGTGTGGTGTGGGGGCCAGAGGTGCCTTTGGGCTGAGATCGGGTGGCTGGGCTGGGCATGTAGATCACTGTTCTTCCTCGAAGCATGGCTGGCATCCCAGGCGTGGTCTTCTGAGCACCACGTAGCTTCTCTGGGCCAATGGGCAAGCAGGAGCTGCTACTGCGCTGGGCCAGGGTCACATCCCGTTTCTCTGGCCGGGTGGCACTGCTCGCTTGTCCCTTTGCTCGTGTCTGCCGCCCTTTCCTGTGTAAAGAGGGCTGTAGGGTGGAGCCCACTGACAGCCCTGATGCAAAGGACAAGATAGAGTCAGACTCCGATGAGGCCTCCTGAGAGGCTGCTGCTGCGGCCTGGTGCAGCCAAGTGACGATGGAATTGGCGCCCTCCTGGATGGCGCGCCACTCAACGCTGTCCAAATCTGAGGCATGGTCTGACCCTGCTGCCTCCTCGCCACGCTCCTGCAGCCCCTCTGATTGCTTGTTTAGCCGGGCATCTCGGGGCTTGCGTCGCCTTGGATCTGACACCTGTGGGCCGCGCCTGGGCATGGCTGAGCCAATGCAGCGCCTGAGCATCTCCACTTTGGCCCGAGAACTGGGATAGCCATCTTTCCCACCTCCAGGGCCCCGGTCCTTGGTGACCACTGGCTCATGGGCTCGGAGCCTGCCAGCCTCAGGCTCAGGATCAGGCTCGGGCTCGCTGAGGGAACTGGTGGAGGAGCTTAGGGAGTAGCATGGTGGTGTCTCATCAGCAATGAGGCTAGGTTGGGCCCGGGTGGACACTGTGGTCTTGGGCACAGCCTGTGCCTTCTTCCTGCCAGCCAGGCGCTCCCTCTTCACTGTCTGGGGAGTAGCAGATGCCCACCGGGAGGGTGTCACCTCTGCTGCTGTGGACAGCTCCTCATCTGAGCCGTTGCTGTAGAAGCAGTACACAGCCTCCTCAGTAGGTGTTGTGAGGCATAGGGACTGCAGTGCCCCCTCCCCATGAGCTTGGCCCAATTGGGGGCTGTTCCTGTCTGCACAAGCTCTTGGGGGCTTTCGGAGGGGCAGCTCCAGCCCTGCCCGGTTCCTGACCACCCCTCGGACTGGCTCTGTTCTGCGGCCTGTACCCCCAGCCCTGTGCCGGTGCCCAGTGGCCTGCCTGGCAGGAGCCTCTAGGCCTGCTGGCTTCTGCCTATCCCCACACCCACCAGGTGGGCCCCTGGGAGATCCCTGCAGTGTCTCATTGCTGAGTGAGGCCACACTGAAATTGACCTGCGTGCCCTCGGTCAAGTCAGTGCATGAGTTGTCCTCCCGGGCCGGGGTGGGCACCAGCATGTAGACAGGCATGGGAAGTGCACAGCGGCTGGGCACCAGTGCTGAAGCCACCTTGCGGAGCCGGGTGGGCACGGCTGCACCCAGGCAATCGCGCAGCAGCTCCAGCTCCTGGTTGGTGGCAGGTGGTCCTTCAAGGCGACCACTGGCCTCATCTCGACAGCAGTGCCCAGCAAAGTGCTGGCTAGGGCCACCCCCCCCGCCAAGTTCAGGGCAGGCTGGAGGCAGCAGCCGCAGTTCAACATCCTTCTGCACATAGTGCTCATGTAGGGCCAATGCACTTAGGCTGGAGGCACACGAGAAGTTTTCATCTGGCTTCTCCACAGTGAAGCGCACACTGCCAGCGTCTAGCTCGGAGGGCAGCCAGCAGCGCTCTCGGCAGTCAGCAATGTCCAAGAAGCGCTTTACGTAGCTTTCCCACTGCAGGCTGAAATGGGTGGTTTCGTGCTCACCAGGAGGTGGGGGGGCCAGTGGTGGTGTCTTGCTGCGACTCGGTGGCATGGTCTGCCCAGGGCTGTCAGGGAGCTCGCTGGGACTGACTGTGCCACTGCCCAGACCACTGCAGGGGTCACTGGGGATGGAGCTGGCAATGGATGGGCTCTCAAAGCTGCCCAGTGAGCTCACCGAGCTGCAGCGGCTCAGCACCAGTGGTGTCTCCTGCACACAGTTCTCTGAGGAGCTAGACGGTGTGGTGTCTTCCACTCCCAGGCTCCGGCCCCGAGGGGGCACAGGGATGGCCATGGGCAGGGAGGCAGTCCCTGGCCCATGCCAGGCCCCGTCCAGCTCTGCCTCGCTGGGGCCAGCCTCCTCCAGCCCCTCCAGGGACGAGTCACTGTCATCCAGGTCCCCTGCCTCGCTGGGTCCCGGGTTGCCGGCCGAGGACAGGGAGGACAGGGAGCTACAATGGGACAGGCAGAGTGGTGCCGCCTCTGCCACCCGCTTCTCAGGAACCTTGTTCAGGCCCTCTGCAGGCAGCCAGGCGTGTTTCCGGGTCCCAGGGACCGGGAGCCCCACACCAGCCCTGGCAGTGTCCTTGAGCAGTGGCACATGCTGATAGGAAGGTGACAGCTTGATGGTGCGCACACAGGCATCGGTGGCTGCAGCTTCCCGGGCTGCTGGCTTAGCCTGGCCACCCAGCAGGTTGAGATCAAGTTGGCTGGGCCGTGCCTGGCCACAGGGGGGCCCCTCTCGGCGCTTGGCCAATGAGGTCAGCGGGCAGGGCCTTATGTGGTCACGGGGACAGTGCCCATCACTGGTGCTGCCACTGTTCAGGCTGTCATTGGAGAGGCTGGCATGGGCTACCTTGAGCCGCAACAAGGGGTGAGCTCGGCCACTGGCCTCCCGCTGCCCACGCTTAGGCCCCCGGCAAGGAGAGCAGGACTGGGCTCGGCCCTCCCGCAGTGCCTCCTGCCCGGGGTCCCCAGAGCTGAGGCTGAAGCTATCATCAGATGATGTGTGTAGGGCTGAGATGTCCTCCACCAGCCGGTCGATCCGAGCCACTGCCAGTGCTAGCTTGGCCTTGGCCCTGGCTGCCAAGGCTGCCTCCCCACCGGCCTCCTTCTCCAGCTCTGGGCCACCATGATGGGCAGGTGGGGCACGGGCCACTGCCTGGCCTTGCAGGAAGTTGCTGCCCAGAAAGAGGGACAGCACAGGACTGGCAGGCTCGGCGGTGGCGGCCACAGCGGCCAGGGAGGGCACATCATCATCGTCAAAGCAGCCCGAGTCTGAGGCATAATCCTGGGCCAGCCCATCCAGGTGCCGCAAGGGTGGCAGCGGCTTCTTGGAAGCAGCCTCGGCCTCAGCCTCAGGCAGGTCCTGCTTCTCCAGGTGGTCCAGCGTCTGGGCCAGGTGCCGTGCATCCAGCTCGGCTTCCAGGGCCCGCTGCTTGCGCACATACAGGCTGGGCGCACAGGCACTGGGCGAGATGGCAGTGGCTGCTGCCTGGTATTTGGCAGGCCGGTGGGCCAGCAGGTTGCGCAGGGCAGCAGCACTGCCCATGGCAATCATTTTGTGTTTGGAGTGCACCAGGTTGCGCAGCATGGCCACGGCGCCCAGGTCCCACAGCAGCTCCTGGTCTCGAGGGCTGCGGGCGGACAAGTTCCAGAGAGTGCCACAGGCGTTGCTCACGATGGTCAAGCTGTGTGATGTCAGGTGCTGCAGCAGCGTCTGCAGGCAGTTGTGGTCCCGCAACACCTGCCTGCAGCACAGAGGGGTATGTCAGGCGGGGCCAGCCTCGTCTTACCAGGAGGGGGTGGCCAGATTTAGCAAGTAAAAATATAAGGCACCCGGCTGAGTTAGAATCTCAGAGAAAAGAATAAATATGTAGTATAAATCTATCCCAAGTATCAAGTGGGATATACTTGTGTTAATTTTTTTACTTAAAAGCAATAATATATTTATTAAATAATTGTAGTAATAAGTTAAAAATACCTTTTAAAATAAAGTTTAGTGTATCTTATTTTAGCATAATATCTCATGTGACATTTGGGATAAACATACTATAAATTCTATTTGTTTTTAAAAATACTAAGTATTTGTAAATTATTAAATTAATAAATATTTTATTCACAAATAAAATATTTAGCAAAGTATATCTCATGTAATATTTGAGGATACTTATATTACAAAAATTAGTCCCTGGGACAAATCAGAACACCCATTTACTGGAGGAGAAACCAAGGCTGCAGTCTCAGTGGCAGTTCACTACAGAATGGGTTCTGCCATTCTACCATCAGCCTGGCTACCCAGCAGGTTCAGATCAAGTTGGCTGGGCCGTGCCTGGCCACAGGGAGCCCCCTCTCGGCGCTTGGCCAATGAGGTCAGCGGGCAGGGCCTTATGTGGTCACGAGGACAGTGCCCATCATTGGTGCTGCCACTGTTAAGGCTGTCATTGGCGAGGCTGGCATGGGCTACCTTGAGCCGCAACAAGGGGTGAGCTCGGCCACTGGCCTCCCGCTGCCCACGCTTAGGCCCCCGGCAAGGAGAGCAGGACTGGGCTCGGCCCTCCCGCAGTGCCTCCTGCCTGGAGTCCCCAGAGCTGAGGCTGAAGCTATCATCAGCCCCAGACCACACCTCGGGTTCCACCTTCGCCCAGCGCCCTCTGTGGTGCCCTCTGCCCTCCACGATGTGGGGAGGGATGGACCCACCTGTAGTCCTCTCGGGTGGCGATGAGGCTGGACACATTGCGCAGGATGCCTCCACCGCTCTCAATGATGGCCAGCGAGTTGCTCTGGCACTTGTAGGTCAACGTGCTCACTAGGAAGCCCAGGGCACCATCCACTTGGCAGATGGCTGCCTTGTTCTCTGTGCTGTGTGCCGAGAGGTTCCACAGGGCACTGAGCACACTCTTCAGGGTGGACTCCTAGGCACAGGGGTGGGACAGGTGAAGGTCAGTGGAGGGGGGCCCCAGGCACTGGCCCCACCCACTTGGCCCTCTCCAATAAGGCGCAGACAAAAGGCTGGAAGGAAAGGCACCCAAATACATTTTCAAATAAAAGTGAAATGTAATAAAACTGGTCCTCACAGGATCTCTGAGTTGAAGGGATGGAAACCACAGGCCTGTCTGAGGACCAACTGGTAAGCTAAGTGGTAAGCTGTTTGATTTGTCTCCCCCCAAAGACAGAGAACTCACTCACTACCTGTTGCCTGTATCTCCCTGTCCTGTGGCTGGTATTAAGCAGCCAAGGCAATGTCCTCTCCCCTGGGTCTCAGGTGCATTCCCCCTACTCCGTCGTGCCCATTCAGTGCCTACCTTGGAGGCTCGCAGGACACACTGCATCAGGGCGGTCATGCTGCCGACCTCCCTCAGTACCTTCTTGCTGTTGATGTCAGCCCGCCAGGACAGGTTGCGCAAGATGCTGGACACCACCTGGGTAAGGGCACAGGGCGAGCACGATGGGCCCAGGGCCCCCTGCCCTCAACCTCTCATGTGGTGGGGCTACAGAAAGACTGAAGGGGATGCCCATCACACCCACAGGAAAGGGAACTCTGTCAGCAGGGGTCCTGGACAGTGGGACACTCAGCAAGGCTCTCCCCACACCCCACCCCACCCCACTCCATCCAGGTACCTGGTGAAGATCCTCGCTCTCAGAAGCCAGTTGGGCCACGATAGCCTCCATGCTGCCACGCCGGGCACATAGTGTAGCCTGTGGGGTACCACAGGAAATTCATGCCATGGCCAGTGGGGCAGGAGCCATGAGGGACACCATGCCCCACCTTCAGGCTTTCTCCCTGAGCACCTACTATGTGCTAGAACTAAAGCCTCAGCATCCCATCTCACCACTATGGCAAAGGGATAGCAATCATCCTGTTGCTTTGATGAGGAAATTGAGGCTGAGACAGGTAGACACACAGCCTCCTCTAGTCTAGAGGCCCCACTCTGCAGTAGAGCAACCAAGAAGATGGTGGCCTGGCCAACAAAATCCAGCCACAGTCCCTCCTTTCACGGCCCGCTCCGGGCCTTAGTCTACCCACCTATAAATTGAGGACAACTTTCCCCACCTCTCAGTGCTGTTTTGAAGCTCAGACACCACCTGCCCACCCCAGGCACCTTGTTGGCGACATCCCCAAAGGTGAGGTTGGTGAGGGTCATGCCAGCATATCTGCGTAGGGCAAGGTTGAGTGGGTCCTGGGTCATCTTGTGCATCTCATAATCCACCTGCAGTAGATCTGCCACCGCCTGCAGCCCACCTATGGGGACATGGGAGAGTGCACAGGAGGTGCAGGGGTGCACCCCAAATGAACCCCAGCCTTCCAACCTCTGCCCATTCCATTCCTCTGCTTAGGTTCCCTCCCTTCATCCTACTCCTATGTCAGCTCTCCTCAAGCCCATTTTTGAAGCCAAACTCCAAGGATACCTCCTCCAGGTAGCCTGCTGCCAGGCTGGCATGATCCCCTGGATACTCTGTGACCTCCACACTCATCTCCTTTCACATTTCCATTCACACTTCTTCAGCTTCTAGGCCTTTGCATGTGCTGTTTTCTCTCCCTGGAATGCTTTTCCCTGTTATTTGCTCAGGTTCCTAGCTCCCTTTTGCTTTCAGGTCATGAAGGTCCTCAACACCCTAAATGAAAACCATCCCAAGACCATTAGATCTCCAGCCTCTGATGATTGCCACACACACAGTTCTTCAGTCATTATGAAAACTAGACTCTCACTTTACAAAGAGTAAGCAAACATGGGGGGAAATGATCAGGGTGAGTAGAAGAGAAAGAACTTGTGCCCCGCCAGCATGGCTTAGTGGTTGAGCATTGACCTATGAACCAGGTCAGGACACATGCCTGGGTTGTGGGCTCAGTCCCCAGTGGGGGACAGCCAATCAATGATTCTCTGACATCACTGATGTTTCTATCTCTCCCTCTCTGAAATCAATAAAAAATATATTTTAAAAATATTAAAAATATTTTTTTTAAATGAAAAGAATTAACTTGTGATGCAAATACAAGGTACCCTTCCAGCTTCACTGAGTAAAGACAACAGAGGCAATTTGTGCATTTAGGGGCTGGGGCGGTTGGACACTTCTGTGGTTTCCAGATCTCGCGTTTTATTTGGTTTGGTTGCTACCTTTCTCGTCTTTCTGCATCTTTCTAAATTAATCCAGCCAGAGGATAAATTCTCCAGCTGGGGAAGGAATGACTTGAAAGGTATAACCCTCATCAGTGTCTGCTGTCTTGTCACGGTTGCGAATGCCCATTTCTGTGCAGCCAGACCACAAGAGATTTGAATTAACCTTTGAGTGTGTGCTCATCTGCTGAGTGAGAAGCAGTATCTAATTTTGTAGCACCTGCAGTAAAATTAAGCACATTGATGAGATTTTTGTCCATGTTTCAATTACTTTAAATGATGATATAATGCTCTTAAAACTTCACAAGGTCTCCCCCGCCCCAACAACTCTGATTCTGTGTATTAAGTTGGACCTCTCATCTTTGCTATTGGCTTCCTGGCCACTTTCTTATCCTTTGAACCCAGGATCATTTTTTTTTAAATATATATTTTATTGATTTCTTTACAGAGAGGAAGGGAGAGGGATAGAGAGTTGGAAACATCGATGAGAGAGAGACATCGGTCAGCTGCCTCCTGCACACCACCCACTGGGGATGTGCCCGCAACCAAGGTACATGCCCTTGACCGGAATCGAACCTGGGACCCTTCAGTCCGCAGGCCGACGCTCTATCCACTGAGCCAAACCGGTTTGGCCATTTTTTTTTTTAAATATATTTTACTGATTTTTTACAGAGAGGAAAGGAGAGGGATAGAGAGTTAGAAACATCGATCAGCTGCCTCCTGCATGCCCCCTACTGGGGATGTGCCCACAACCAAGGTACATGCCCTTGACGGGAATCGAACCTGGAAACCCCTCAGTCAGCAGGCCGATGCTCTATCCACTGAGCCAAACTGGCCTTGGCTGGACCATTAAGGCTGAATGAGGCCCAGAAGCCTCAGGCCAAACGGAGGGGACCCGGAGGAGGTGTGGGGTGCACTCACCCAGCTCATTCATGGCACGACGATATTCCTCATCGAAGGACAGCTTCATCACTGCGCAGGTGGCCTGGCAGATCTGTGGCTCAATGGGGACTGGGGCTGTGGGCCAAGGGACCAGATCAGAGCTGTTCCAGTCCAGGAAATTACCCCTGTTGAGTCCTACCCGTCCCTGCCTTCACCCACACAAAGACCCAGGCTCTGCAAACCACTGCATGCTTGGCACCTAAGGGGTCACTCCCAGAGCAGTAGCCTCCTTTTCTAACTCTTCTTAAAATGAATAATAAGGTGCCTGCCTCACCCAGAGCTGAGACAGGAGATGAAGTTGTGCTGGTGCTCAGGACCTTTGGGTGGTGCTTTTGTCATAGATTAACTTTGTGACCAGCTGCCCAAACTAGGAATCTCAAAGTCAGCACCCATATTTCTTGTTATACACAATCCACCCATGCATTCAATGACTGTTTCTTGAGCTACCCTGCAACCAGGGCACAGGTTGCTGGTGGCACTTTTTGCCAGTCTATTATAATAAAGTCGCCATAGGCTTCAGCCCACACATGACACAGAGAAAAGGCTGGTGGCTGCTAATGAAATCACCCTGCCACCGTGAAAGCCCAATCTCTGTGGTCATTGCACAAAGGTGGCCAGGGAGGCGCACACTCACCGCTGCCCACCCCGCCTCCCTTGGTAGTGCTGTCCTGGGCCTGCAGCCAGTCCCAGCAGGTCTCACAGTAGGCTCGGATCTGCTCCAGCACGTGCAGGACACGCATTTCCTTGCGCGCCAGGCCCTGGTCTGGCTGGGAGAAGACAATGTTGTGCAATGCTGCATTGGCACGCATGCGTGCGTCCTTGGCTCCGGGCACCCCAGGGGACCCATTGCGACCCCCAGGCCCGGCCTCTGTGCCATGCAAGATCTGCAGCAGTAGCGGCAGGCAGCCTGAGCGGCGCATGGCGACACAGCTCTCTGGAGAACTGGACATGGCGAGTAGCGTGCGTGCTGTGTCCTCCTGGTCCCGTGTCGCCAGCATTGACAGCAGCCAGAAGACCACCTCCACCTGTGGCAGGGGAAGGGGGGCAGCAATGGATTCCACCTGGCCCCAGTCAGTGTGTCCACCCTCCCCAACCAGGGGCGACTCCCATGCTCTGGGTGATTCACCCTAAACATATTAGGAGTCCTGTGACCACAGCCCAGGAGAATCACTTCCTCACCCCCACCACCCTCACCTTGCCTCCCCCATGGGCCACCACACACCGTAGGGAGCTGGATGAGAGGCCTCAGTCATTGTAGAGATGCCTCCAGCCCATGAGGACCAAATGCCCACTCCACTGCCCTCACTGGGTACGTCTAGGGGTAACCCTACATCTAAGTCTAGAGTGCTCTCCCAAAAACATAGGACAGGTATCCCTGCCCACCTCACCAGGCCTCAAACCACGTGCTAATCCTACTAACCTCACCACACCCTAATCTAGCTGGCTTTCCACTCACCACCCTGCCTCTAGTTCACCCCAACGGGACTCCCCCTTACCTTGCTGTTGCCTGGCTGAGGGGTACCATCCTCCGGGTGCACAGAGTCCTTAGTCTCGGGGTCCTCATCCATTGGCACCGACTTTACTGCCAGGAGGGCCTATGAAGAGAACACCAGCCTGGGTGTTATGGGAGCACCACAGAAAGCACCCTAGCTGCTGATACTGGCCATACCCCATGATTATGTGGTGGAGGCTCCACCTATACCTATACTCTGGGTAGCGTCCTCAGAGTACCCTCCTTCCCTGGGGTCATCACCTCCCCTGAGGGCCTTGACTCTGCTCCTCCCAGTACCTGGGGCTCAGTCTGCTGCACCCGATCCTGCGCAGACAGCAGCTCCTTGTCGATTTGCTCCAGGCGAGAAGCACGGATCTAGTGGGAGAAAGGCACACATAGCTTGCTGTGACTGACCAGGTCCCTGCTCTGACCCTGCCTGCTCCCTGATATAACTCCACCAACTGTCCTAATCCACCCACCTCTGACTTCGCCCACTTGGTGATTTGGCCCCGCTCACTCTTCTAATCCCACCCCCAGATCTGACTCTACCTATTTTAAGGTATGGCCATTCCCACTGTCCAAATCCCACCCTTGGCCCTAACTCCACTTACTCCTTGAAATGGCCCACCCATCTCAACCCTAGCCTGATGTTTGACTCCACTCACATCTTGCCCCCACCCATGGTCCAAGCTCCCTAGTCCAGGCGCTGACTCCACTACTCCATGATTTGGTCCAACTCACTGTTTAGCCCCTTCCTCATCCTTCTAGCCCTGCTTCCTACTTAGGCCCTATGCTATACCTCCCTACTCCCTTATTTGGTCTCATCCCTATTTAGATTCCACCCATCTTTCTAGACTTACCCATTTCCTGATATGTCCCCACCCACTAATCAAGTCACCCACTGTCTGGCCTGGCCTCAGTGTTCACCTCTGAGCCTGGCTCTGCCCTTAACCCCATCTGGCTGCACCCACAAACAGCTCTAGCCTTTGGCTCCACCGCCTGAGCCAGACCCCGCCCACAGCCGTCATTGCCCTCTATCCCAAAGGCTCATTACTCTGCCCAGTAATCCAGACTTTTCCCACAAAGACCTCTCGGTTCATCCCCTACGAATAGCTTCGCCTTGACCCCGCCCACCGCCGCACCTGCGCCCGCTGCACCATCTCGTCAGAAGTGCCAAAGCGCTCTTCCATTAGCGAACGGATGTGCTGGGATTCAAACTCCAGCTGCTGCCGGATCAGGTCCATCTGCATGGAGAACTGCTGGGAGGAGTGGAGAAGGCCGAGGTGAGGGTCTGTTCGGGCCAGGGCCTGGGACCTGCCCGCCACACTTCTGGCCAGGGGCGGGGCTGACCCACAGCACTCTTTCCCCCTCTCCTCCGCGCTTGCTCACCGTCTCCACGTGCGGGAGCTCCTCCAGGCGCTTGGACAGGCCCTGCAGCTGGGAGTAGTACCAGAGCTTCTCCTTTTCCTCCTTCTCAATCTCATTCAACAGGAAACACCTGAGCGGGCCCGGCCCGCAGAGGGGGAGCCATTATTACGTGTGTTTTATTTTAATTTTAATAATCGCTTGTTGAGTGGTTAGTGTATAGTAAGCATGTCAAACTCAAAGGCTAACACGGGCCAAATAAACAAGGTTTAAGTTTATGTGGGCCGCAAAAAAACGAAAAGCTTCAATTTTCTTTTTTTTAATGCCTTTAAAAAATATTAACTTTTATTGATTTCAGAGAGGAAGGGAGGGAGAGATAGAAACATCAATGATGAAAATCATTGATTGGCTGCCTCCAGCATGCCCCCTACTGGGAATCAAGCCCACAACTTAGGCATGTGCCCTTGACCGAAATTGAACCCAGGACCTTTTCTTCTGCAGGATGCTCTACCTACTGAGCCAAACCAGTTAGGGCCAAAAGCGTCAATTTTCATAGAAACATAGGTTTATTTAGATAGAGACATGCTTAATACAAAGGGCTGAAATAAATGAGTAACAGTTAACATAAAATAATAGAACATTTTAATAAAAATTAATCTTTTCTCTTGAACATTAACCTACCAGACACTAAATAACTGCACAAATTTATAAGCATAATGCAAACAAACATATTTTTCTTGTTCTCCAAAAGTGAAATATTTCCTGTTGCACACACCAAACAAGTCAGTTCAGGACTAATGATGTGGCAATCAGCTGCTAAAATATTTGCTGCTAGTATTAGTGGAGAGAAATAGTGCACCTGCACATAAGGCCCATAAGGGAAATGAATGCAACATGATTATAGTTATCAGTCATTAGCAAATGTTGTAGTTTGTTATTAATAACTAGAAGTCCGGTGCACAAATTTGTGCATGGGTAGGGTCCCTCGGCCTGGCCAGTGATCGGGGACAATCAGGGCCTTCTTGCCCAATCCCTATCAGGGCAATTGGGGCTGGCCAGCCCCCTAATTGGGACCCATTGTGGGGGCAGGTGGGCTGACCCGGGGGGCGGGAGGGAGCAACTGGGGAAGGTTGGCTATGGGAGCACACTGCCCACCAGGAGGAGCTCCTGCATTGAGCATCTGCCCTCTAGTAGTCAGTGCATGTCATAGCAACTGATCGACTGGTGGTTCAGTTGCTTAGGCTTTTATGCACATAGATCTATATATATAATAGGCCAATATGCAAAGTGTCACCTTGGGTATTTGGCCGGGAGACCAGAAGTTCGGTTACTTACTGTGACATGCGCTGACCACCAGGGGGTGGTGCAGAACGAAGGAAGGCCTCAGCTGGCAGCCAGGAGCCAGGGAAGGGAGGCCCCCGCCAGCAGCTGGAAGGCTCCGATCGGCCCTGATCACTGGTCAGGCCTAGGGACCCTACCTATGCAAAAATTTTGTGCACCAGATCTCTATCTATCTATCTATCTATCTATCTATCTATCTATCTAAAAGCCTAAATGACCAATATGACCAGTCACTATGATGTGCACTGACCACCAGGGGGCAGCTGCTCAACACAGGAGCTGCCCCCAGTGGTCAGTGCACTCCCACAAGGAGAGCACCGCTCAGCCAGAAGCTCAGCTCACAGCTGGTGAGCACAGCTGTATGGCAGGAGCCTCTCCCAACTCCACAGCAGTGCTACTGAGCAGCAGCGACAAGCACAATAGGCCAGCATGAGCAAAAGGCCTTGGGCTCATCCCCAGCCACCTGCCAATTGGCGTACTGCTACATCTCTCAGAGGAAGTCCGACTGCTGGGTTAGCCCCAATCCCCAGGCGGCTGATCAGGCCTAAACTGGCATTCAGACATCCCCCAAGGGGTCCTGGATTGCAAGAGGGCACACGCCAGGCTGAGGGACCTCCCGCACGAATCTATGCACTGGGCCTCTAGTTACATATAACAGGATATTATAAAAATTAAGTTACTGCCGAAACCGGTTTGGCTCAGTGGATAGAGCATCGTTCTGCGGACTAAAAGGTCCCAGGTTTGATTCCGGTCAAGGGCATGTACCCTGGTTGCGGGCACATCCCCAGTAGGGGACATGCAAGAGGCAGCTGATCAATGTCTCTCTCTCATCAATGTTTCTAACTCTCTATTCCTCTCCCTTCCTCTCTGTAAAATATCAATAAAATATATTAAAAAAATAAAAATTAAGTTACAAAATTTTTATTAGAACATTTCTTACATACCATTATATTGGCTGGGCTGCAAAAATATTCATTGTGGGTGATGAGTTTGACATGCTTGGTGTATGGTGTATGGCCAAGTTTAACAGGCAGCATGGCAAAACCTTGCCCTTGGTGCTCCCCTGAACTAGGGATGGGTGAGTGGAGCACAGAAAGTTAATTAAAAAGAGAAGGTAGCCCTAGCTAGTTTGGCTCAGTGGATAGAACATTGACCTCCGGACTGAAGGGTCCTCTGTTCAATTCCAGGGAAGGGCACATGTCCAAGTTGCAGGCTCGATCCCCAGTAGGGTGCATGCAGGAGGCAGCCTACAACTATTCTCCTATCATTGATGTTTCTCCCTCTCTCTTCCTCTCTGAAATAAAATATTTTTTAAAAAAAAGAGAGAAAGAGAAGGTAGTTCCTTTGTAAATTCTGATTCTCAGAAAAAGACTCCGAGAGGGGGGCGCTAACACCTCTTCCAAACTCGAAATTCTCCCTCCAGGCTACATAGAGGAGGCTTCAAACTCAGATTGCTCCAGTTGCAGTTGCAACAGATTTGGCTCTGCCCTTAACCCTATCTGGCTGTGCCCATGCTCTGGGTGATTCACCTAAACATTTGATTACTTTAAATGATATTATAATGCTTCCAAACCTAAAACTTCACAAGGTCTCTCCCTCTCCAACAACGCTGATTCTGTGTATTAAGTTGGACCTCTCACCTTTGCACCCTGTGGGGAGAAACTGCTATTCCCACCCATTTTACAGAGCAGAAGTCTGAGGCTGGGAGGGGCTAGGGGACTTGCTTGACATCACACAGCAGCAGAGCATGGACCTCCAGGTCTCTCCAACCCCACACAACCCAGCCAAGCTGAGTTGTGCGCCTGGACCCTGCCTCTTTTTGCTGCCCCTTCCACTCCAGGTTTCTTGGGCTGCAGCCATTTCTCCACAAAGACTGCTTTGAGCTCCTCTGGCTCCAGGCCTAACTCTGAGCCCTGGCATTGGACACAGCCCTGTCCCTGGGGTGTTGACTGGGTGTTGGGAACCCCTGGGGACACCTCCTAGGAGCCCTCCTCTCTGTCAGGAAAGTCCCCTCCTCTTTGTCCTCCAGCTGAGGTCAGCTGTGACAAGAAAGTGGCTGGAGGAGCCACAGAAAGCTGGTGCTTGAAGTGGAGGCTCAGAAGGTGGGTAAGACTGGCTTAGTGGGTGGTGCACATGCTGATGGGCCAATCAAAGGGCAGAGACTACAGGGATGGAGTCTGGCTGGGGGGCGGGGCCAGTAGTCAGTTTCTTACCGTTCTCTGTCCAGTTCCTCCAGCAGCCGGATGGTGGCCCGGCTCAATTCCCCAAAGCTGTCCTTGGAAGTCCCAGAGCCATGTACTGGGCTTCCCTCAGGGGTTCGGGTAACAGGCTCAGGGCCCAGGGCTGGGGGCTGGAACTTGAGGTTGTACAGACTGGTGATGTCCATCTGCAGAGCTGGATGGGAATGGAGGGAGAGGGTGAGGTCAGCACCCCTCCTTGTCCCTCCTTCTCCCAGCTCACCCACTGTGTAGAGGGGGCTCCAAGGCTGGCCCCTCACCTTTCAGCTGATCCAGCACCTCAGTCTGCCCTGAAGACACCAGCACTCGAGCCTCCTGCTCCAGCTTACCCTGTAAGTGCTTCAGTACCTCCTGGAGGTGGGGGCAGAAAAGAGTGTTGGTTGTCATGGCCAGTGCCCTGAGCTGCCCCAGTCCACCCCCCTGCGAGATGCCCTTGGCCCTGCCTGCCCATTTCTGGGGTCCAGTGCCCTAGTGTTTGTCCCTGTGACCCAGGCCCATGTCCTCTGCCCAAACCCACCCCCACCTTCATGCCAGATGTCTCTGTCTCCAGCTTGGACAGGTGGCTTGAGTTGTCTCGAAGCTCCTGCCTCAGGTGACTGTTCTCGGCCTTCAAGGCTTCCACTTGCCGAACCAGCTGTTCATAGGGTGCCACGGAGCTCGTCATCTTTAGCTCTTGAAGCACCTATAGCCACAGGTAACATGAGGCTCTGAGGAGGGGGTAACCCCGGACCTAAGCCCTAGCCCTCCCACCCAACCCTGGAGCTGGGTCCCAGGTAGAAAAAGCTGCAAGCAGGATAGTGCTGGCCCAGGGAATCCTAGAGACAGATGGTGTGGCAGATGGAGTGACAGACAAAGGCAGAAACAACAGGAGAGAGAGACAAAGCCATCAGATAGGTATTCAGATAAACAGACAACTCAAACACCCAACTGACCAACAGACAGATACAAAAAGACTTCCATTCTCACAGCTGGGTTCCTGGACACATGTGCTTATAAACAGCCAGCCAACAGATGGACAGTCAAGACTCTGACAGTCTAACCCAGCAGATGGACTAGCCAGCTCAGTGCCACCAGGCTTACAGCCAGAGAGAGACAGACAGACAGATGGACAGCCAAGACACTTTCCCTGCAGCAATGTAGCTGCCCAGAGGTTGGGTGGACAGACTACCCACTGATTCAATTGATAGACAATAAAAATGTCATGAAGATTCTAAGAAATCAATGGACAGGCTGACAGTGGAGCTCCAGGTGACACAAGACTACTATGGTCACCCTGAGATTTGGGAACCCTGCAGCCCCCACAACCCCTCCATCAGCAGCTGGATCTGGATAACTACTTGTGTGGCCCAGGGGCCAGCCCTGCAGTCAGCCCTCTGCCAGCTCCTGTGGCCCCCCAGCACCCCAGGCCTCATCCCTCGGCTCCACCACTGCCACCTGCTTTGTGTGTCTGGCTGTCCTTTCTTGCTCAGGCCAGCCTTCTCCCTCTGTCCAGCAGGCCAGTATCTCCTCCCTCAGCTTGGCACTCCTGCCAGAGCCTTCCTGTTCCACCACCTTCTCTCTTTGTTCCTTTAACATCAGCACTCCCCCTCCCTCTGCCTTTGTCTGAGGCTCACCAATAGCAGCCCATCCCCTCTGCCACCTCCTCCCAGAGAGCCTCCTCCCCTTGCCCACCTGTGTCCCCCGTCTCAAATCAGCCAGGCCTCTTCTGCCATAGGGGATACCCTTCTTTCCATCCCTGACCTGGCCACACTCATTCACTTGCTCATTCATTTTTCTCTCTCTCTTCCTACCCCTAGAAGGTCCTACTCACCCTGAAGTCACCAAGGACTTGGAGTAGGGGTTGGGGGCTCTGCCCCAGGTCGGGGGATAGGTCAGGCATTTCAAATTGGCTCTGAGAACCTATGGCATGCCTGGCTCTGTCATTTGGCTTCCTTATCATAGTCCTGGGTCTAGAAGGACAGACAAGGCACAGCTGGAACCTAGACATTGGGCATGCTCAGACACATAGGCCCCACCTCCTCTGCTGAACTCAGTCTGAGGAATGGAAGGAACTCAGTCTGCCAGGCCCATCTAGTGGGCTGATGTGATGGTTAGGAGGAGGAACAGTAGTCACTCAGCAAATACAAGTCACAGGTCAGACTGGGAAATAGTGTATCAGTTTGGGGAGCCCAGATGCTTGGGGACCACAGCCTTTGCCTACCACCCTAATATCGATCCTGCCCAAGGCTCAGTCAGGGGTCCCAGCTGAGAATGCAGCCTGGGATTGTGGTAAGGTCCCTGGGATCTGGCTGTATCTCTGTTTCCTGACTGAAACCATAATGCTGTACCTAGCCAGGGAAAGCACTAGGTTAAGCACAAACCCCAGCATATCCCTCCCATTTCCTAAACCCAAACTTCCTCCCCAAGGATCTCCCCAAACACACACACACACACACACACACACACGTCACTCTTGCAGGGCCAGCAGAGCCAGCTTGAGATACCTTCACTCCCCTGCCACTCCTGCACCCTCATTAGATGGAGCTTGGCAACATGGCAACAAGCCCACCCTCTGGGTTCTCCCACATTCAGTCCTGGGTACTCACCTCCATCCTCTCTCTTTTTAAAAAAATATATTTTATTGATTTTTTACAGAGAGGAATAGAGAGTTAGAAATATCGATGAGAGAGAAACATTGATCAGCTGCCTTCTGCACACCTCCTACTGGGGATGTGCCCACAACCAAGGTACATGCCTTGACCAGAATTGAACCTGGGACTTTTCAGTCCGCAGGCCAATGCTCTATCCACTGAGCCAAACCGGTTAGGGCTCCATCCACTCTCTTACCAGCCCCTCAAGCTTTGCCAGGCTGGGCCCTCATTCTCTCCACATCTCTCCCATCAGAGAAGCCTCACTGGCCTCCCATAGTCCACTTTTCATTCACAAACAGACAGCAACTTTGAAATACTGGTCAGACTCCGTTTCTCCCTGCTTCAATAGCTCCCCAGGACCCTCATCATAAGACCTGTCTCCTCCAGATACACTCCACTCTCTTCCCCCAGGTCTTTGCACATGCAGTTCTCCTGCCTGGATCACCTTTCCTGACTTGTCATCCTTCACAGCACAGCTTCCTCAAGGAAGCCCTCCTGCCTGCCCTTCACCCATCAGAAGCCTCCTGGGGGCCTCCCTGAGATATGTCTGTTACCAAAGGAAAAGCACTAATAGCTCGTGGTTCCTCTAATTAAGGGATGAATGGTCAAATATCAGCGAAAGGTATGGCACAGGTGTAGCCCAAAAGGGCCCTTCTCTTTCCTTCAATCCAAACTCCCACTTACTGAGGACTGGCTCCCAGAGAGCTGCAGCACTTCCCCACCCCACCCCAAGGCACACAAGCAGGCCTGCCCACAGACTGGGACATCCAGGTATTGAAGCCTGTGAGTGGATCTGTGCATGAGACCGACTGCAGCGACACAGGTGCCCACCTCTTTGGGACTCAGTTTCCCTTCCGGCTCCAAAGCCAGAGCGGACCTGCGCAGCAGAGAGAAATGGGGGGAGGAGGAGCATGGAGCTATCCCCGCAGAGGCGGCGGCCGCGCCCCCTACCCTCAACCCAGAAAGCGCGCCGCTTACTTATCTTACTCAAGCTGGGCTGGGCTGGCGGACACCCACGGGCCTGGGTCCCCCTCCCCTGGCGCAATTCCGAGACCCCTCTTGAGAGCCTGGCGCTCCTGGGCCAGGGCGGTCGCGGGGGCGCTGGCTCCGGGATTCCAGGGTCTTGGCGGCCGGAGCAAGTGGCTCTGGGGAGGACAAAGGCCGGTGCGGGCCTGGCAGGCGGCGCCGCCACTCGGGGCGCTGGGCGAGACCACCGCGAGCGGGGGAGAATGCGGGATGCGGGATGCACGCGAGGCGACCAATGGAGGCGCGGGAAGACGGGCTGGTGCCATGGCAACAGCCAATGGCGGCCCGGGGCGGGGACCGGCGGCGGCCGCGGGGCTTCTGGCCTCCTCGCGCATTCAGGGGCTGCGTGTGCGGGCGTGGTGGTGGGGGAGATGAAGCCTTCAGGGAAAGGAGGCGCCTGTAAAACCAGGACCCCGTGTCCCCCACAGCATTCCGGGGTGAAAGGACTCCTAGAATGTCCCCCGGCAGGATCAGCATAATTTCAGAGTAAAACATCCAGGCTTGAGCGTTACATCAGAATCTTGATGGGGGGAGCTCCCGGGGAGGGGCAGAAGCGGGGGCCGGTCAGCCTCCTCCCCTCGGATTCGGCCCAGCCTTGTGTGGATGGGTCAGGGTGAGACAGCGCTTAGGATCCAGGCTGAATGAAACCCCGCCACTGGTGGGGGAGGGGGAGCATGGGAATGGGCAGGCATCCTGGGGAGCGCCCGTGATCCTGCATTTCTCCTTATTTTTTTTTCTGGTCTCCCTGGCAGAGCGACATCTCCTCCATGGGCAACTGCCTTGACTCCGTGTCTTCCCCCACATCTCTCAGTTTCTCTCCATCTATCTCATCTCTTTCCCTCACCGCACCCTTAATTCACCCTCACAGAAGGGAAACCAGAAGAGGGAGGAGTCTGGGGTGTCAGGAATACACGTCCCCAGTCCCAGCTGTCTCAGATCCTCGATGGGTCTATGGAGACCACTAGAAAATTTAACACCCGCAGCCAGAAGCTGCAGCTGCAGGCCAGTCATTCCTACTGCTGACATGTGCACACCCTTAGGGATGGAATGCAGATTTGGGGCCCACCTCTGTCTTTTCCTGGCTTTAGGGGCCAGGGAAAATTGTTAACTTTGAGACCCTCAGTTTCCTATCTGTGAAATGGGAAGGCAGCTGCAGCTTTTGCAATGGCTGGTGCTAGGGACCACAGGAGGAGCACAGGATCATGCAGTTTCCTGCTGGGTCTGCTTTGAAGGCCCTATGTGTCCATCCTGGGCCAGCAATGCTGGAGGCCCTTGTGGATTCAAGTCTGACTGTCCCAGAGCCAGATACAATTGTCCCCACAGTTGTGGGGTTGGGAAGTTGGTGCAGAGGGTAGAAGGGCTCTTTCTGGAGGCTGGGAAGGCTGAAATGAGGAGCAACACCAGTTCTGGGCCTATTCAAGATGCTTAAGAATTGGCACTGGGATCAAGGAGGGAAAAGGCATTCCAAACTGAGGGAACAGCGTGTGCAATATTTGAAGTTGTGAGAAATTAGAGCTCATTTAAGGGATATGCTCTTCTGGTGGGGCCAAGAAGTACAGCAGGTGGTAGGGTGGACTGGGGGAGATATAATGTATTTAAAGCAGGGCATATTTCAGCAGGTGCAGCTCAATAGTTGAGCTTTAATTCATGCACTAAGAGGTCACCAGTTCAATTCCTGGGCAGGGAACATGCCCAGGTTGTGGGCTCCATCCCAATAGGGGATGTACAGGAGGCAGCTGATGTTTCTCTCTCATCAGTGTTTCTATTTCTCCCTCTCCCTTTCTCTCCCTCTAAAAAGTCAATTAAAACATATTTTAAAGCAGGGCAAACTAGGCAAAGCTCAAATGGGAGAGGGGAGGGGACAGAGCCCAGGGCTCTGGCTTCAGCTCTGTCTTGATATCCTTTTGTTACCTTGGGCATGGCTCTCTCTGGCTTCAGTTTCTCATTTTGGTCACTGGAAGGTGGGTTGGAGAATCTCTGTCCTCACATCTTAGTGAACTAAGTCTCACTTTCCCCACCCAGTCTAAGATGTCACTGCTCCTCAGATTCCTCACAGCCAGAACCTTAGAGCTGGTAAGAGCTTGGAGGGTTCAATGGCCAGCCCTACCCTCATACATATGGAGAAACTGAAGCTCAGGGCAGGGGAATATGTTGATTGAGTTCATGTAGGAGTCCCACCAGGCCCTGAACCTCCCTCCCTTCCTCACCTATCTGGATATGGTGGGAGCCTAGATGGCTGAGAGGGTATGGGGGCTGAGACTCCAAGGCAGGATGCCCTGGTCCACAAGCCTCTTGAACATTATGTCCCTGACATCCCCCAAATCCTTGACCCTGTAAATCTTTGAGCCACAGCCACACTCAGGTATCACTGGAAATTCTATAACCACGAGAATGTCAGGAATCCCCACAGCCCCTCCCCAAGATCCCAGACCCAATCTCAAGGGGCTGAGAGACCCTCATTTCACAGTGCCCAGGCCTAGCAAGAAAGGGCTCTTCCCAGACACCCACTCATCACTGCTGAGTTCTCAAGAAGAAATTTGAATCATGGGGCTCATTTCTTCCCATCCCCAGAGACTAACTCCCCCTACCCCCCCCCCATCACTCATGGAGTGTCTTTTGGCTTTCTGAGCTGACCTCAGGCATTTCTGCCCCTTTGATATCCATGCTTCCCCAATGAGCCTCTTCCATGTGCCAGGGAATAGGGGCAGAACAAGCAGCATCCCCCACTAGGAGCTGGGTACAGTACTAGAGAGAAGCAGGAAGGTCATCATGAGACCTTGGACAAGTCTCGGGTTGGGTGACCAGGCAGAGCCCCTACAAGTGAGAAGGGAATGCCCATGGCGGGGGGGGGCGGGGGGGGAGAGACGGACAGTCTAAGCCGCGCCCCCCAAATCCGTCTCTGGTTGGGTGGTCTGGCCAGGATCCTAAGCCCCATTTTCATGGGTGAGGAGGGGGCTGGTGCGTGGCCCTGTCAGCACCGCGGACAGCTCCTTCCAGCCTCTAGGTAGTATACTCTGAGGGCGCTTCTGCCCCGTAATTAGGTTCCTGGCGCAGCTCCGTATGTGACCTTGGGCTCCCCGCTGCACCCCTAGACTCAGTTTCATCTTAAATAGGGATATTATAGTTCCAAGATTCAGAAAGACTATGGAGACCAGCAAACAGCTAGGACCCAGTGAGATGGATATTATTAGGAAAAACATCAACATCCGCAAACGTCGTGGTAGGCCCTATGCTTGGTGTTCAGAAGAGGAAACTGAGGACTGGAGAGATGCAGGGCGTGGCCCGGACCCCAACCCAAAGTCTGTTCAGGATGGAGCCTCGGCA
The DNA here is from genome assembly GCA_011751065.1 of Lasiurus cinereus. Taxonomy (NCBI): domain Eukaryota; kingdom Metazoa; phylum Chordata; class Mammalia; order Chiroptera; family Vespertilionidae; genus Lasiurus; species Lasiurus cinereus. The sequence continues at coordinate 356,547 of JAAGEH010000326.1, read as the reverse complement.
CAGCGCGTTCCTGCCGTAGCCCCCACTGCCCCAGCCGGTGTCAGAGTCTCCACATTGGGTCGGGGTATGGGGGGGGGGGTCTCCCTCCCGGGCCGAGTGCTGGGCCCAGTGAGGCTGCGCTTGCGCAAACCAGGAGGAGGGGGTCACTGCAGTGTAGCGGAGGGTCTCCCAGCCTTGTCAACAGCCTGAGGCGGTTTCCCTGGCAACGGTCCCCCGTGCCACTGCACGAGACCCCAGACTCATCAAGCCGGGGTTCGCAAGCCTGTACGCCCCCTACCGCCGTCGGGACCACTGTCCCCGCGGTCCGCACCCCTTAGCTGCGCCCAGGTCCGGACACGTATCCCCGCCACCCGGCCCCCACACCCTACCTGGTCCCGGAAGAAGGCCGAGTGCAGCAAGCTCAGGAGCGCCAGGAGCCCCATGGAGCAGTGGCCGCCTCTGACCAGCCCGCGCCCCGCCCTCGGCAGGAGGAGTGGGGAAGGCGGGTGTGGAGGTGGGGGTGGGGGATGGCGGCCGAGGCGCCCTGCGCCTGCGTGGAGGGGATGGGGAGGGTCACTCAGCAGGCCAGAGCAAAGGCTCCTCCTAGAAAGGGTCGAATGAAAGGGTCTTGGAGAACTGCAAGGATGAGGAAAAGGAGTCTCGCCGGACTGAGGACCCGGGAGGGGCGGCTCAAGGAGATCCCTAGGGAGATGGAGGGCGTGTGAGCAGAGAAGAGGGTCGGGATCGGGGAACCCTAGAAAGGTGAAGAAGGGCTCCGTGGTGGCGAAGGAAGAGCGGGGAGAGGCTCCCATGGGAGGTGGGAAGTGGTACGGAAGTGGGGAACTCAGGGAGGAGGGGTCCTTCCTAGAATGGAGGGATGGAGAGAGGCGTCGCCCTGCAGCGGTAGTCAGCTGCCCGCTTGGACAGTGGCCTGCTGAAGCCCAAGGCACCTCCCCTAGTTTGCCCAAGCTAGCACAGTGCGCTCAGTTCATTAGTCATTCAGCAAACATTGGCTGTATGCCTGCTTTTGCCAAGCTCTGTGCTGGGTGCTGGGCGTGGAAAGGCCTGATGAGGCTGCAACATCCATAAACATTCCAAAAATCATTTAACAAACATATATTAAGCACCTGTACAATGAACAAAACAGTCAAAACCCCTGAGCGTGGGCTCTAGCCGGTTTGGCTCAGTGGATAGAGTGTGGGCCTGTGAACTGAAGGGTCCTGGGTTTGATTCATGTCAAGGGCGAGTACCTCGGTTGCAAGTTTCCTCCCAGGCTGGGACCCTGGTGGGAGTGCATGCAGGAGGCAACCAATCAATGCGTTTCTTTCACATCGATGTTTCTCTGTCTTTCCCTCTCTCTTCTACTCTCCCTAAAAATTAATGGAAAAAATATCTTTGGGTGAGGATTAAAAACAAACAAATTCTGAGCGTGGGGAAACTGACATTGAGGGGAAGAGCCGACAGTCAATAAGACAAGGTATGCACCAGCTGTGAGCTCTGAGGAAGAGACAGCAGGGAGGTGGGGAGCATGAGGCCGCTGGGAAGGGCACTTGAATAGACTGGAGTGGTGACTCAAGTGGGAAGAGCATCCAGATGGAAAGAACACCCAGTGCCAAATGAAGGGGTAGGTCGTGCAAGGTCCCATTGGCACTTAAGGTTTTTATCCTGAGGGACATAAGGAGCCATGGAGGGCGGTTGGCAGAGAAGGAACGTGTGAACTAGGTGCTCTCTGGCGCTTCACAGTGGCTACCGGGTCAGGGGGAGGAGGCGAGGGGGGGGGGGGGGAACAGTCTATCTATACAGAACCAAACTTGACTCAGGTGTTCATAGGCAGCCCTCTAGTGGCAGCGGAAAGAACAGACCATGGGAGGTGTGAGTAGACCAGGGCAAAGGGGAGACTGCGCAGGTCCAGGAGGGATGGTGGGGGTCTCAGAGGAGGTGTTATTATGAACTGTGCTAAGTTCTGGGAAGAAAAAGAACAAGCGTCAAGAAGAGAATGGGGTCCAGCTGGTGTTGCTCAGTGTTTGAGCATCGACACATGAACCAAGAGGTTATTGGTTGGATTCTGATTAGGACACATGCCAGCGTTACAGGCTGATTCCCCAGTAGGGTGACATGCAGGAGGCAGCTGATGGATGTTTCTCTCTCATTGATGTTTCCATCTCTCCACCTCTTTCCCTTTCTCTCTCTCTCAAACCAATAAAAACACATAACCAAAAAGGGGGTGCTACTTTGGCAGGGATAGTGAGAACAGGCTTCTGTGAGCAGGCTCCATGCATTGTGGAAAGGACATCTGGGCAGGGCATGAGGCACAAGCCATGCAAAGGCTGGGAAGTGGAACAAGTTGGGAGATTCTGGGGAGTTGCAGGGAGGTGGACAGGCAGGGCTTCATGGGCCACAATGGACTCTTGGCTTTATTCCGGGGCCTGGGGAAGTCAAGGGAAAATGACTTATATATTTTTTTCAAATTGATGTCTGTCTTGGTGGGAGATGGTGGAGGCCTGGCTGGGGGGAGGGGGGCCTTGGAAGTGGCTGGATCCAGGACATGTTCTGAAGGCAGCTAACAATAGAAAGGGAGGGAGCTTCCCGGGATGGTGGAGATGGGGTGGGGCAGATTTGGGGAAAGTGGGCTGCAGCCCAGGGTAGTGAGACCAGAGGGACAGATTGAAAAGGGACTGGACACAAAGGTGGGGATGTGGCCAGGTTTGAAGACAGAGCCTGGGCCATAGGACAGGACAGAGTTCCTGTGGTGAGATAACCCGAGTTATAAAGGCTCCTCCCAGCCCCCTAGACTCCCTAGTAATGCTCCTGGTCTAGAGTGCCACCTGGCAGCTGAGGCATGAACCTCAGTCTGAATAGGACACTCTATTCACTTCACTTAAAATGGTGTTAAGGGAGACCTCAAACTGATCCAGATTTTTGGCATGGAACAAGAAGGACTTCAAGAGCATAACAGAAAGATTTAGCAAAGCACAGTGAGTTTACTAAAGTGTTAGTATGCACTCAAGAAGGGAAAATGGTGACCTTGGAAAATGAGACACACCGATAGAGTCTAGGGAAAAGGTTTTTGTTTTTGTTTGTTTTTAATATATTTTATTTATTTATTTTTTACAGAGAGGAAGAGGGATAGAGGGTTAGAAACGTCAATGAGAGAGAAACATCGATCAGCTGCCTCTTGCACACTTCTTCCTGGGATGTATCCGAAACCAAGGTACATGCCCTTGACGGTAATCAAACCCAGGACCCTCCAGTCTGCAGGCTGATGTTCTATCCACTGAACTAAACCAGTCAGGGTGGGTTTTTGTTTTTAATTTTTTATTGATTTCAGAGAAGAAAGAAGAGGGAGAGGGAGATAGAAACATCAATGATGAGAGAAAATCATAGATTGGCTGCCTCCTGCATGTCCCCTACTGGGGATGAAGCCTGCAACCCAAGCATGTGCCCTGACCGGGAACCAAACTCAGAACTCTTCAGTCCACAGGCTGAGCTTTATCCACTGAGCCAAACCAACTAGGGCTGGGTGAAAGGTTTTTATTAAGCCAGGTGAAGGGGTATAGGGTGGTCCTCTGCTTTTGATGCTGGTGGGGTGACTATATACACTGCTTGTCCCACTCGTCCATGTTCCTCCTTTCCAGATAGTGATATTTTTTGGTCCTCTCAATTACAGAAAATTAAGAAAGGGGAAGTGGGGAACAGGTGTTCAGTGAAGGTCATATCTGTGATGTTTCAGAGAAGATAGAGAAGGGGGAGGGGTAGAACTTGAGGCCTTGACTTCTTATTTTAACTTTCCTGCCTCTAGTTTCTAGTTAGGCGGCCCTCCACAAGAGAATTTTATTTTATTTTATTTTAAAATATATTTTATTAATTTTTTTTTTTTTACAGAGAGAAAGGGAGAGGGATAGAGAGTTAGAAACATCAATGAGAGAGAGACATCGACCAGCCGCCTCCTGCCACCTCCTACTGGGGATGTACCCGAAACCAAGATACATGCCCTTGACAGGAATCGAACCTGGGACCTTTCAGTCCATAGGCCGATGCTCTATCCACTGAGCCAAACCGGTTTTGGCTACAAGAGAATTTTAAAGTGTTCTATATGTTTAATGGGCTGCTAGCCCTGTGACTGGGGTGGAGGGTGGTGGTAGACCAGATCACAGGGGATGATCTTGTGTGGACAATTGAGAGCAGAAAAAATACTAGTCATGTGGTAGAGGTTCATTATCTATATACTAGAGGCTCACTGCATAAAACTCATGCACTCAGAGGTGCCCCATAGCCCTGCCGGTGCCCTCTCTCAGTCTGGGAGCCCTTGGGGGATGTTGGGTTCCACCACTACCACTAGGCTAGCCAGCCATGAGCTGGGCTTCTGGCTAAGAGGGGGGATTCCCCCTATGGGAGCACACTGACCATGGAGGGCTGACGCTCAATGCACAAGCGTGGAAACATGGAACAGACTAATGAATCTCAGGGGGTAGGGGGGAGAAGAGAGGGCGGGAAGAGATTAAACAAAGATCTTATATGCATACTAGATGCCCAGTGCATGGATTCATGCACTGGTGGGTCCCTCAGCCTGGCTTGCAGGGATCAGTCAGGCAGAAACCAGCTCTCCTACCTCCCCTGAGGGTTCCCAGATTGGGAGAGGGCAAAAACCAAGCCAAGAAACCCCACCGGTGCACGAATCAGTGCACTGGGCCTCTAGTGTTTTCATAATCATGAATTTTTAGCCAACTGTTGGATTTCATTGTAGTTCTTCCCCTGAGTGACTTTGGGCAGGCGATTGGGCTTTTCTGACCCTTGGTATCTTCTTGTGTGAGTTAGGCACAGCAGGACAGCAGGCGCAGCCAAGGCGCAGGAATGGGACATGAAGTCGATGGTGGCCCGGTCGGGGACGAGCGTGGCCTGTACTCACAGCTGATCCAAGACCGAACAAGGAAGCCACAGACGCGCCTGCGCCTCGTGGCGGCTATGCCAGAGCGCAGGAGCGCAAGTACGCATGTGCGCGCAAGCACGTGGTTCGGCCCGCGCGCGTTCCCCACAGGGGGTGAGGCCGACAACTAAGTGCAGGACTCCGCTTCCCAGCATGCTCGGCGGCGACGTTGGCAGCCACCAAGAAGGAAGCTCGACCCGCGGCGTTTGAGCTGCGTCAACCTCGCCGCACGCACGAACGCCTGCACGCACTCAGCACGCAGGCGGGCGCCCCCCTGGCCCCGCCCCCTGACGCCTATGCGGGAGCGCGCCCGGTCGTGTGCAGGGCGGCGGCGCGGGCGCGGGGGCGCGCGGTGACTGTTGGGTTGGCGCTGAGGGGAGGAGGCAGCGCGGCCGCCGCCGTTGCGCAGATCCGGGCCGCTGCTGTGGGGAGGGCGCCGGGGCCAGTGACCTTCCGGAGGCGGGAGCGAGCCAGGGGGCCCGGGACGCCGAGCGCCGCCGCCGCCGCCGCCATGAACAACTCGGGCGCCGACGAGATCGGGTGAGGACTCGCCGGGCCGCTCAGCAGCGTCGGCTGGCCCCCTCCCAGACGCCGCCTGGCCCGTCAAGGTCACGCTGCGGGGCCGCAGCCCGGATCCTGCCGCTTCCTAGCCGGGGGAGGGGAACCCCGAGCGGGAACCTGGGGGTTCTGAGGGTCCCCGCTGTTTCTTGGCCCGAGAGGACCTCGAACAGGAGCCTAGAGGGGTAGCGGGGGTGGGCCGCCGCCGCCGCCGCCGCACCCGTTTCCCGCTGGGGGACTCGCGAATGGGAGCCCAGGGGGCACCGGCGGGGCCTGCTACCGCCGCGCCCGAGCTTACCCTGGGGGCACCCCGAGCATGAACCTGGAGGGTCTGAGGCTCCTCGTCCACCTCCATGTCTGGGTTTCCCGCTGGGAGACTCCACGCCGGAATCTGTACGTTCCCGGGCGCCCCTGTGCCGGTGTTTCTGCTGGAGAACCGGAACAAGAACCGGGAGGGTTTCGCGGCGCCCCCAGTCTGCGCACAAACTTGGTGGGTCAGCAGCGCACGTGGCGGGCCCGACTGGGGGCTCCAGTTCTGCAGCCGCCCAACTTCTCCCCTCAGAGACTCTGGGCGGCATCGCACCCTTTCCACTCTTACCTCCCCCAAATGCTAAGAACAAGGAAGGGTCATAAACAGGACCCTCAGGCCGAGATCACGGGGACCAGTGAGCGTCTGTGCAATACTTGAAGTTGTGAGAAATTAGAACTCCTTTTCGCTCAGCCTCCCCCCCACACACACCGGAACTCTCCGGGGGTGTATTTAAAATAAAGAAAAAGGAAAGCTCGGACGGTTGGGCAGAAAGCCTCGATTCTGAGGTCTTCCTTTTGGCGCTGCTATCAGAGCAGGTTTATTACAGCTAAGTTTCCCCTTAATTATAACCTTGCCTAATGCTGCACAAGATGAGATCTGAGAAGCCATCCCAAAGGAGCTAGAAAATGCGGTTCTGCCCTAGTGGAGGGAATTGCTCCAGTTTTCTAGGCAGATACCAGCTCCCACTGCACCAGCATAATTTTACAGTTAGATTTTTCTCTGAAGAAGATGGCAAAACAGTGTGTGCTGCTTTCCCCTGGCCATGTGTATATTTCTTGGTGCTCTGAGCTTTGAATAGATGTGGTGTTTACAAAGTAATTGATTTGGTGAGTCAGTCATTGTTTGCTGGTGGGAGGCTGGCAATCACCAGGCCCTCATCTGACACCAGCCACTGGAAACACCTTAGATGTAAAATGCATTTTGTGGGCTCCCCACTCCCCAAAACCTCATGCCATTTACTGGACCCTGGAGGAAAGCACTTAGCTCACAGCTGTGTGTGTGTGTGAGAGAGAGAGCCCTGCCAGGCACTAGAAGACTGTGTTCTGTAAATGAAAAATTGCAGCACTAATAACTGGAAACTAGGAGGTGGGGATAGAGTTAGCAGGCTTACCATATCCACATCCACACCCACACCCACATGAACATGTCTTTCCAGAGTACAGGGGTCTTCAAGCCTGGGCTGCCTTTCTTTCTAACCTGGAGAGCAGAGATGGAGGTTAGAGAAGGGTGGAGCCTGGAGATCATGAGGGCTGTCCCTCAAGTATGCCCATGAGGAGACAGGGATAATGGGCATTTCACCTCTGCAACTTGTCCCAACTCTTCCATCCCAGCCTGGGTCTGGACTCTCCAGACCTTCGGGCAGCTTGGGATGGCTATCGAACCAGGATTCAGACTAGGGTCTGCTAGGCCATGTTTGCCTCCCACTCTGGTAAATCTATTCAAAAGCCTGAGTTTTAAAGTTGTAAATCACAGGTGTCCCAGAAATGTTTATTGTTTTGTAAGTAAAAATCTGTTGCCAAAAAAAGTACTAACAAGTTTCTATTTTATATAGGAACCTTGTTTTTTTGGATGTGGCATCCCAGGTCCATTTTGACCTCCTTGCTATGTAACTGTGCTAACCACGTCCTTGTCAATGGGCTCTCTTGCAATTTCCGGCGAGAGGACCATGGTTTTGACTTTGGAGTGGTTACCATGTGGGAGGTGGTACTCAGATCCAAGTGAGGGCAGCCATTATCAGGATATGGCAGGTCTGAAAGATATATGATAACAGCCACCCTCGCCTCCGACCTCCTTTGCTTTGGTGTCTGGTCACCACTCCAGTAGCTCCCTAGGAAATACTTGACAGGTAGGAGGGGCCACTCCCTTTCCTTGACAGACCTACATGTGTGAGGTACACTGTGGAGGCCTCAGGAAATGTGTGGAGGCCTGGGGCACCTTTCCTTCCTGGTCTGTATTGAATTTGTTTTTGAAGGAAGAGCTGCTCTAGTTCTTGACTATCTGAGCTGGCCCAGAAGTCAGCATGAAATCTGATGGGAGAATGGAAGTTGGGTGAGACCACTGGCTTTACTTAATGTTTTTAGCGTCCTGATTGTCACAGTCAGAGCAGAGCTAGGGTTGGGTCTTGAGGATGGAAGTTTGACAGGAATAGTTTGTGTCACCTGCAGTCACCTGTGGCCCTGTGTAGTTGATGTATGGATGGCCAGATGTCCTTTCTTCTGAGGAATTCCTTGCAGCTGGGGATCCTGCTGAGCAGGCAGGGCTGAGGTCCTCTTTCTCCTGCCACAACCTTGGAAAGTCAATTTAAAGAAAGGTCCTTTGATTCAGATTCTCCATAGGGGTCTGTGGGCATACATCTGAGGGTGCCTGCCATCTTGATGTTCCTGGGTGTTGGGGGAGGCCTCTCTCCCTTTACAGATAGAGGCATCTAGAGGCACTTTGTTCCATCCAGCCAAACTGTCAGGAACTGGAGAAAAGTGAGGAAGATTTTATCTGGCACACGTGGTCCTATTTGCGTAACTGGGGACTGGTAAGAGGGGGACACCTCATTGAGGGCAGAGTTGCAAGGAAAAGAAGGACGCTGCATTGGGATCATTTCAAGGAAAGAGTGGGGATATGAGGTGAGTCCATGGTTGCTCACCCAGAGAGGCTGTAAATGTAAATGGTGACCTCAGAGGTCTGCAGCCTGGCACTGGCTGAGTGATGGCATGTGGAGTGGTCCCAAGATGGAGTACTTGAGTCCTTCCTGGTCTTTCTGGAATATTTTGTTGGAGAGACTGGAAGCAGGATACCCCTGAGTCAAGGCCTGGGAGGGTGGGGGCAGAAGCAGTGGATTATACTTGTAAATGCCTGTTTGTGCTGATGGCCCAATGATGTGGGAGAGTCATTGTTTGGTTTGCTTCAGAGGTTATGATTTGGAGAGAACATTGGTCCTGTATGGAACAGTAAGGGGACTCCTCTTACTGTTCAGCACAGTTATTCCTGAGGTTTTCTCATGTCACACAGCCCCCATAGTCATTTGGGAGGGGGTGCTCTTCCCTGCTGGCAGGAAGGAAGCCTGAGTATAGAGGGCAGGAGCTGGCATAAGGTGGGCTTTGGAGACAGGGCTGCCTGTCTCCTGCAGGGAAACTAGGACAGACTTACGGAGTCCTAATGTGTCCCTACTAGAGACCAGAAAGGTGCAAACATAGGATGTGGGTTGGATGCTTTCTAAGAAGAAGTGGTCAATTGTCCAACAATTGACTGGTCCAGGCCCTCTGCCTCTGCCCCCTGCTGCCTGTGGGTGGCTTTCTTACTCAGCGGGATGGAACTTTCAGAAGTCTGCCAATATGCTTCCAGGGCAGAGCCCACAGTGGTAGGTCCCAGCCAGGGGGAGCCACTGAAGACTGACTTCCTGGTGCAAAAACTACAAGGCTGCCCTGAAGCCTACAGAGCAAGAGCAGGGTAGTCATCTAAAAACATTCAAAGGGAATATTAACCCGATCTTGGTCCTCAGTCACATGTGCAGAGCCCCTTCCAGGAGGAACTCACCAGCCCCCTCTTGAGGTGTAGGCCCTCAAAGTGAATGTGCTGATCATAGACAACCTCTCTCAGATCCCCCAGCTGGGGTGGTGTCTGCTTCCCTCTTGGGAACCAGACTTTTTTTCTAGGAGGGCCTGATAGAGCCAGGAAGTTTGCATGTGGGTTTGGGGAGTGCAGGGTCTATGGGGCCCTGACATCCAGTTTTAGCTGAGTAATGATACCCTTCAGAGCAGGTAAGGGCTGGAGTAGGAGAGCCAGCATGGTTGGCTAATCCCTTAATCTGCAGAGTCCCATGTGTACAGGCCCATCTACTCCTGAGAGTCATATGGTGCCAAGTGAGTTTGTCTGGGTTACCTCCGGACAGCCAGTGGGTTGAACAGGGTTACCACTGGTGCCAGGGCTGCATATCCGTGTTGACAAGGCATGGTAATGCTTTCTGGGCAGAGTGGAGCTGTGTCTGGGCTCATTCTGTGGGGACCTTAGTCTCTGGGGTGCTGGGTCACCTGTTTCTCTCTTGCCCTGTCAGGTGGGCACCCATAGCCCTTTTTGTAAAACTGAGGCTCAGAGGTTGAGGCTTTGTGCTGGGGCTCTGCAAAGGTCCCTGTCACCACAGTCAGCTGGCCTCCCAGGACCTTCTGGAGCCTTCCGTGTGCATACCACGAGAGTGTGCCCTCAGAGCAGGAGGAAAGGAAGTGGAAACACTCAAAGTGTGCAGCACAACCCTGCCCCACACGGTGGCTTGACGTGTTCTTCCCTCTGCATAAGCTGATGATCATATAAGAGGCACCTCTTGCAGAGTGTCTCAGCCTATGTGATCTGACAGGATGGTTGTTTCTAAATCCTGGCATTTACTCAATAATGAGAATTTCCTAATTTGTAATCTCATAACTTCAGATTTACAGAATGGTTACAGATTAGTAACAAAAGTTCCCAATATTCTTTTTCCAGCCAGACTCTTCAGAGGCTAACATTCTGCCCCATTGTGAAGTATTCATAAGGAAGTGGTACCATGATGCCCCTTTGTGTAGACCTATCCATATGTTTCATTTTTAAGAACAGAGATATTATCTTAAATGCACACAGCACAATGATAAAATTGGAAAGCACGGTATTGATGTTGTTATCCATCCACAGAGCAGATGCAAGTTCTGTTAGTTGTGTGGGTGATGGCATTTCTAGTTTTTCTCCCTTAATGCCTAATTTTGAAATTTAAGTGAAGGCTGGAACCTGGACTGGTCTGGCGGGTTCCTCCTCTACGGGTAGGCGGTGGAGGTTGGGGTTCTTGGATGGACAACAGTTTATTACTTTATTGTTTTGGTGGATGCAATGCTAAATAGAAGCTGGTATTCTCTAAGTGAATTGGGTTTTGTTTTAATTTTTTTTTTTTAATTCTTGAGATCTTTTTCCTGCATGAAGCTGCTTTTCCACAGCAAACCTTTGGTTGTTCTTGTTTCAAAGGACTGGGCAAACAGGCAGTTACTTAGCAGTGCTAGCCAGCCTCTGGCCCTTGTCATTCAAGACCCTGTGCCCCTACTGGGTTCCAGGCCTCAAGGGGTTGGGTATGCTGAGTCACAGCTTGCTTTGGGCAGCACCTGGACAGCCCTTGGGGAGTGGAGCACAGATGGAGGCACTCACCCTGCGCCTTCAATTGTTGGAAGGCAGGTGGCCTGCGACATGGTTTTAAGTTAATGAGGTCTAAATGTGAGCCTCGCTGCTGCTTGGTCAGCATGTTCCCTGGAATCTGTTTTTACCAAGCTCCCTTTCTGTGGTGATGGAAGCTCATCTGTGGCCAGATACATCCTTAGTCCCTTCTAGCCCTCCCAAACTAGGGACCGGTAGTGGCCTATTTGTTCGCATTTTGAGGTTGGTAGTGGGTACCTGTCTGGTTATGGGAAATAGTTTCTCTCACACTAAATATAAACTGCCCTTCCTTAGAGGAAAGGCAGATTGGAAGAAACCCCTTAGAGTCCTGCTGCCATGGGCATTTTGCTGTGGCTGGCACACTGAAGCTTGAGTCACCAGATGGAGCAGAGGTGACAGGTGTGCCTATTACCTTGAGGGTTCTATTAGGAGGAGGGCAAAACTCCCTGTCCGATGGTTCTTTTGGTTGCTCAGGAGGCAGTAGTGTTATCAGCCTTGCAGGGTCCTTGTGTGTCAGGCGGGAACTGGACATGGGCCCCCTGCCAGCATCTGAAGACCTGCCAGTTAGTGTTTAGGTACAGCTTTAAGGATGGAAGTGGTAGTGTTCCCTTTTCTTGGGTGACACAAGAATGATGGAGAGCTGCCACCACTGCTGCTGGAGCCCTCTCTTCCTGCCTCCTCTGTCATACCTGTCTCCAGGGCTTTGGGAGGCTAGAATGATACAGAGGGATGCTGAGGGTGAGGAAGGTGAGCATAGTCCCTTGTGAAAGCTGGAACAGCTGCAGCACCTTGGTTCACTCCAGGTGCTGCCACAGCCTTGCCTTGTTGAGTCCTAGCGGTGTGGAGTCCTCCCTGAGGGTAGTAGGGAGGCTCTGGTTTCTGAACCCGCTGGGGGCTGTGCAGACACAAGGCAGGTAGGCTGCAGAGACAGTGTGGGGTTCCTCCTGAAAGTTCTAGTATGACTGTTTGAAAATACAACCCAGGTTACCCTGGAGTGAGAGAATGTGGGCTAGGACTCCAGTGCTGGCTCTGGAGCACTGGGGAATCTTTCTAATGATTTGTGGTCCTGGCTCATGATCATATGGTGGGTGTCTGAGTCTTTGCCCTACCCCTGCTGTCATTCTGGTTTGTCCTCTGTGATCTCAGATCTTGATTGCAAATAAACAATATTTTAAGAGTGTTAGAGGAGGGACTTGCTGTAGTTGTGGTCCTTGTGCATGTACAATTCTAGACATATTGTCTTTACTACATTATAACACTCACCCTGCCGTGTTGGCAAGTCTTAGGATCATTTTTCATGTTTGTAATCAGTGAGGCCAGGTGATGGCCGTGGCTGTTGTGCGCCATGGCCATGACCGTGACAACGTCAGCATGTTCGTGTGAACTTCTTCTGTGGTATGGATTACTGTCTTGGGATGGATCAAATGGGCAACATCTTTAAGGAACCATTTGACCCTAAATGTTTTCTTGTTGAATTTCAGGAAGCTCTTCGTGGGCGGTCTTGACTGGAGCACCACCCAAGGTAGGTGCCATGGCTGAGTGCCAGGCGTTGCAGCCAGGCTGACCTTGGTCTTCAAGTTGTGTTGTGAATTCGTCTCTTGCTTCTACCTCAGGTTTCTTTAATTCTTCATTGATTTATTGTTTTGATTTCTGGGTAAAAGGGCATTTGATTGGGCATTAGCAGGGGACAGAGAGAATGCAATATTGGCTTTGAAAAGGTTAATTTCGGTCTAATGTTTCACAGTAGAATTGAGGGAGAAATTAGACTGCAGCTTCCTAGCTCAAGGCTGAGGTAGGTTCTGGAGGTAGGAGGACTCTTAGCATGCAAAGTGCGGTGGCTAGGGCTTTACCCATGGTCACTGAGTTCAGATGTAGCAGGAAGAAGCTGGTTGTCAAGTGGCCTTCATCCTGAATGCCTTTGTCAAAACCATGCTCAGTTGTAGCTTTTCTAGTTTATAAGAAGACATGATGTACTCCACGTGTCTTCTTCTTCCTCATGTGTTTCCTATCCTTTATCCTCCTCTGCCCCCAAACTAGTTGATGAGTCAGTTTAAAAGTGGCTAGTTGTTGCCCTGACCGGTTTGGCTCAGTGGATGTGCCTGCGGACTAAAGGGTCCTAGGTTCAATTCCAGTCAAGGGCATGTACCTTGGTTGCAGGCATATCCCCAGTGGAGGGCGTGCAGGAGGCAGCTGGTTGATGTTTCTCTCCCATCGATGTTTCTGTCTCTGTCCCTTTCCCTCTCTATAAAAAATCAATAAAATATATTTAAATAAATAAATACATACATACATAAATAAAAGTGGCTAGTTGGTTCGGCTGGTGTGGCTCTGTGGTTGAGTATTGACCTATGAACCGTGATGTAACAGTGTGATTCCTGATTAGGGCACATATCCCGGTTGCAGGTTCAACCTGTGAGGGTGTACAGGAGTCAGCTGATCCATGATTCTCTGGAATCATTGATGTTTCTCCCCTTCTCCCCCCTCCCTCTCTGAACTCAATAAAAATATATATGTATTTTAAAAGTGGCTATTTGTAGGGGGCAGGCTAGAAGGGGTCAATGCGGCGGGGGAAAGGAAATGTGTAATACTTTGAACAATAAAGATTTAAAACATAATAAAATAAAAAGTCAAGTAAAATGAGATTTGTGGGGGGGAGGGAAGTGGCTAGTTACTTTCCAGGTTAGGCTGATGAATCAGAAAAGAGCAGCACTTGCACATGTGTGCGTGTGTATGTTTGCATGCCAGTTGTGATGCTGTGCTTAACGCTCTGGTGTGTATATCTGTTTTTGTCCTGATCTCTGAGCAGAGACTCTTCGCAGCTACTTCTCCCAGTATGGAGAAGTTGTAGACTGTGTGATCATGAAAGACAAGACAACCAACCAGTCTCGAGGCTTCGGGTTTGTCAAGTTTAAGGACCCAAACTGTGTGGGCACAGTGTTGGCCAGCAGACCACACACACTGGATGGTCGAAATGTAAGTCCTGCTGCAGCTGAGGTCCTTGCCCCTTTCTCTGTCATTTATCCTTCAGCTCACTAGGTTTCTTGAGCTTTTGTAGATATTTATGTTAAAGACTCTTTTTCTATAGGGTTGATCTAAAAAGACTAAGGCTCACCCTAGCCCAGTGGTCGGCAAACCACATGTGGCTCTTTGGTCCCTTAAGTGTGGCTCTTGCACAAAATACCACAGCCTGGACGAGTCTATTTTGAAGAAGTGGTGTTAGAAGAAGTTTTAAGTTTAAAAAATTTGGCTCTCAAAATAAATTTCAATCGTTGTACTGTTGATATTTGGTTCTGTTGACTAATGAGTTTGCCGACCACTGCCCTAGCCAGTTTGGCTCGGCGGATAGAACGCCAGACTTTGGACTGAAGGGTTCAAAGTTCAATTCCAGTCAAGGGCACATGCCTGGGTTGTGGGCTGGATCCCCAGTGTGAGGCATGCAAGAGGCAGTTGATCAATGATTCTTTTTCATCATTGATGTTTTTCTCTCTCTCCTTCTCTCTAATCAATAAAAATATATGTTTTTTAAAATAAAAGGATTAAGGCTCTCTATTCAGACTGGAGGTTGGAGTAGGGTATAGATATGGACACAGTGTGAATTGATTGCAAGTGCTAGTGTGCTGTGCTATTGGCTGCTGTTGTTGACACCTTCTTTCCTAGAGAAAAGAACCTCATATTTACAACTGGCTCATTTGAAACTTCCTACAGATCGACCCAAAGCCATGTACACCTCGGGGAATGCAGCCAGAGAGGACACGGCCAAAAGAAGGCTGGGTAAGGGGCTGGGTGGGCAACCTTGCATATTCAACAGCCAGTTTAAAGGACACATGTGCCTTTGTTGTTTGTTTCTTTGTTTTCCATTTACAATTTACATTCAATATTCCATATTAGTTTCAGATGTACAGCATTGTGGTTAGACAAACATGTGCCTTTGATCTGGAATTTTTGCTCATTAAGATTAGGAGTGCCTGAAGGTCATCTTTGACACTTGACCAGCTGAAAATTGCTCAGATTTATTCAACACCTTAAATTTTGTTTATCTTGTGGCCAAGAAGAGAATTTTTATTAGTCTACTTAAAAAAAAAAAAAATGACAGCCCTAGCTGGTTTGGCTCAGTGGATAGAGCATTAGCCTGGGGATTGAAGGGTCCTGGGTTCAATTCTGGTCAAGGGCATGTACCTTGGTTGCGGGCACATCCCCAGTAGGGAGTGTGCAGGAGGCAGCTGATCGATGTTTCTCTCTCATTGATGTTTCTCTCTGTCCCTCTCCCTTCCTCTCTGTAAAAAATCAAAATATATTTAAAATAAATAAATGAATAAATGAATGATAGCTCACACCTGTTTATCATCAGAGCCATCTGCTTTTATCTGCCCCAAGTACTCTCAGCCTGCCAAAAGGGTCGAGAGGAACTTTTTTCCCCACTCCCTCACTCCTCTCTACTTGGTGGGCTGGTCATCTTTAACTCTGAGACTTCCACCTCCCAGCTCTGCAGCCGCTCCCCTCCAGACACAAACCTGGTGGCTGGTCACTTAAATGGCCATTGTGGTGACTCCTGGAGAATCTCTGAGGTGTGTGTGGCCCCTGGTGCTGGGTGAGCCAGAACAGACCTGTCCTTTGTCACTCACCACTCACATCTTCCCTTCCATCACCCAACAGTTCTCAGAGAAGGCTGTCACTCAGAATGCTTCCGTCCTCATAGAAAGTCTTACTGAACAGAACTGGGCTGGAGGCTGTTGAGAAGCGGCATATAGGCTCCACACACACAAGTGTCTGATCAAGTGGAGGCTTAAGATCTGCATTTCTAGCAGGATTCCAACTGCTGCTGGTAGGGGCCTTAGACCCTTGAAACCATTTTTATTTTTCCAAGTTTCTATTAGAAAAGTTTACAAATTACAGAAAACTAAATTAATCAGTTTTTATTATTTTCCAGTTATCTATATTAATATTCATCTCTGTCTGCATAAACCACTCCTAAATTCTGGAGCATACATCTGCTAAAGTCCAGCCTCCCTCAGAATCCCCATCCTGTCAACTGAGATGTCACCTAAGATGTTCACACTGCCATGCTGATATTTCTATTACTGTCTTATAAATGACCTTCACAGCTTTTCAGACTGAACTCCAATCAGGGTTCAGATTACCTTTGATTATTAATGGTCCTTTAGTCTCTCGGCAGCTTTCTTAAAACAGAATAAGCACAAGCCATAACCTGCATACCTGTAGAACCCTCACTCATCCCCAAAATTGCTAATCAAGAGCAGTTGGGATGAATTAACCCATAAGTTCTTTGAGTAGAAAGAAGGGATATTAGGAGTGGAGGGGGTTGAGAAGGGCAGCATTTCAGAGCAGGAGCTGAGGTTTTGGTCAACAGATTGAAAATCACCATCTGAAAACCAGCCATTTACCATTCAGGAGAGTAGTCACGTCTTTTCCAGGCAGATATAAACTGACCAGGCTGGCATCTAGGAGGCTTCCAGTTGGTGTAAGGTACTAGGAAGTGTTGGGGAGAAGGCAGCCTTCTGTCCCTCAATCACCATCTGAAAACCAGTATTAATTATGGAGGCCCCAGGTATCTTCCTTACTGTCCTGAAATACCTTTGTTTCACTGTTGTAGTTCAGAATATTTGAACACGGTACTACAGTCAACTTTAAAATGCATTTGAAATAGCCCTACCACAGTGCTGGACTCGAGTCTCCTCGGGTCTCTGGGAAAATGCTGTTCTTGGTTCTCTTTGGACTCCCTGGAACTTTCAGAGTGTTCGGAAGCTTTAGTGGCTCTCAAACCCATGCAGACACTTACTTACAACCCTGGGGGTCGTCCTGAGGGCTCCCCACATGGTCTAACCAACTTTTCTTTCTTGACACAGCAGAAAGGACCCAGGAACGATAACAGTAAATCAAATAAGATATTTGTTGGTGGAATTCCTCACAATTGTGGTGAGACAGAGCTCAGGGAATACTTCAAGAAATTCGGAGTGGTGAGTTGTTCCTGCACCAGCAGCATCCAGGGAGCAGCTGCTCAACTTGGCCTAATTGGAGTGGGCATGGTGGCTCTGTCCTCTTGCCCTGCACGCTCCCAGAACAGAGCAACCAGAACCCATCCTTTCCCTTCATGGCCATTTACCATCCAGGAGAGTAGTCATGTTTTTTCCAGGCAGATGTAAACTGGCCAGGCTGGCATCCAGGAGGCTTTCTGGTTGGTTGTAAGGCACTAGGGAGTATTGGGGAGAAGCCAGCCTTCTGTCACTCAGTGGCAGGAAGATATGTTCCAGATCAGGTTCACCTGGGACCTCAGCTAGCTCCTTCTGCCCAGGATCCGAAACATGGTACCCACCCCTGATAGCTGCGGGCCTGACCTTGTGGAGGAGTTCCAGAGTGGAGAACATTCCCAGGTTCTTGTACCAGCAGCGTGAACCTCACTATATGGGGGACCGTGGCCCAACCCAATTGCTTCCTCTGGCAGTTCTCACTGACCTCCAGGCTGCCAGGCCTCACAGGATGTGTTTGGCTCTGTGTCCTGCTCATTGTTTCCTCTATCGTACAGACCTTCCCCCCAAGGATGATCCTGTTTTCTAGAAGATGTTAAAATTCTTTAGAATCTCATGGGAGTTAGAGTTAATCAGGGTCATACAGGGATCTCAGTTCTAATGGGGCCAGCAGAGGAAAAAACTGGGCTAGGGTGCAAGTGTGCTCAAATGCTCTGTTAGTGGTATGGCCCTGCCTGCCTCTATATTGTGTTTGTCAGGTATTGAGTGGCCAAGGGTTTAGGAGTGCCAGAGCACATGATAAGGGACATACTTATTGAGTGGAGTAGAGGTGGGGGGAGGGCAGTGAGGGCTGGATCAGCAGGACAACCAGGCCACTGGAGCACCAGTGCTCTGGGTCATTCCATCCTAGCATTTTGAATGGGGAGGATGCCCTATGAGTCTCCTGGCTGTCAACTCCCCTATGGAGTGGTGGCCTGGGCCTCTGGCCTCATGAGTCTTGGACCGTCATTCTTTGGAAGGCAGCCTTTTGCCTCCGGACTCCCAAGACTGGAGACTTCCCAGCAGGCATTTGGTTTGGGACTTCTGTCCTAGCCAGAGGTGTTCATAGGCACAGTGGCATCCAGCTCCTCAAACAGCTGTTTTCTCTTGCAGGTCACAGAAGTGGTCATGATCTACGACGCAGAAAAGCAGAGGCCTCGAGGTAAAAGAGATGGAGTTTGTCCTTGACCTTCCCCCTCAGATGGCAAACTATCTCACAATTAGGTGGTGGTTGTAGCAAGCATTGTCTCAGTAAAGGGTGGTTTGGAGACAAATGATTAAAACATAGGCTCTTCCTGTGCAGCCCCCAGCTTGTCTGTGCTCCCCAAGGTCAGACATTACTGTCTTTTTTTTTTTTTTTTTTTTGGCTCATTCTTTTAAAGTTTTTATAACTTGACATGAATTTGAACATGGTTCCTGATCTTTAATGTGCATTGAAAGACTTGTGTCCTTTTCCATTGTGACCTTCCTTAGTTAAGACTGTCTCCTGCCTTCAGCTCATGCCAGTGTAGTTTGTCTCCTGCCTTCAGCTTATGCCAGTGTAGTCAGAAGTCTCATTTCATGTTGTCAGGCCAGATCTGCTATAGCTCAGCTTGAATGTGGAGTTTCCCTTATTCACTTCATGCTTTTTTCCTGTTTTTCTTATTTTTCTCCTCAGTCAATGGGGCTGGCGGGAGGAAGGGCACATCCCCTCCAGGGCAGCCCACCCTTGCACGTCTGGCCTGGGCCAGCCAGCACCTGACATCCATGCCCTTTGGGTTTGGTGGTTTTATTTTTTTTGTTTTTGTTTTTTGTGTGGCTGCTGCTCTTTGTCCCTGCCCATCTGTTTTGTTTCATCAGCTGCTTTGGGCCCTGGCCAGGAGCTGATCTGCCGGTCCAGGCCCTACAGCCCCTGCCCTGCGGAGACCCCTAGAGCGCTGGGCTGCCGTCCGCAGCATGCGCCCGCCATGCTGGAGAATAGTTTGCCATTTGAACTTCCATCCTCTTACTCCATGATTAAGTAATGTCTCCTCCCTTCATGTTGATTAAGCTGTTAAGTCATAGTCTTAATTTTAACATAGACGTACATGCTTAGTGACATATTAAGTGTTCCATAGTAAATATAGTAATATTAAGTAAGTTGTTTTCCTTTCTCTCTGTGAATTTTTGTGATTAACGATCTCTCTTTAGATTTCTCTTCTCCAGGTGCTAAATTATATCACACAGGTACAGGCCATCCTGCAGTCAGAGGAGGGAGCGGGCTTTGCTCCAGTGGGGTGTAAACGAAGTTTCAGTGTGTTTCTGTGCCGCTTCCTCAGTGGTGATGTCGCCTCTTGACACAGACGCGTCCCTAGACGTCCCGCCCCAGGCTCCTTACCCACGAGTCACCGTCTCTTGTGCCCTAATGGACCTCGCGAGCCCTGTGGTTTCAGATACTCCTGCACTCTGAGAAAATGTTACCTTGTAATATGCGTTTATCACCCATGCTGTGTTTCACCATTGCCTCTGATCTTGTGAAGCCTCAGGACATGGGGATCTCGAGGCTGCTTTTAGATTCCTCAGGTCGCTCACCCCCTCCCAGGATACCTGTGGTCCTCACCCTGGGCTCAGGGTTGGGGATGCAAGCAGGACAGGCTGGTGGGGAGAGAACTTTGGGCTTGGTCCTGCGTTCCTCGTGGTGCACACCATCTTCAGCCACCTGGCTTTGTAGGTCTCTGCAAGTCCCCGTGAGCTTCTGCGAGCGATAGGCAAGCAGGGGATAGGAGCACCACCCAGAGAAGCACTTGGTCTACAGGTGTTCCAGAAACAGCTCTTTCCTACCTTACTCTCCAGAAGCTTTCACAATGGCTTTGAATCATCCTTCGACCTTCTGTTGGTTTAAGACAGTGTCCCTGACTTGGGGGTTCTGCGTGTATCTGCCAGATGGCAACCCCTGACCTCGGGCCCACTCAATCCTGCTTCTATCTTTGCTCCTCTTCCCTTTCTCCAGCTCCCCACCCTCCCACCAGCTTTGTCTCCTCTCCAATTTTGCTGTTGTGGTTCTGTTTCTTCTCACACACCACATGTAGATTCTATGTGCATGCATGTGCAGAGAGAACAAGACCAAAAGCTCCTGCATCCCAGCTGCCTCTCCCTGCTAGTCTGTCACCTGACTTTCTGAGCTGTCTTCTCTCTGTTTCCATCCTTCCACCGCCATTTTACCTCTAATTTTCCCAGGTGGTCTCCAGCACAGGCCTGCCCTTACTTCTACGCCTCTGCCACAGAACTCTGTCCCTGTGCCCCTTCCCCATGCCCATCTTCAGCCCCTTCTTGGCTTTGGCACTTCCCCTCACCCATATTTTGTTCTTTGGGATCTCCTGGCAGCTGTCTGCCATTTGTCCTTTGTGCTCAAAGCTGATGGGCCCCGGGAGCAAGGGCAATAGACTGAGGACCAGACACGCCACGTTAGCCGGGTGGTCGCGCTCACCCAGACCAACCAAACTTCGTTTATACTGCCACTTCCTTGCATTTGGAAAATGCTAAATTATTTTCTGTTTAAAATTTTCTTTGATGACATGGTGCCTCTTGCTCTTGCTGCTGACAGCAGAGTTGACCTGCTGGAACCCGCTGTGGCCTGTATCTTTGTGTATTTTATTACATAGATGTGTGCAGATAAGATACCTGTATACATACGTATGTGACCTTGACAGGACTCCTTGGGCTTACCCAACAGTGTTGGATAAGCCTAGCGAGGCACTAACTGTGGTATAGACCGTACTGTTAACGCCTAGGACAATATATGGCTGCTGTCAGCACTAGCTGCAAAGCACATTGCAAGCCGAGGGGGAGAACCCTGGGTTCCAGCGAAGCAACAGTGCATCCACAGGACACCTGTGACTGAGGCGGAGTGCTCAACTGCTCCCTGCCTTTGTTCCTATCTTCCACAGAATGGGGATCCCTAACACCAACACGGCATAACCTGCCATGTTTGTGGCCCTCGCTAGTGGGCTGTTCAGGTTCTGCTCCCTAAGAGGTGCTCTGGCTGTTCCAAAGTGTCCAGTTGGAAACCCAGCTCAAGCTGAGTCCAGACGTCTGGCGGGTCCCCCTGCCTCACTCACTTGTTGGATAGGCCTACAGCCCCCTCCCTCACTTGCTTCGCTGAAGCCCTGGGTTGATCCTTCGGCCCGTCCCTAATACTGTTCATCATCCTGTTTTGTGTCACAACACCCTGCTACCTTGATTCACTCTTCGTCGTTGGCTAGGTTTTGGATTTATTACTTTCGAGGACGAACAATCAGTGGACCAGGCTGTCAACATGCATTTTCACGACATCATGGGCAAAAAAGTGTGTAGTTGTAGTTTTATTTTACCTTAAGACCAAACCAAGTCTCAGGCAACTGAGGGATGTCACTGGAAACAAAATTTCCTTCATAGAAAAGGTCCAGGTGAGAGGTGCTGGGACCCTCTATGATAGGGTGGGACCTGGACCTCTGGAGAATTGTCGGGTGGTGGGCGGTGGGCCTCCAGTGACATTGCGGGTTGCCTCAGGCTTGGTTCCAGTGACCACTCCTTCAGATGTCTGAGCTGTATTCCAATTGTTCCATCCAACCCGCGATGGGCAGACAACCTTTGAGAACAGGTTTCTTGTAAAACTGAGAAATGTAAACATCCTGAAGGATTGGTTGTTTTAATTGGGTCACTTACTGTGAAACTCCGGTACCAACCACATGCTCTCGATAGTACTTAACTCCATGCAGTCAAGTGACCTCTGGTTGTTTCATCTTCATACTGTGTTGCCGCCATGGAGGTACTGTCAGAAAGTGGCCCATAACTACTCACTTGCCTGGGCCCTTCGAGTTTTTGAAAAACTTAACAGTAAAATGAGTAACTGGCAGAAATTCTGTCCTGTGGGATTCCTTATAGTTAGCAAAGTCTGGGGCCCACGTTTCGGTAGGATCCCAGTTTGGGTCCTTGTGAAGCCTGCTCAGCGCATCCCAGCGGCAGTCCTATTGGTCCCGTTGGTGTGTGTTCCCAGTTTCTCCTCATTCGGTTCAGCATGCCCAGCCCTTCTGATTGAGATACTGGAGGAAGCATGGCACTGGGGTCTGCCCAGGTAGCCTGCTCCCAGATGTTCAACAGGACAGCCGTTCATACTTGCCAGGTGCCCAGGTTTTCCTGCAGGCTTAATCCCATTTGAACCCAACTAAGTGGGAAACATATACCTAACTCCAAAACTCACTGAAGCTTTTAGTTTAAACCATCATGAGGACTTCAAGCATACACACCAGTTAAGAACATGAGGTCAGAGGAGTCCACATTCAATAGTTGAAGGTCCTGTGACATTTAAAACTTTCAGGAGCAGAAAGGTCTGCTAAGTGAACAATCTGTCCCTGCTTCAGGCAGCGAGCCACCTGCTTGTGGGGTGCAGGGTATCTGAGTCTGGACTGCTCAGAGCTGATACCAAGAGGGTTTCTCGTGCCTTCTGGAGTCTGGCTTTTGTCGCAGCACCTTCACTAATCCCTGCCAGTTCTTCAGTGGGGATTTCCGACTAACAGGCTCCCGTCCCACTTTAATTAAAACCAGAGTAGAGTGACTTTTGAGTTCCCATAGGAGGAGAGTAAAGGACCTTTTTTAATTACTGGGGCTGCTTTTCTTTGTAAGCAGGAGCCAAATTTCCTTAAGGGGAGTGTGAAGACCCTTCAGCTTCAGCTCTTTGGGTCTCCCTTGGTTCTGCTGCCCAGTTACCTTTAGCTAAGGGAACTTTGTTCCCATCAGAGGAGTGGCCTTGAGGCATCAGGAAGGGGAGAGGAGTCTTTTGTGCCTCTGTTTTAAGGGAGAACTGACAGAATTCTGATACATAATGGTTATTTAGCTCACCAGACTAAGACCCCAAGGATCACTCCATGTGGATCTGTTGTTCCACTTATTAAAATTTATCCAAAAAGAAAAAATCAAGGATTCTCAAATGCTGAGACAACTCTGGAAGTGGGGCATCTTTTTGCCATCGGGCAATGAACAGCATAAGTGGGGTAATAACCACTTCCTGCTATGCTGACCTCTCCCCTGGCTGTAGCTCCTGACATGTCCAAAGAGGAAGAGTCCTGGGCTGCTGACCCAACACAGTATGAAGATTGCTTACTGATCCAAATGTCCATTTTATTGCATGTTTGTTTACTTTTTGTTAGATGTAATGTAAGGCTCTTTATCATATCCATTCCCTCTGACATTATTTTGAGTTAATTGAGATTTTTTAAGCGTTAGCCTGGGGAAGGTAAGTCTTTATCTTCCTTTAGACATTTTCAATTAAAAACCTAAGTAAACCAACTGTGTTTCTCAGGTATGAGCTGAAGGTGCAGGCAGGGTGGGTGGGCTCCCAAGAGATCCCCCACTACCATGATGCGGTCAGGGGCGGGCTTCTGCCACTCAGTGGTCTCAGGGCTGTGATTATTGGAATGGCCCTGATCTCTGTCCCGGGTTTATGAGGCTGTTGAAAGAGGATACTGCTCTTTTACCTTGACTGAGAGACCCTTGTCATGCATAAAATGCTCAAGGGTCCCTGTTCTGCAGCACATAGGGCTTAGCATGTCACAGTCACATCTATTGTACCTGAGAAACATTTTTAAAATATAATAATTAAAACAGAAAAAAAAAACTTTTTAAAGAGAAAGTTACTGGCCTAAATAAGGTATATAGTTAAGTATTTAGTTTTAAGTTACAATAAGATGCTAAGTGTAGTCATAAGTTACCTGAGGGTGTGTCTGAAGGGAAGGGGCCTGGGACCCATGCATCCCCCTGAACCAGACCTCGGTTTGTCTAGGTGGAGGTTAAACGGGCTGAGCCTCGCGACAGTAAAAGTCAAGTGCCTGGACAGCCAGGGGCCAGTCAGTGGGGCAGCCGCGTCATGCCCAGTGCCGCCAATGGCTGGGCAGGCCAGCCCCCACCTACGTGGCAGCAAGGATATGGCCCACAAGGTAAGATTCTTTCCAGGACAAACTACTGCACCCACTTCTCCAGACTTAGCACAGAAGTGGGGCTCCCTACTCAACTGGGCCCTGGGTCCCTGGGTTCCGCCTTGTCACCAGGTCCCTCTCAAGAGTAGTGTAGTCCTTGGTGGTGTGTTTGGGCCCTGGTGTGTTTGGAGTTTGGCCAGCAGGGCTGCAGTGAGCATCCTTGCCCTTGCGGTCTGGGGTGGTTTACTTAGGTTCTTCCACAGACAGGTCAGAATAACCTGATGGGTTTTGAGACTGATGGTGAGCAGGTGAGTTTTTCGCCTGGCTAGAAGGAAAGTCCTGCTTCTTGAGTTCTTTGGGTCTTTTCTGTTCCCCAGGTTTTGGGCTGACATCAGCTGGGCTGTTGGGTCCTCTGTGTGTGGTCCAGAGAGTGGCTAAGGACATCCTGGCAGGATGGTTGGGGAGGGGAGCCCTGGGATGGGATCTGGGGAGTCTTCTTCCTTGTTGGAAACCCAAATAAGTGGCAGCATCCCAAGAGCAGCAGATGGAGGCCAGGTGGCCCTGTCTGTACCCAGGGCACCCAACACCTGATTTTGCAGAGCTATCTACACAATTCAAGGCTTCATCCCTACTCTCTCTAGAACTGTCTTTTTTAAAATCTGCATTTATTGCAAAATGAAACAGCTCCAGTAAACTACTAATTCTGGACACTCATTCACCAGCAGGTGAAGGACCAATGCTTGGCCGGTAGTCAGGCCTGAGACGCCACACATGCACCTGAGTCTCTGATCTGTGGGTGTTTCCTTCATCCTTTTTGACGGCTCTGTTTAAGAGCCAGGGCCATTGACCCAATGGCTTTTCTCTGAACCCTCCCCTGTGGAAGAGGACATGGACAGCAATACCTGGTGTTCTTGGGATCACAGGGCATGTTGAGAGGGGCTCCAGGAGAGTTCCACCAATGATAGCAATCATGCTATGAAAGTATGAGGGCAGGGCAGTGCTTGGCATCCAGTTGGTGACATTGATCTAACACAGCACCAATCCCATCTTTGTTTTCTGGTTTAGGAATGTGGGTGCCAGCAGGACAGGCAATTGGTAAGTCTTTGTTTCGGAAACAGGAAGATGACAAAATCCCAAGTGCGGTGGGCTCCTGGCAGGCCTGGGTCTGGGCAGGTAGGGGTTGTGTGTCCCATGTTCTCCCTCATCCTGTGTCCTGTGTTCCAGGTGGCTACGGACCGCCCCCTGCGGGAAGAGGAGCTCCCCCACCACCCCCGCCATTCACCTCTTACATTGTGTCCACCCCTCCTGGAGGGTTCCCTCCTCCACAGGGCTTCCCACAGGGCTACGGTGCCCCCCCACAATTCAGTAAGTCCTGGGGCCATGGGAGGTCTTTTCAGCACATCTTTTATAAACTACCTAGATTTAGCACTGGGGATGCAGTCGGAAGCCTATCATGGTTTCTCAGTCTGGAGGAAAAGGATGGGATGGCCTTGTGGAGGCCATATTTGTTGGCTTTTGGCCGGCCGCATGAATTGTCACAGCACAAAGACCTTGTTCTTCCTCATGGTCATACCTTGAATGGGTCTCTAGACCTAATCTTTGTGATTCATAATTGAGGGACTTCAGGTCTTGATTCACTTTCCTCTGTGCTTTACTTTGTGGTTGAAGATCTGGGTGTAGAGCATCCAACTCACTGGGAAGGTTAGGGTTCTCCTCTGATCTCAGTATCCTCAGAACAAAAGGGCGCAGCCTAGCCTGGCTGGGGTGGCTTGTTGATTGTCATCCTGTGCACCCAAAGGGAGCTGGTTTGATTCCCAGTTGGTGCACATACCTGGTTTACGGGTTTGATACCCAGTTGGATTACATACAGAAGAAAACTGATGTTTCTCATAGCAATTCTCTCTTCCCCCTCTCTAGGAACTGGGTTCTATAGTAAAGAGGAACCCCTCACAAAACTCAGATAGCCACATATCATTTCACCAACATAAAGGGTCCTACAGTCTTTTCACTAATAAGTCCTTGGATCCAGGTGTGTCATTTTGGGGGCAGTGTTGGACCAGCCACATTTGTAGGCTCAGTGACTACAAGTGGCCAGTGGCCAAGAACTGGGCAATTCACTTCTGTGGCCTGGAGCAGGGCCTCATGATGACTTTGTCGTGTGGCTCTTTAGAGAAAAGGTATGTCTGCTCTAACAAGACAAGAGGTGGATAGGAACATTATCTGCAGCCTGAGGATGAAACATGGATTGGGTGTGACTTGTCTTCTCAAAGCACATGGATTGGACTGTGTTGGACAGTTGACTTCTGTCCTTCTAATGAGCATTCCTGTACAGTGTGAATTACTAGCCAGCACCCACCACAGGCACCTAGTTCCTGGGCCTGCTTCAGCTCCCGCTGTTCCAGCTGCCCACAGTTTTTATGCTGGTCTCTTACCCTTCATTCTCAGGGCCTGGCCGCTCATGTGTTTCAGATGGAAATCCTATGAAGGCTTCTGGTGTCTCGGCCGTGGGCAAGCATGTTGTCTGTTTTTCTGTCCTATTTGTTTACAGGTTTTGGCTATGGGCCTCCACCTCCACCGCCAGATCAGTTTGCGCCACCAGGGGTCCCCCCTCCACCTGCCACTCCTGGGGCAGCACCTCTGGCCTTCCCGCCGCCTCCCTCTCAGGCTGCCCCGGATATGAGCAAGCCCCCAACGGCACAGCCAGACTTCCCCTACAGTCAGTATGGTGAGTGGCCATGCCTCCCCCGACTTCCTCCTTCACAGGTGGATTTCCCACCAGTATTCTGGGTCGGGTGGTCTGAGGTGTGGGAGTTGGAGAGTTCACGTGACCTAGGAACAAGCAAGCGACAAGCAGGATTTTGGTTGCTTGGGTTTTTGCCAGGGCACTAATGGTAGAAAAGCATGGATTGCACAGCAGGTGATCCCAGGCCTCTGGGTTTAGAAAACAGGCTATGACTGGGCCCCCCAGGAGGATGGTGCGAGGGCTGCAATTGCTGTTGGGCCAAGGACATCCCCTGCAGGCTTGTCCCTTCAATGCCTCGGTTATCCGAGTGCAGAGTGCAGGCAAGAGTGTCGGCTGGGTGGTCTTGCTCTGGTCTGGGGCAGATACCGGCTTTGGCGTTGGCTTTGTGCTTCACTTGAGGGGCTGGTCTTGGAGTAGGTGCTTCTGAATCGGGTCTGCAAGGTGACAGTTGAGTGGGGGAACTCCTGTGAGGACAGGGTGTGGCCTTGGGTATCTCCCCACACTGGGGTCAGTCCCCTGCCTGCCACGAGGGGCCAGGGCCTTTAGGTCTCCTGTGAGAGTTTCAGCCCCTGGTTTTCCATGTTATGGTGTGAACTGTGTGTCACCCAAGACCACAATATCTGCAAGTCGATCCACTCTTACCTTCA
Organism: Lasiurus cinereus; assembly: GCA_011751065.1. NCBI lineage: Eukaryota > Metazoa > Chordata > Mammalia > Chiroptera > Vespertilionidae > Lasiurus > Lasiurus cinereus. The sequence goes on along the minus strand of JAAGEH010000326.1, from coordinate 329,295 downwards.
AATACAGTCCCGCCAGCTGACCAGATGCCCCCCAGCACCCCTGCATCGTACACTCTTGTTCCCTTCGGGGCCTTGCAGGGCTGTGGTCACTGAGCACGTGGGTTCTCGACCCTGCCTGGAACAGGACGTGTTGGCGGCAGACATGTGAGCGGCCCTGGGTGGGGGTATACATGATCTCGAGTGTGTCCCCTCCCTACCACCCTGGGGTAGTCACCCTGGTCTCGTCTCTCGCCAGGCCTGGGTACCTATTCTCAAGACCCGGCGGGCTTCGGGCCCATACTTTGTTTACACTCTTATGGTCAGGCTGAGCAGTGATATGGCCTAGGTAGGTGGCGCCTCCTCATGCACGGTCCTCACCTGCCTGCACCCGGGCACCGGACGTTGCCTCCTCTGCTGTCCCGGGCGGGGTGGAACCACACTGCCCTCTGGGACACGACCCAGGAGCTCTGCCTCCGAGTGTGCCCCCAATTGGGAATCCGGGGGCCCTGGGATGGCCTTCATCCAAAGTGTGTGATCCGGGAGGGCAGGGAGCGAGGACAGTGCTGCCCCTCATTCCAGAAGTGTCTTCATACCCACCAAGGTCAGTAGTACAGGGTCAGGGTCCTTTTTAGAGAGGGACCTGCCCTACCCAGATGGGCTCTGCAGGTGCAGCCAACTGGAGTCATTGAAGTCTAATGGTCCGCATATAGTCCCTGCCCCACTCCCATGTTATGGAAGCCTCCAGGTTGGGTCAACTCTGGAGGGAGGACCGTCTGGGGTCTGAGGTGCATCCTGGAGGGAGGCTAGGGCAGATTAGATATTTCCTTAAATCCTGAAATTCATGCCTGAGCTCACCCTGCATTGTACTCGAGAACAGACTTTCTAGGAAACCAAGGTCCACCAAGCTGGGCCAGATGATATGTGTCTCTAAGCCCAAAGGTCTCTCCTCAACCTCAGCTCTGCCACCAGGGCTCCCGCCCTAAGTCTTTGGGGACAAGTGGGGGTCGGCCAGGATCAGACAGGTCAGACCATGGGTCCACGAGGTCTCATAGACTCTTATTTCCGTGTGGAGACAGGGTCCTGCTAGGTTTTAGGGTGGGCTTTTCTGGAGACACGTGCTCCTGGGGGCCCAGTGATGTCAGGTGGGAGTGGGACCCTGGGTCCTGTTAGTGGGACCAGCTCCCCCGGCCACTCATTGCACTCTTTCCCTGCAGGTTATGGACAGGACTTGGCCGGCTTTGGGCAGGGTTTCTCAGACCCCAGCCAGCAGCCCCCCTCCTATGGGGGCCCCTCAGTGCCAGGCTCCGGGGGCCCCCCTGCTGGTGGAAGTGGCTTCGGACGAGGTCAGAACCACAATGTTCAAGGATTCCACCCCTACCGACGCTAGCTAGCTGGTGCCACGCAGGCGGCTAGATGGCTGAGACCCAGGATTCGAAACTTGTGAACTCGTGACAATCACAAACTTGGCAGAAAAATCGCGATTCAACCTTGGGGGGAGGGGCAGACGTGAGGCTTTTGGAGGCGGCTGTGGGTGACTGAACTGAAGTTTTTAAATAATATTTCTTTCTCTAACCCATCAGCACAATAAAAAAAAAAAGTCACTGGTTCAACAACAGGGTTTTAAAAAGTCTTCAGCTTTAATTCAAAACTTCAGGTTTCTTTTTCTTCCTTTTTTTTTTTTTTTTTGAAATTATTTTCCTGAGCCTTTTGTTTTACCGTATATTGTAAACTTTTATGTTAAAGAAAAAAATATACATTTACAAATTGTGAGATTTTTAAGATAAATTTTCTACAATGTATACTGGCTTATTTTTTAATTTAAAACAGGGTTTCTGTCGGCACTGGTGGAAGTGAGGGGCATTTTTGGTCCCCATACTCCTGGCTTTGAGGGTTGGGACTCGTTGGTCCAGAAACTCTGGAGCTTAAAAAAGCAATCTACTGAGTGTGTTTCGTTTTTGTTTATTCCTTGCTTTTGTCGATTGATCTGCCTGGCGGTGTCTGCAAGTGCACCATGGGGGCTGCACCCGCCTGGCTTGGCTGGCAACCACCCCGCGTCCAACTGCATCAAGGACCAGGAGGTCTTGTCAGCCTACTTCCCGCGCATGTGGCTTCAGGGCATCCCCACTGACCAGTTTGACCCTGGTTTGAATAAAGAGAAGTGCGTTTGGATTAGAACCCATGTTGTGTCATTTGTTCCCTCCCTACTGGGGAAGAACCCCACCCACAGGAGAATCTGCATTTGTCCTGGCTCCTCCGTGGTCTTGCAATTACTTGAGGTCTGCTTCAGAGGAGTACGTGGCCCCAACCTTGGTGGGTGTAGGAGACTTTGGGTTCTGGCAGATGTGGGTTTTAGGATAATTAGGGACCCACTGAGAGCTGCAGTGCCAGTGTGAGGATCTAGAATTCATAGCCACTTGCTGGGTACCAAGAAAAAGGCAGACAGACAGATCTGGGTGGGGATTGGCCAGGCCTCCCTGGTCCCTCTGGGAGTGATACCTGGACTGTGTCTTTGGAAAAGCCATTCAATCTTTGCACAAATTGGGCTATTAACATGGGTAATGTGGGCATTGGACCATTCAGTCAGGGCCTTGGGACGAAGCATGCTGGCTGGGACACTTATTAGGGCCCAAGAGGCAGGGCTGGGACAGGGAGTAAGCCAGCTTGCTTCCAGCCCTTGGGCCAAGTCCACATGGATCCTAGAGATGAATGGGAGAGAGGGTAGGAGGCTAAGGGGAGCTGAGAGCCCTGGGGCAAGGAAGTTGGAATGGGATCTGACATCCTACAAGGGCTATCCCCTCCTAATGGACACCTATAGGCCTGGCTTGCAAAGTCCTTCCAGGCTCCAATATTTTGGACTACGTTTTCTTGACTGTCCCTCACCCCCTGGGAAGGACTTTGACATTCAATGAAACCCCTATGTGCAACCCTGAAAAGAGAGGTGAGTGCAGGCTGGACTCCTTTGGCTTAGGCTGGACTGGCCTCTTGGAAAGGTAGGATGGCGGGACAGGTTCCTGGGTCCCAGGAGTCTGACCCCTGGGTAAGAGCTGGCACCAATTGTTCTGGGTGTGTGGCTCTCCTGTGACCACTGACCAATCACCACAAACTGGCTTAAAACAACATGTTTGTTCTGTCACCTTTCTAGAGAGTAGGAGTCTGACATGGTCTCAAGGTATGTCATTGGGGGCCATTATTTTGTCATTCTAAAGATCACAATCAAGATTTTAAAATATAAAAAACAGATTTCACCCAAATGGTTTGATGCCTCCAATGTGCCAGGCTTGAGATAAATTAACGGAACAGCCCTAACCCTCCCCGAACATTCGAATGACTCAACCCAGGAACCTTCACTGTGATCTCCAAAACCCCTGTAGGTGTTAGCCTTCCGTGTTCCCTCTGGAGCTGCTGCCACCAAGGTTTACAGAAGCAGCAGGAAGGAGCAGGATCACACCATGGTCATCTCAGCTAACAAACTTTTGCTCCTTTTATTATTGAAATTAATGGGCAAAATTAGTTTTTTAATTTTAGGTCTCTGGCTAAAGGGCATTGTGCAAACAGGAATTTCCAGCCAGTGGGGGCTCTCAGGAGCCCGTGTCACACCCTTCACACCCTAAAGAAAGAATCCTGTGGCTCCAAATGATGTATTTCTTTGGGGACAGGGAGAGACATCCCCCACTTTGGGTGGAGTTTAATTGGCTCTTCTCCCGGGGTTGAGGAGATTCTCAGCTTCCTTGGAGACTTCTTTCCTCCAGGCCAGCCCAGCTCCCCACAGAGCCACTGGTGTCAGCCAAGTCCTACTCAACGAGCAAGAGTAGAGGTCAGGAGGGGATGGGAGGCTCTGCTTCTCTTGCTTTAGTTAGCACCCAGGTCATCCCAAACCCCAGAACCTTTGCACACGTGCTCCCTCTTCCAGGAAGGCATCCTCTCAGTGTGTCTGGGGACCAATTTGCATTTATGTTACTGATATGATTGGGCTCTCCTCCACCATTTCACTGTGTTTTCTAAGTTGTGTGTCTTTTTTACCTTTTATGCCTCCCTTAGTATTTTGTTTTGTGGGGTTTGTTTTTTAATATATTTTATTATTTTACAGAGAGGAAGGGAGAGAGAGAGAAACATCAATGAAAGAGAAACATCCATCAGCTGCCTCCTGTACACCCCTTACTGGGGATGTGCCTGCAACCAAGGTACATGCCCTTGACCAGAAGGAAACGAACCTGGGACCTTTCAATCCATAGGCCGACAATGCTCTATTCACTGAGCCAAACCGACTTTGGCTGTTTTTTGCAGTCAATTACTAGAGTATTTTCTAGTGTAGCATTTTAGTCTTTTATATTTTTTGGTGATTTTCTTAGAGGGTCCTCTAAGAGCTTACTATATACATATGTTATTTTTTGTAGGGTGTTTCTGTGTGTGAGCACAAACTCTGCGCTTTATTTTATTGCAAGTGATGTTACCTATGTACACATTTTTTTCTCTTTCAAGTTAACTGCTGAAATTGCCCTTAAAGAGACCACATTGTAAAATGTATTTAATTACTAATTTATTAAACTTTCCTGTCAATTGACATATTCTGTATGGAGCCTTTCAAGGATGGTTTGAAAGTTTATTTACAATCACTGAAAGCTGGTGGTTCTGTAAAACTTACAGGTAATTGTAGGCTCCTTAAACTCACAGCATATATATATATATTTCAACCTTTAAAACAGAAGCCCATTTTCTTTCAAAATAATTTTCTCCCATTTTCTCATAAAAATATAAGAAAAACAACATTCATAGTTTCAAAAGCCAATATTATACTGAACCCAAATCAAGATTTCTTTACAAATGATGTATTTTTCCAAAAACTTTAAAAAAGACATCACAGAATAATCTGATGTTACTCTTACCACAGTAAAGTAATTTAAGAAATACTGTGCAGTATGTTAACACACCATATTTATGTAGTACATTGTTGTATATGTGTTTTTGGTTTTTTTTCTACACACGTTTCTGTTTATTATGACAAAGGTGAAAACGCCACCCCCTCCACAACAGCAACCAGTAAAATTTAAACCAAAAATAACTCGGTACAAAACAGGTCTGTTTCAGAAAAAAAAAAGGAAAAGAAAAATCTTTACATGAGTTTTAGTTGATTTGTTACAGAGAGGAAGGGAGAGGGATAGAGAGTTAGAAACATCGATGAGAGACATCCATTGGCCACTTATTGCACGCCCCCTACTAGGGACGTGCTCGCAACCAAGGTACATGCCCTTGACCGGAATTGAACCTGGCACCTTTCAGTCCGCAGGCCCATGCTCTATCCACTGAGCCAAACCAGTTTCAGCTTTACATGAGTTTTAAATCCTATTTCAAAACAGAAGAAACAACTCCATCATTGGCCACAGGGCCCAATCGGCCGACCTCGGGAAGCAGGGCGAGACGAAGTCCAGGCCCAGCTCCACGCTCGGACTTGCTGGTGCTTTGATTGGTGCCCATCCCCACGTGGTAAACGTCCAGCTGAGCGTCCAACTCCTCCGCAGAGATCTGCTGCTTTTAACTGCGGTCAGTGCGTTGTCCTATGCATCAAAGGGTCCTGGGTTTGATTCCTGCCTCTGCCCCAGCTGCCTCCGCAGATGCCTCTCCAGGTGCCGCTGCCGAAGCCTCCAGATCCTCAGTTTCTAGTCATCCCGCCTGTTGACACTGCGCTGCGTTGTCTCTCTGTGATGTGTTGAGCTGGATGTTCATGGGGCAGCCATCCGAAGGAACACCGCTGTGCTGTTTCATAGCTTTCAGGGCGTCTGCCTTCCGCTCAAAGTGCACATCGGCTGTTCCCAGACTGCAGCACGGCGGCCTTCTTCAGAGTCCCAAATTCAGCAAAGAGTTCCTGGGTATCAGCGTCGGACACTCCGAAATGCAGGTTGGACACCAGCAGTTTCCCACCCATCTCCACACCGCCGCCACCGCCACCGCCAAAGCCGCTGTTGCCACTTGTCAGGAAGTTGTTTCTGGTGGTTCCGGATGGGCCCGCCAACCCAGCTCACTCATGCAGTGGCCCGCACTCCGCCACCGCGGCCTCCCTGGGAATCAGTCCGGCCTCGGCCCCTGTCCCAGCCACAGCCCCCGCCGCTCCCGTTCAGCTTAACTATGTCATCCAGACACATGTCCATTTTGTCTGGCATGGTGGGCGCGATATTCGCCGTGTTTCTGTTTTTAATATTTTTTGGTTGATTTCTGAGAGGAAGGGTGGGGGGACATAGACAAACATTAATGATGAGAGTCATTGGTGCCGAGACCGGTTTGGCTCAGTGGATAGAGCGTCGGCTTGCGGACTGAAAGGTCCCAGGTTCGATTCCGGTCGGGGGCATGTATCTTGCTTGCGGGCACATCTCCACTGTGGGGCGTGCAGGAGGCGGCTGATCGATGTCTCTCTCTCATGGATGTTTCTGACTTTCTATCTCTCTCCCTTCCTCTCTGTAAAAAATCAATAAAATATATATATATATAATATATATTATATATATATATAAAATATATATATAAATATATAATAAAATATATATATATATAAATATATATATATATATATTATTGATTTTTCACAGAGAGGGACAGAAAGTCAAAAACATTGATGAGAGAGAGACATCGATCAGCCGCCTCCTGCACGCCCCCCACTGGAGATGTGCCCACAAGCAAGGTACATGCCCTTGACCGGAATCGAACCAGGGACCTTTCAGTCTGTAGGCCAACACTCTATCCACTGAGCCAAACCGGTCTCAGCTTTTTAGCCATTTTTAAGTGCATAGCTCAGTGGCCTTAAGTACCTTTACGTTACTTTGCATCCATTCCCACTATCTTCAGGACTTTCTCATCTTCCAAAACTGAAACTCTGTCGACCTTAAATACTAACTCCTTGCCCTGGCTGGTGTAGCTCAGTTAGTTGGAGCGTTGTCCTGTGCACCAAAGGATCCCGGGTTTGATTCCCTGACAGGGCACTGTGGGTTCAAGGTCACATGGGAGGCCACTGATAAATGTTTCTCACATCAATACTTTTTTCTGTCTCTTTCTCTATAAAAGCAATGAAAAACATATCCTTGGATGAGGATTAAAAAACAAAACAAGCCCAAACTGGTTTGTCTCAGTGGATGGAGCATCAGCCTGTGGACTGAGGGGTCCCAGGTTCGATTCTGGTTGAAGGCATGTATCTTGGTTGTGGGCACATTCCCCGGTGGGGGGTGTGCAGGAGGCAGCTGGTGGATGTTTCTAGCTCTCTGTCCCTCTCTTCCTCTCTCTGAAAAATCAATAAAATATATTTAAAAACAAAAAAAATACAAGCCCTAACGGTTTGGCTCAATGGATAGAGTGTTGGCCTGCGGACTCAAGGGTCTCGGTTTCAATTCCCATCAAGGGCACGTACCTCAGTTGCTGGCACATATCCATTAGGAGGTGTGCAGGAGACGGCTGATCGATGTTTCTAACTCTTCCTCTTCCTTCCTCTGTAAAAAAATCAATAAAATATATTTTTTTAAAAAACACAAAACAAAACACTAATTCTTCCCCACCTTCCTCCAGCCCTGGCTCCCACTATTCTGCTTTGTTTTTCTTTTCTATTTTTTTGTTAATCTTAACCCGAGGATATTTTTCCATTGACTTTAGAGAGAGTGTAAAGGAGAGGGAAGGACTGAGAGAAACATCAATGTGAGTGAGGCACATCGATTGGTTGCTTCCTGCATATACCCGGACCAGAGCCCAGGGACCTGCAAATTAGGTTCTTGCCCTTGACCAGAATCAAACCTGGGACCCTTCAGTCTGCAGGCCAACGCTCTACCCACTGAGCAAAGCTAGCCAGGGTTGCTTTCTTTTTTTTCTTCAGTTTTGTTTTTTTCCAAGAAAAACAATTTTTAATATTACATGCAGTAAATATTAATATCTCAATAAAATGAATTACATGCAATAAACACCAATTATTCAAGAAAAATTATCTTACATATAATTTTACATGCAAAAAACTTTAATATTTCAAAAATAAAAGGATTTTAAATATGGTAATATTACCAAAACTGTACTAACATAGTATATCACAAAAGTTGTAGGGAATATTAAAAATCTGCAAATAACTGGATTACTTCTATTATATTCTAGTATATTATTTATCCCCCTCTGGCTCTATTTTTGTTCATCATTTATGTTGTTCATTATATTCCACAAAAGATTGAGATCATATGATATTTATCTTTCTCCAACTGGCTTATTTTGCTTAACATGATGCTTTTAAAGTCTATTTTGTTGGATATGAATATTGCTACTCCAACTTTTTTTTTTTTTTAACCATTTGCTTGGAAAATTTTTTTCTATCTCTTCACTTGCATCCTGTGTGTATTTTTTGTTTTGAGGTGGGTCTCTTGTAGACAGCATATAGTTGGATCGTGTTTTTATATCCATTCAGCTATCATACACTTTTTGATTGGAACATTTAATCCATTTATATTTAGGGTTATTACTGAGAGATACTTATTTATAGCTATTTTAATTCTGTATGGCTAGGTTTCTCTCTCTGTTTCTTCTCAATAATCCCTTACAGCAATCCCTTTAACATTTCTTGTAATGCTGGCTTGGTGGTGAACTTCTTTAGTCTTTTTTTTTTTTTTTGTCTGGGAAGCTCTTTATTTGACCATCTATTTTGAATGATAGCCTTGCTGGATATAGTAATCTTGGTCTCAGATCCTTGCTTTCCATTACCTTGAGTACTTCATGCCATTCTCTTCTGGCCTGTAGAGTTTCTGATGAGAAATCAGGTGTCAGTCTTATGGGAGCTCCTTTGTAGGTAACAGTTTTCTCTTGTTGCCTTTAAGATTCTTTGTTTAGCTCAGTGGATGGAGTGTCGGCCCACAGACTGAAGGGTCCCAGGTTTGATCCCAGTTAGGGGCACGTGCCTTGGTTGCAGGCACATCCCCAGTGCGGGGGGTGCAGGAGGCAGCTCATGGATGATTCTCTCTCATCGATGTTTCTGACTCTCCCTCTCCCTTCCTCTCTATAAAAAATCAATAAAATATATATTTTTTAAAAGATTCTGTGTTTAATTTTTGATATTTTTTTAAATATGTTTTTTATTGAGTTTTTACACAGAGGAGGAAGAGAGATAAAGTGTTAGCAACATTGATGAGAGAGAAATATCAATCAGCTGCCTTCTGCACACCCCCTACTGGGGATGTGCCCGCAACCAAGGTACATGCCCTTGACCAGAATCAAACCCAGGACCCTTGAGTCCGCAGGCCAATGCTCTCTCCGCTGAGCCAAACTGGCAAGGGCTTCATTTATCTCTTATGGAGAATTCACCAGTTCTTTCATTTGGGGGTTGTTTCCTCATTTTGGTTGTCTGTTTGGGTTGGTGACTGTGTTTTAGGTAGATCTATACCAGCAGTCACCAACCTTTTTATCTCATAGACAACCAATAGTCCATGGACCACTGGTTGGCGACCACTCTATACCACTCAATCTCTAGTGCAGGACAGTGTTAAAGGTGTTTCTGACTAATTGGATCAGGCAAAGACTCAAAGCCTCCAGAGACCAGCTCTGTCCACAGACAAATAGGATTCCATCTTTTTCTTTTTAAATATATTTTATTGATTTTTTACTGAAAGGAAGGGAGAGGGATAGAGTCAGAAATATCGATCAG